>CM076574.1:354856850-355247036 GCA_034641835.2 Pinus albicaulis | reverse complement strand
GGGTCTCACTTTTTCTATTTATATTTGCAATACTTGTATAATTATAAGATATGTACAAGAATTTTATTAATAATTTAGATTACTATAAAATAATTAAAATTTCGTTTTTTAAATATATAATAATAAATTATCATTTTAATAGATATAAATTATTCATTATAATATATTTTCTAAAAAAATATTATTGATCAAATTTTACATGTATTTATACAAGTTCATTATATTCAATCAATCATTAAACTCATATATGTTTATATAATCTCTAAGGGATGGTCAAATGTTATTTGTCTAGACTTTCAAGAATTTATTCATAAAATAATTGTTCTTAAAAATAAATGATCCAAATCCCATTTAAAAAGAAAAAAGAGAAAAAAAAAGGAAGAGAAAATGAAGAAGAAAAAAAAAATGTTTTGCAAATAATTTCTTAACTGATGACCAAAATAATATATGTGTGTGTGGGTGGTTTTTAAGTATTTTAAAAAGTGCATTTGAAAAATTTATTTTTTAAACAACTTAAGAAAACATAATTAAAAAAGGAAGTTTCCAAATATTTTTAAAAGTGCACATAAAGAAGTATCAAGGGAAATGAAGATTTCATAGTTGGCATAAGTAAAGTGAATTTCCACTATAGTATCAGGTGCTCAAGAAGGGATGGGTGGAGAGGGGCATGGCCATTGTTCGCCCTATAAAGTAGGGTGAACATGACACAACCCCTCCCCTTTAATGTATGACCAGTCATATTAGTACGGGCTACTCGCACTAGCACACCCCTCCATGGCATTGTGTCATCGAACTAGCAGACAAGGATTAATGTTAATATGCAAGGACATTAATTCAAGGGGAGACTCCACTAGTGATAATCCACTAGCCTCGCACTTGGAGTTATTCCCATGTTGGTTTATAACGTGAATTGATCATCACACACAATGGAAGAGGCTTGGACTGTGTACTAGGATAATTCCATGTAAGGTGCAAAGTAATATTTGGTCCAATCTTTCAAATGAACAAGAAGCAATACCTTGCCTCTAGCTCCCCCATTCAACAATCATTGTAGGAAGGTGGTACTAACTTATTTTTACCCTCTGCACGCCTAGTGTACCCTAAGTCAGATTTGAGTTTTAGTCAAAGAACACTAGGAGGTAATCACAAACACTGGAACCTGTGATTCAGCTTCTGTGTCTGCAGGAGCCCCTCTTAAGATTTATTCATTTAAATTTTGTAATATTATAGCCAGTTATGAAAGAACACCCATTTTGCTCTGAAACAGTTCAGGAAAATTGCCTGCCATGCAGAGAAAAACAGAGAGAGAAACCTTAATTATCCATTCAAGGCTACAGAGGCCTGAATCAAGCTTCAGCAGCATTTCAGTCAACAAAATAAAATGTATTCGTATACACAGAAGTGAACCCATTATTTTTTTTTTTTTTGGGTGAAATGCCATGACTATTAAAAGTACCATGACCTTCATCCACAGAAGCAAGAAGGAAGAGGTCAACAAGAAGACAAATTAAGGGTTCTCAAGACCGGAATTACAATAAACATTAAAATGAAAATTAGTTAACATGTATATACTGATTAATCTTGTAGTAATACTCCTAGTTACACATTGCATAAAACAAACATAAAATGAATGCATGAAACTTAGAAAAGAAATGAAGAAAGAAAGTACTAATTATCATTTTGATTGCATCCTTAATTATGACAAGTTACCACCTGTTCAAAAGATGTCACTTTGAAATCAACACACAATAATCACGACCAAAGAAAAGTCCATATGTCCAACAATTTTTATTCAATTAATACTTCTAATGTTGAATTATTTATACAAAATGTAATTACAAATATCCTAGATAATTTAGAATATATTTAGAAAAGGGAAATATCAAGTGTTAACAAAAAGTTACAATTACTTAATAAATAAATAAACTGCCTCTTTATCCAAAACAAATAGAACTGCTTTATCTAACAAGGAGCTTTTAACTGTCAAGGTGTCATGCCTCAATGCTAGAAAATATCCGTTCGACGGTTTCGCTCGATACTTTACTCGATGACCTTTAACAAGCACATTTTTCAATCATTAGCGAATCGATTTACTTTCCTTTAAAATTATCTTTTAACAAAAGAAAACTTCACAAACTATCTTTTTATTTTAATTTTTCATTTGACTCGTTTAAGATAATATTATTTGACTTTTTTATCTCTCTTATTCTACATCAAATTTAAAGTTTTCATTCTTCTTCCCTAGAATTTTGACATTCTTTAACTTTAAATTTTCATTAGCTCTCAGATATCTAGCAAGGGCTTGATGACAAGAGATGTTTAATCTCATGCCTAGTGGGGTGAAGATCTTCAAAATACCAGTGGAGGACTTTTCCCTATGGGAGTGTCAGGTTAGTGGGTTGTTAACTTGCTCTTTAGCAAATTCTCTCGATCTTTTTATCATAATCCTTTGGAGCATAAGTTTTTAATTAAAAACATGGATGTTTGTGGCCCTTCGTCTTGAGTTTGTGTATTTTTACGAGCAATTTTGTTATGGAAATGTTCATCGATTCATATTTTTCTTCCATTATTCATCAAATTATTTCAGTTAAACTTTTATCCTGTAAGATTATTTTTGTCCTGCTCCAAGACTTGTGTTCCTTCCGTGCTCGCTCGTTCATTGCTTAAAAATGAAGGGCTTTAAAACCTTGAAATAGGTTTACCACTACCTCATCTTTTGTCCTTCAGACCGTCTGGCTCAACAACGTCATTCCGAATCGAAGTGCCATTGATTTTGAATGGCTTCAATTATGTTATTCCAGTAGATGATTTTTTACATAGGAAATCGCTGTGTTGAAAGTTAGCTCTTTTGCAAATTTTCGATCTATTCTCCAACTCATTTCTTTCTGCTCATGGGGTTTTTAGCATTTATTAGAGCCTTGCCTCTTTATTTAGCAAGTTTCAATATTTTCTTCAATCAACTTTTTTCAAAGTTGTTGATTTCATTTGTCTTTAAAGACATTTCTTCCATAGTTTAACACCCAGTTTTGTCAACTGTTTTTTGTACATTTGTAGTAAAAGAGTCCAGGAATGGTTAGTGGTCGTGTCGACACCCACTGCTTGCTGGTTTTGAAAGTGAAGTTTTCTCCTAAAGTGGAAGGTACCATTGTGTAATTTTCCATCGGGATGATCAGAATTGTAGGAATTGTAGGAGTTTCTAGCTTTTTGCTGTTTCTTTCGACAAGCTCGTCTGTGTTTCCATCTTCGGATTTGTGTGCTATCAACTCTAAGAATGGCTTCACTAGCTTTTTCTCACCTCGATCTTGAAGGATTTCCTTGGTTTGTAGATGCTCACTTTTGGTAAAGCTTGAGTTGTTTCCTGTGCTGTCATTTCGATTGGCTGCCTGCTGAATGTTTGTGATTGGTATCCTGACCAGAAAATTAATTTCTCTAAGGCTTTAATCTCAGATTATCTCGCATATAAAGATGCTTTCTGTCTATCTTCATCTGATCTCGGTACAGACATTAATGATGGTGTTTTGAAGCTTATTTTGTGACCATTTCCTTTGCCACATCAGAGAATAAAGCATCTTTAAGCTTTGTCTATGAAATTCAATTTGATCTAGCCTTACGCTTTTGCATCAACCCTAAGGTCCACCTTCTTATAATCTATTGTCGTTTTAGGTGTGGAGGTAGTGGCTGTGGTGAAACACATGATCATCTTGGCTATTTAGTGAATAATTTGGGTATGCTGGTCAACAGCTTCTATTTTGATTTCTGTGCTTTTGTTTGAGGACTGAGAATACATTCATGTTTTGATCTCTCCTCATTCGTCCGTCGTATCCCATTGTATTTCGATGTCTTAAAATCATTTTCTCACTATTTGTGAGGAAGAGGCTCCATGTTATGTCAGTTTCTTAATCATATGTGTATCATTTGATCACAGTTGTTGATTCCTTTTCTATTTCCATGTTTTGGCTTATTATATTTGTGGCTATATCATCATTAATACCCAGGGATACATCTATTTTGCCTGGGAATATCAATCGTTACTTTTTCTCGTCAACCTAACTGAAAGTTTAAGCCTTTCTTGCGTATCAATTTGAATTTTGTTTCTACTTAGACAGGCCCTTCCTCTCTAACTCTTTTTTGTCGATGTCTTTGATCGTTTTATGTTCTAGAGCTTGTGTTGTGTCCATTTTACCCGTTGTCTTTGTATTTTGGTCATGATTCCCAATGTGTTTTCCGTGTTCAACTTGGCTGGAAAATTTCCTCAATCTCAAAGTTTAAGCTCATGTATGAAGGGTGTTAACTTGCATTTTACCCTGACCGCCTTTGTGATCCTCGAGGACTGCAGTTCCATGGAAAACTTCCTTTCTGAAATTTCCACCGCTAATCTCTTTTGTGATTTATTTTTCTAAATCATGGTTTAATATAAAGGGACCAACTCACCTTTAATTGTGGCTACAATCTTTTTTTCACAGCCTACATGAAGTTAATAGAACTGGGAATTTATGAATTTTGTCTCAAATACTCAAAGGCAAAAAATTCTGCCATTTACATATTCAGGAAACTTATAAGGTAAAATTTTGGATCCAGAAATATTTCAAACTCGTATGCTTCTCACAGATACCAATCTCCCATTTTGTACTGTTTTGTGTTGTTATGATTCTTTTCATTTCCTCACCGATTCTGGCTACTCGCTTTATTCAAATGTTCACCAACATTGCTGAATGTAGAAAAGGTCCAAAAATCCTTCACCGTGTAGTGGAAATTACCGCCATATTTCCATAAGGAAGTCCAAAGATAATGGATAGAGGCTTACCCTCCAAGTCCATCTTTCAGTTTCAAGCAGGAATGTATCAACAACAACTTGCGAACAATGGTTAGAAACCGTATAAAGGATGAGCATTCAAAACTCCTTTCAAAGGGTAATTTTATCACCGATGTAGGATATTGTTGGTTATGAAACCAACAAAGTCAAAGATGACCATGGAGGTTGGCTCAGAGACAAGGTGATAGGAAACCCAGAATGGACCATCAACAGTGTCCATCCGTAAAGTATCCAAGTATAAAGGAGACAGAGACAATATGTCTAGACCCTTCTGTGTGAACTTAGCACCTGGAAATTAGAAGTGACTATTTTAGAATGCTTTTCAACATGGGGAAGCACAAAGTTTTGAATATCATGAACTTCTCAGGGTTCAGGGCCACAAACATCCCAACAAGCTTTGCTGCACAAGGGTCCGACCGAGGCTCAAATCGTAATTGAAGCATTTGTTTATTGACTATGATGTGACAGAAATGATTTTCTTAACGCATTGGGATTTGTTGGCCTTTCGATCCGGTTCATAATATTTTTGACATAATCCGACAAGATTCGGTTGTGGTGGATCAACGAAACCATATATTTTGGGCAATGAGTTTCAAATAGGTATCTTCATCCTTGTCCAAGTATTTTTCATAACACCAATTAAAGGTTATCTCAATAGGTTGAATTCTACAATAGGATCAACAATTTTGTAGTCAACATCACCAAAGGAGGATTTCTACAAATAACCATAGAAGCGAGGGGATTTACTATTGTTAAAGAGATCTTACAAAGAATAGCACCGGGGTAGGTCAGTTTGACCTCGTATTTGGGAGGTTTGGATCCCCTGAAAGCTTCATCGGCACTTTGCTTTCAGCATTCTTTCGAAGGATACCGCAAGATTATATTGGGATCATAGGGATATTTTTCTAGCGTGCATTAGTTTGAGTGATTTTTTAGGCTAAGGACAACTTCCGTTCGTTTTGTTGTGTCAATTAGGCTTTAACAGACAATGCAAACCCTTGGGATAAAACAAGAAACAAGGGTTTTATAATTGACCTGGAAAGGTTTTTAGCATATTCAACGAATTTAACCCTTAGGTCTTTTGAACTTGCCTTGAAGCCTAGCCTGAAATTCTGTTTAAAATATTTTGCTGCAGAACAGATTTAGGAAAATTGGGCTGTGGTTTGGCTCTTTTTTGGTGCTTTTTAGGCAAATTCGTCTGTGAAATTCTTAATTGCTGCCCCATTCTATTATAAAGGTTTAGAATTGAATTTTAGGCTTCAATTTTGTCGAAAATACCTTTGGTGTAGCATAGTGGTTGTTAGTTTTGCGAATGCTATGGGTTTTACTTTGGTTCTTTAGCGGTTTGCTGGAGCGGTGTCATTTTGACTCATTTCATTGGGATTGCACAATTTGGAGTTTTCACTGGTAAATCAACATAACTCATGATTTAATAGTTTCGAGAGTTTTCGAGTTTTAAAAGTTATATGAATAAACGTTAAAATTAACCTTTATCAAATAACAAGCTTAAGCTATTCATGTTTTCTTAATAACGCGTTTAATTGATGATAAACAGGTTTGTTATTTGAAAATGAAACGTTATTATCGCTGATTTCAAGTAAAGTTGTTTGAACTCCACTTGACGAATCAACGAACGTTTGCTATCATTACGATATGAATGAAAACATCATTTCGCTGTTCAACTGGTTGGGACCAACGTCACTGGCGTGCGATATGAGCTTTATTATTTGATCTCGTTCAGCAAAACAGAAGATTTATTTATGCCATTAAACATTTGGTGGGACCAAGGTCAATATATATGGGTGTTTAAAGGTGGATTAAATTTTTACAAGATATGAAACGCTGAACTATGAAAATAGCGAATATGTCACCAAAAGGCATATACGAGGCGGAGTTAAGAAGGGTATTTTATGGTTAATTTATGTAAAGCCTATGTTTATATCTTATTAAAACAAGATAACCACTTAGTTTTATGAAAACAAACCCTAGTTTTATTCGATAGGTGTCTTCGTTTAAAAATTTAATTAATTACAGCGAAAGGTACGTATGACTTTCATGGTAATGTGTTTGTTCTTTGAACCCGCGAAATGATTAAATATCATTCAAAACCAGCTAAGTTACTGATAAAGGTGATAGTATTTTATTTCAAAATAAGTATATCCTGAAAATCTTATTTAGTGCACAAATTTATTTTATTATTTAGTATTTAAACTCGTTGAATGGTTTAACAACCATAAAAAGTGATGATTTCTTTAAACATATTTTCTTGCAATTAGTTACATGCTTTATTCAGTTTTATTTTGACATGGGATAATAACTCTCATCCATAAAATCATAGCAGTTTGGGTATACTGGATATATGAATTAGATAAACAAGATGTTTTTATTTAAGGATTTAATAAACTAAGTTAAAAGTTAACATAAAAGGGAATTGAAGACAAAATATGTCATAATATGACCAAGTAAAGCAAAGCTTGTCTTTTCATCATTTCGCCAATTTACTAGATAAAGCATTTTTTAGTTTGTGCATGTTTCCACAGTGAACAGTTAATTAATTGGGTTTTGTCGTTCATTACAAGAAAGAGTCTTTACTTATGAAGAATCAAATGTATGAATGAGGGATAAATAATACTTATTAAATGTAGATTTTTCCAGAAAGAACTTTAAATATTTTTAACCATCCAACATTTAATGTCAGTCCACCCAAATAAAAGTCAAAGAATGCCTCTGTTTTCACCTGGCAGGTAAGAAATCGAATACTTACAAGGAAGGAAAATTAGTGATTTTTGCCCGGTGATGAATATTACATGCTTTTTCCCACTTCTTTATACATACCCAACATTACTCTAGCATTTTTTCTTCCTTTTGGCAGGTGCACTTAGGCTTGCAACCTTGAAACATTTATTATTTTTAAAGCATAAAACATCTAATTCTACCTTATTTCATGCGAGGGCTCAGATTAAACTGTTGAGCTCCTCATTATTCTCTACCTATCTACTGATTTGTCAGGATTAAACTGTCTGATAAGTCAAGTTTAAATAGTTTAACTCATCATGGATTATTGCATTTATTAACACTCTGCCATAATCATTTGCAAAAAGTAAAAAGTAGTGGCATTTGGACTTGCACACTTTCATGTCTTATTTTCATCTTTTTCTTTTGGGGTCTATATATTTTTAAGTCCTTTGATCTTTCTTTTAGGACTTTTTACCCTCATTTTGATTTTTGATTTTTGATTTTTTCAAAATATGGGAAAAAAACTTGCAGAAAGCAAGGTATGTACATATTTTACAAGACTATCAAAAGTCAATTCAAAATTACAAATCTTATATTTATAGGACCCTAACAACGGCTTCACATGGGGATGGCATTTCCTGGTGAAATGTCAAGAACTCTAAGACTAGTAGCCTTCAATTTTTGACCATGATGATCTAGTAATTGTCTTTTGTTTTATGCAAAAACTCATATTTATGACATTTTACTCTGCAAAGCTTAGCACCTTCTCTCCGGGCTTCAACTTTGAAAAGAAAATATCCAATCCAATCTCAAAAACTTCAATGGATATTTACAATGATGTACAAGTAAATGGGACTAACTATTGGTTAACTCAGAGGAATAGTAGTGTTTGAGCATTCTACCATTTACCGGTCCTTCTTGTATATTTGTTCCATCCAAATCTTTGATAAAGAAAGCATTGTTACCCCTATATCCATAAATTACATAAGGCCCTCTCCACAGAAAGTCAAACTTCCCATGTTTGCCTTTGTCTTCTCTCCTAGAATCCCATTTTAACACTTGGTCTCCAATGTAAAAATCATCTTCTTTACTTCTTTTATAAAAAAAATTCTTGATTTTATCTTGAATGACTTGTGATTTCTCATATACTTCTTCCCTTGTTTGTTGTAGATGAATAGTTCTTTGTATATCATTAGTTTCCACTTGTGATTCTTGAATGATCTTCATTACTGGAACACCTAAGGATGATGGAAAAACTGCATCCATCCCAGATACAATTTGGTAAAGGGAAGTGCCAATGGACTTTTTGGTAGTAAGTCTATATGCCCATAAGGCATAGAATAACTTTTTATTCCAAGTCTTTTTGTTATCTTCAAGTAATTTTTTAATGATATTTACAAGACTTTTATTCAAGGATTCAGCTAGGCCATTACCCTGAGGGTAATATGCAGTAGAGTGACCTAGGGTAATATGATATTTATGACAAAAGACAATCATCTTTTTAGACTTAAATGCTGTTGCATTATCAGTAATTATTTTCTGAGGGCATCCAAATCTTGACATAATGTTGTTTTCTATGAAAGAAATAATAACTGCATCAGTGGCTTGTCGGATAGAAATGGCTTCAATCCACTTTGTGAAGTAATCAGTGGCAGTCAAAATCCACTTATGTTGGCCAAAGGATGGGGGGTGAATTTCTCCAATGAAGTCTAAACCCCATCGTTGAAATGACATTTCAGTTGAAATTGGCTTTAAAGGTAAGGGTAACAATTTCTTCTTGCCTTCAAAGATTTGACATTTATGACATGAAGTAACAAATTTTTTAACATCAGCAAATAAGGTAGGCCAGTAAAAACCAGCTCTAAGAATCTTATCTGTATTAGTTTTCCAATATAAATGTCCTCCACAGTCACCTGCATGAAATTCTTCAAGTGTTTTATCAACTTCTATTTTCAGTAAACAATTTAATAATATCCCACTATGATCTCTCCAAAAAAGTACATTATCCAAGATACAAAATCTCATTGCTTTAAGTTTTAGAAATCTAGCTTTAGTCATTGACAATTCAGGAGGAGCTTGTAAGTTTGTAAGTACAAAGATAATATCTGAGTACCAAGGTGAATCTAGAAAGGCTTCACTGATCATTGGAGTCGCCATCTCTTCATGGTCATCAACCTGAGCAATAAAATTTATGTCTAATGCATTGCAGTTAGATTCAGCCATTAATCTGGCTAATCCTTGTCCTTTAATGAATTTTGTTGGTTTAATTTCTATGTCATATTCTAGGATAATGGCAATCCACTTACCTCTTCTTCCATCAGGGCCATCCTGAGTAAGAATGTCTTTAACTACATAATTAGGGACATAGGCAATTATGTGGGAGTAAAGAATGTAAACTCTGAAGTCTTTAATGGCCTTAACCAAAGCTAAGGCTTTTTTCTCCATTATGTTATATTTTAGAGGGGCATCTCTAAGAGTATTACTGAAAAAAGCTATAGGCTGTTCGAAACCTTGATCATTCTTCTGCAATAAAACTGCAACAATGGTATGCTCTGAAGCAAATGAAAAAATTATAAAGTCTTTCTTGAAATCTAGACTGATTAGGACTGGTGTTTTAGTTAAAGCCTGCTTGATAGACTCATTGTTTGGCTTCAATAGTCCATTTTAGAATTGAGTCTTTTTTGAGCATGTTGTTCAGTTCTCTAATGATTTCAGCTGAGTTAGAAATAAATCTTCTCAAAAAATTAATCTTACCTAGGAATGCTTATAATTCTTTGATATTTCTAGGTGGATGAATGTTCAGAATTGCTTCTATCCTAGCAAGATCTATTCTAATTCCTTCTTTTGAAATTATATGTCCTAGTAACTTACTTTCTTCTAATCTAAAAAGTCTTTTCTTGGAGTTTAAAGATATGCCAAATTTTCTACATTTAATAAAGACTTGTCTCAAATGATCCAAGTGTTCATTATCTAATTTAGAAAATACAGTAATATCATCTAAATAAAAAACCAAGAAGTCATGTATTTCCTTTGCAAAGGCTATGTCCATGGCCCTCTAAAAGGTTGTTCCTGCATTCATCAGACAAAAAGGCATTTTCACATACATGAAAGTGCCCCAAGGACTGGTAAAAGTTGTTTTAGCCTAATCTTCCTTTTGGACAAGAATCTGGTTGTATCCTGAAAAGCCATCTAACAAAGAAATCCTTGAGGAACAAACTACCCTTTGTAATATGTGATCCATCTTGGGTAAAGGGTAATTATCCTTCAAAGATACTTTGTTAAGATTTCTAAAATCGACACATAATCTAATTTCACTTGTTTTCTTTCTTGTTGGTACTAGGTTTGAAACCCAATCAGAATATCTAATTGGTGAAATGATTTGGGCATCATACATGCATTTTACTTCCTTTTCTAACAAAGGTAATAGAACAAGATTAATTCTCCTTAATTTTTGTTTGAATGGTTTTTTATCATCTTTTATGGGAATTTTCTGTTGGATTATGTTTGTGTCATAAGCTTTGAGATCTTCGTAACTCCAAGAAAACACATCTTGATATTCCTTTAAAAGATCAATGTATTTTTCCATTTCCTGTGGAGGTAAAGATTTAGACAGTTTAATCATTTTGTTTTAATTCTATCCCAATGTTACATTCCTCAATGTCAGACCTAATTGGTTCCCTTTTTGGCCTTTTAGGCACATCATTGGAATCAAAAAGGTCTTCCAAAGGAGTTAAACCTCTAGGTAAAAAATTATCTCTTAGATCTAACATGTCAATTTCTTCTTCAATGATTTCCTCAATATTTACCTTCTCTAAGCTATCCATGTGAGATTGAGTAAATACAGTGGGCTTATCAAACTTGTGTACATTTATGTTATCTATTTCACAATCAAAATCTGAATTTATATTACAGTCTGTATCTATTTTACAATTTTGAAATTCTTCCTCATTATTTAAGAAATGGTAAATTTGTTCATCCTGAGAGAAAATGTGCCAGTACTTGAGGTTGTTTGGGATAATTGGTCTATGTTTAACCTCAGCAGTGTACCTATGAGTTGGTTGGAATGGTAAGTTACATGTACTATCAAAAGTTGCTAAACAGTGTGCTTGAATGTTTTGTTTTCTAGGTATAGCAACAAAATTGCATTCCAATAAATCATTGGTTAAATCAATCATTGTATCTCTATATCTGGCTAGTCTAGGATTGTAAACAAAATATACTTCATTTATTTGTTTTATGATTAATTCCGAATCTCCCATGATTAGTATTCTTTTTCCTCCTAAGTTTCTAATGATTTGGAGACCTAAAATGAGTGCCTCGTACTCATCCATATTGTTTGTACATTTGAAGTTGAGTCTGAAGGCATGTCCTTCTGAATGATTAGTCTCCATGCTTGTAATCCATACTCCTGCTCCTGCTCCTAATTTGTTTACAGAGCCATCAAAGTCTAAGTGCCAAAGGGATTGGTGAAAGATGTTGTCATTGTTTGATGTTGCCTTTTTATCAATTAATTCAGTTTGGATTTCATTGTTTTCAGAGTTACATAAAATAAAAGAATCAAGGTCATTTGATGTAGAATAAATGGGATAGTTTATGGATCTTTCAACACTACTGACCATGAATTTCATTAATGTTTCCCTATATAGCTTTTTAGGTTGACCAAACACTGATATGGTAGCATAACTCATGTCTAGTTGTAGAGATCCATGCAACTTTGCTCCCCATGAGCGAGAAAGAAGCATACCATATTTTGGTGGGATATCAGCTACTACAATGTCCATTAATATACTTTTACCAGGGTACTGAACTAAATTCACACATAAGTCTTTGATTAATCCTAGGCATTTAACTTTGCTAGATTCAAATGAAAACAAATCTTTGTAAGGCCTGGTTATTTCTAGATTAAGAGTTCCATTATGGCTTTGGGAATTAAATTATGGGAAGCTCCTGAATCTAACATAATGTTATGTAAAATTAGATCATGAATGGTAAGACTGATATAAAAAGGAGGGACTGATCCATCTGAATGCTTTCCATTCACATCAGGGCCAAAAATCAACTCGGGTTGATCATCATTCAAATTAATTGCATCTTCACCATCATTCATATTCAATGTTTCAGTTATGGTTGATTTGTATAAGTCAATTTTTACCAATTCTGTTAAAGGAATAGGTATTTTTAACTTAGCAATTTCATTCTGAATATTAAATGAGGGTTGAGATTTACTAATTTGAACTAATTCATCTTTATTAACTATAGTATGAGTTGGTTTTTCTTGAGTTTCTACAGTTGTATTTCTATCTTCAGTTGTTTTGATATTCCCTGTCTTAGTTTCCTGAGTTTTGTTGCTTTTAAATTTCTTTTCAGGGACAGTTTGTGTTGTAGCAGAAGTTTTATCAGACTTAGAATTATCAACAGGTGTTCTTGAATTATCAGTTTTTGGATCTACTGATTTAGGATCATTAGAAGGCTTTTTAGGATCAGAATTTGTTGATTTTACTGAATTAGAAGCTTTAACAGTATTAGATTTTTGTACATCTTTGGAATATTGAGCTACTTCATCAGTAATATCAACAATTTTGGGACTTTTTGTTTTTTTAGTACTGGAGGGATTGGAATTTTGCTTATTTTCCCTTGGGAGAATTTGAAAAACTTTTGTTTTTGGTGCTTCTACTTTTTTCTTATTTTGATTTTGGGAATTTTTTTTGGTATAAGACTCATTGTTTTTCTTGTCTCTAAGGTTATATTGACTATGTATTTCATTTATGGAAAAGTCATAACCCTGTTTGTAGTCAAAGGATTCACTAGATTTTAATTTGAAATGTTGAAGCTCAAATAGTTCCTGATCTTCTTGAGTGAGGAAAATGGTATTCTTTTCATCTATTCCCATTAGATGATTGTTGTCATCCTCATCTTCAACATTATTCTGAGAAATTTCATCATAGTTCTCCTGAAATGGGGACCTAATGTTTTGGTCTGGAGCTGCTTCTTTAGCTTTTCCAGAATTATTGTTTTTTATGAAATTGGGATTTCTGATCTGAGGTTGATTATCCCATTGAGGTTTTCTTTCTAATTATCTAATCTATCTACCACCCTTTCTAAAGTTTTAGCAATTAAATCTATTTTAACATCTGAGCTTGAACTTTATTCTTTAATTGTAATTCTTCTTTCATTTCTAAGTCTGGCTTTCCTAGATAAAATATTGATTTCTACACTGACAACATATAATTGCATCCGTTCTAAGGTTTGGGCATCTATTTCTCTTAATTGATAGGCCATATCTGTATCAAATCCATCAGGGAATTTGAGCAGAATAGAGTAAGGTGTAGGTTTAATATTTTCAGGTATTGTATTATCGACACTATTGTACCTAGTGTAGTAGTCTTGGACAGACACAGTAGGAGATCTTTTCATGGCATCAAAATCAGACAAAATTTGAAGGGGGTTCTTTTTCTTTTCCCATTTATTTAAAAATATTCTATGAAATACAAATAAATCAGATACACTACCAAGAGCTAAATTTTTGAACCATTTTTTAACTTCTCCTGTCAAACTCTGGGAAAATAACCTCATCTAAACATCTGACTCACAATTTCATAAATTTCACAGAAATCTATCATTTTAGTTACATGTTTTTGAGTAGTACATTGTGAAATGCCATCAAACAGTGGTACATTTTTTTTGATAATCTTGAGGCATGTCATGGAGGTTTTGGGGTAAGACAAGGGGAGCATACCTAGCAGCCATGCCTTGAAGATTTGTTGAGCTGGGAGGTATAACAGTAATGATAGGTGCAGTGTTGTATATGGCAGCTGATGAACTAAAAACTATAGTTGAAGAGCTGGGAAATGATGTTGGTATGTAAATGGAATTGCTGGGAAATAAAGATGTGGTGCTTATAAAATCTGAATGTAAAGTAGTGGATGCAGTGGATGGAATGGATGAAGGAAATAATATCCTAGGCTGCAAAGGAAATCTAGGAATGAAATGATCTGTAGATGAACTTGCAGTGGTATCTATAAATGAAGTAACAACATATAAAGATGAATCTATTGTTGGTATTATTGTTGTATGCAATTGAGAAACTGGAGGTTTTATGTAAGATAACAAATGAGCTAATTCAATAGCTTCATTAATATCTTTAATCAATGAAACATTAATCTTTTCAACTGTATTTTGATATTCAGATTTATTTGATTTTGTTCCTACTGAAATATTTTTCTGTTTTGCATTCAGAAATGAAATAAAAACAGGATCTATAACAGTGTTTTTCAAATCAGTTTCAAATTTAGTTTTAAATAATGAATATTCAAACTTCATATCAAAATCAATATCATTTAGACTTACTAAATCTTTGGGTAAAGAATTGGCTTTTCTTAATGGTACTTCAGTTTCTAAATTGATAGTTTGTTTTTTCTTTTTACCAATCTGATCTGAGTTATCTACTATAACTACAGGTTTAGGATCCGGGTTAGACCTGGTATAGTAGGTTTTCCTAGAAGCTAGAATGACTATTTTTTGAATACCCATAGCCTATAAAAGTAATCTTAAAGTGAAATGGTAATTGAAATATTTTCCTTTAAGACTAAGTTTGAGACTGGAGATTGGTTAAGTCCCCAGTATGGTCGCCAGTATATTGTCACTCTAGTAAATTCTTAAATTGTGGGATATTGATTTTTTAGTCAAAGAACACTAGAGGTAACCACAAACCTACTTCAAATTCTAGGATCTAGCCTTCCTAGAATTCAGAGAGGGCTCTCTCTTTAAAATTTATCTTTCTTTTGATTTAAAATATTAGGCTAGTTATGAAAGTGTAATTTGGTTTTGGTTTAAAGGGTTTGGAGGGAAAAAATAAATCAACAGTAAAATAGAGAGAAATCTACTTGTCCATTGGGCTATGGAGTCTAAATAAAGTTAGCAGCACTAGAAGTCAAGGCCAAAAAGGTACAAATGTATTCAGGGCAAGATAGATAACCCTCAGAGATTTGGGAAAGTGTTTTTTGGTGAAATGGTATGATCGGGATAAAGGGCACTTAAGGATCCTTTGATTCGGAAAATGGAACTAGAAGGTAGAGGTCAAATGGGAGAAGGAGAAATTAAGGGTTCCTTGCACTAGAAATCAGCAGAAAACATTAAAATGGAAACTAGTTAAAGACAGGGAGCACTTGACTAATCCTGTAGTAATACTCCTAGTTACACATTTAGACAGAACAAACATAAAATGAATGCATGAAACTTATAAAGGAAACAGTGACAAGTAGGAAGTACTTCACTCATCAGCTTATCACAGGGATCCTGAATTATGATGCCAATCAGCTTGTTTAGTCTGATACTTTGAAATCAAACACACAATAGCCTCCAATGTTCAGCAAAAATGTCTATAGTAAAGTCTAGCAATTTTATTCCACCCTGAATACTTCTAATGTTGAAGTATTTATACAAAATGTAATTAAAAATATCCTAGGAGAATTCTAGGAATATATTTAGGAAAAGGGAAATATCATTACATAATAAAAGGGACAGTTGCTTAACAAACAACAAGTTGTCCTCTTTTATCCAAAACAAATAAAACTGCCTTATCTAACAAGAAGCTTTTAACGGTCAAGGTGTCATGCTTGTTGGCTGCTAGAAAATATCTAGCGTCTGACTTGCCTTCGCTGATACTCTTTCATCTAATTAGCTTAACTGATTTACTGCTGTAAAATTATCTTTTAACAGTAAAATCAACAAACTGTCTTTATATTTTAATTGTTCATTTGACTGTTTTACCTCTTATCTCTACATCAAATCAGTAAAAGTTTGCCATTATTCTTCTTTGGGAATTTTTACATTCCTCAACTTCCCGAAATTCTCATCAGCCTCTGTATATCTAGCAAAAGTGGGCTTGATGACAAAGAGATGTTTAATCTCATGCTGTAAAAAGAAGATATCTTCAAAATACTAAAGGAGGACTTTCCCTGTGGGAGTGCCTTCTGCTAGTGGCTTATTAACTTGCTCTTTAGCAAATTCTCTGATTTTTTTATCATAATCCTTCTGGGGCATAAGTTTTTCATTAAAAACATGGATGTCTAGTAGGCCTCTCTGTCTTAAGTTTGTGTATTTTACCATAAATTTTGTTATGGCAATGTTCATTGATTCACATTTTTCTTCCAGATTATTCATCAAGTTCTTCTTAGTTACAACCATTTTTATCTGTAAGATTGTTTCTGTCCTGTCCAAGACTTGTAATTCTTCTAGTTATGCCATGTTCTTGTTGTTTAAAAATGTAATGAGTTTTAAAGCCTGAGCAGGCTTATCAGTCAACTCATCTTTTGTTCTTTGTATCTCTTTCTGGGCTGCCAACAACAAATCTCTATGCTCATATATAACCTAAATTGAAGGCCATTGATTGTGAATGGCTTCAATTATGTTATTCCAGAGATGATTTTTTACAAATGAAATTTTCTCAGTGAAAGTTGGCTCTTTTGCAAATTCTTGATCTGTTCTCCCAATCTGATTGCTTTATGTTCATGGGTTTTAGCATTTATCAGAGTTGTATTATTTTTAGCTTCAAGATTTTCAATCATCTTTTTCAGGATGTTGATTTCATTTTTCTTTAAAGACAGATCTTCCATAGCTTTAACAATCTGGCTTGCTTCATCTGTTTGCTGAACATTTGTAGTAGAAGAGTCTGTAGCTGAAGTAGTGGCTGAAGTCACTGGCATTGCAGTTTTCAGTGGGCCCTTTGGTGCTAATTTCTCTCCTAAAGTAGAGGGCACTGTTGTAGTTATTACTGTAATAACTGTAGGAATTATAGGAGTCTCATGTTCTTTTACAGTCTCTTTTTCTTTGACAATGTGGTCCATTTGGGTCTCCATCTCTTTTATTTGAGCAGTCAGTTTAAGAATGAGCTTCATAATTTCTTCTTTCTCACTCTGATCTTGAAGGATTTCCTTAGTTTTTTGATGCTCACTTTGAGGAAGCTTGATTTGTTTCCTCAAAGCTGCCATGTCATCATTCTTTTTCTTTATCAATAGTTTTGCTGCTTGAATGTTTGAGGGATCATATCCCACCTATAAAACTAATTCCTCTAAGGATATAATCTTTAGATACTTGGCATATAATGATGCCTTTTCTATCTTCATCTAATCCTGCATATTAATGATGGTGTTCTGTAGCTTATTTGCACTCATTTCCTTGGTTTCTACTGTAGAATAAAGCATCTCTGAGCTTTGTCTGTGAAATTCAATTTGATCTAGCTCATGGACAGTTTCTGTATCAACCTCAAGGTCCACTTTCTTATAATCTGATGTTGTTTTAGGTGTGGAGGTAGTAGGTTGTAGAAATGACATGATCATATTGTTACTAGAATAATCAGAGGCTGACAATAGCCTATTTTAATTTCCAGGCTTCTGTTTGAGGAATTGAGATTATATCTCTGTTTTGATCTCCTCATTCTTCTGTTTTATCTATTTGTATTTCTCCTTGATGTCTAAATCATTTTCCTCAGCTGTTTGTGAGGAAGAGGCCTCCATGTTATTTTGCTTCTTAATCATCTATGTATCATTCTGATTGGCTGTTGATTCCTTTTCTATTTCCATAAGTGTTTCATTGATTATAGTTGTGGCTATATCATCATTGGTTACTGGAGCATATGTCTCATCAACATCAATTGTTACTTTATCCTTGTCAATTGAACTGAGTTTAAGCCTCTTGTTATAGATTATTTTGAATTTGGTCTCAGTTGTTGTCTCTGTTCTATAAGCTCCTTCCTCTCTAACTCTTTTTGCTGATATCTATGGTTGTTTTACAAGTTCTAGAGCTTGTGTTGTGTCCATTTTACCTAATGTCTCTGTATTTCTTGCTGTATCAATCAGTTTATTTTCCAGCCATTCAACTTGGTTGGAAAATTTCTCAATTTCAGGCTTAAGCTCATGTATGAAGGGTGTTAATTTGCATTTTACCCTTAGACTGCTCAGGATTCCTTGAGGATCATAGTTCCATGGAAAGCTTTCTTGAAATTTAAACTATGCTAATCTGTTTGTGATTTCTTTTTCTACATCTATATGGTTTATGATAAAGGGACCAACCTGATTCTTTAACTTAAATTGGGTCTTTTTTCTGGTAGCCATGAAGTTAATAGAATCAGAATTGAAAATTTGTCTCAAATACTCCAGTGCAAAAATTCTCATGCTCATATATCTAAGAAAATTATAAGGTAATAAGTTGGATCCAAAAATTCTTAACTCTGTATGTTTCTCATAGAGATACCAATCTCCCATTTTACTTTGTTCTGAAAGTTGCATGATTCTTTTCATTTCCTCACTGATTTTGGGATGCTCTGCTTTATTCAGAATGTTCATTGCTGGATGTAGAAAAAGGTCTGAAAAATCTGTATAGGTGAAATTACTGCCCTATTTCCTGAGCAAGGAATTCCAGAAGATAATGGATAGAGGCTTACCCTCCACGTCCATCTTTTGTAATGCAATAGGAAATTTATCAGCTTGAAAGAATAAGAATAAGTGAAACAGATAGGATGTGTATCTAAAAACTCCTTCAGTGGGTAATTTTATCAGCTGATGATGGATATTGTTGGCTATGAAACCAGCAAAGTCAAAGATGACTGGTGGAGGTTGGCCTGGAGACAAGGTGGACAGTAAACTTAAAAGTGACTCATCAGTGTGTCCATATGTAAAGTATCCAAGTATAAAGGAGAGCATAGAGATAATATGTCTATACCCTTCAGGGAATTTAGCAATGGAATAAGGAGGATTTATTTTAGGAATGTCAACATGGGAAGGCATAAAGTTTTGAAATATCATGAATTTCCTAGGGAAGTCTAGGCCTAAGTACAAATGGGTCAAAACTTCTATAGACAGGGGGACTGATTGAGGATCAAACTGTAATGAAGCATCTGGTTTATTGACTCTGCTGTGATGGTGAAAAGGATTTCTCTATCAGCATTGACAATGGCCCTTTGATCTGGTTCATAATATTTTTGACATAATCTGATAAGATCTTGGCTAGGATGGGTCAATGGAACTATATATTTGGGAAAATGAGTCTCCCAAATAGGTATCTCATCCTTGTCCAAGTACTTTTCATAACACCAATTGTGTATATCCAAGAGGTTGAATTCTACAACAGGATCAACAATTTTGTAGTCAACATCAGTCAAAAGGAGGCTTTCTATAGCAACTACAGGTGGTTGGAGGGGATTCACTATTGTAGCAGATTTGGCAGTGGTGACTAGGGTAGGTTTAGGGGCTTTGGATCCCTCATATTTATGTGTTTTGGATCCTACAGGTTTGATTTTTCTCTGCTTCTTAGTCATTTTGGATAACTATTGCAAGATTAGACTATTTGCAAGAGTTTTTATATCAAACAGAGAGGAAATTGAGCAGTTTTTAGGCTGAAGGTGGATGCTTTTGGGCTTTTTACTCAATTTGTTTTATCTGAGGATGAAAAATTGGCCTAAAACAAAAAACAGGGGTTTTTGAGTTGGTTGATTGAGAAAATGGTTTTTCAAGGTAATTTAGAGGTTTTAACCGTTCTAAAGATGTGAAATTGTTTTTATAAGGTTTGCAGTAGAAAACAGGGTTTCCTGGGAAAAATTGGCCAGGGTTTGGCCTCTTTTTAGGTGTTTTTAGGCAAAATAGTCCAGTAAAATCTCTTAATTTAAGACCCGGTTTAATTACTAATGGTTTAGAATTGAATTTGTAGGCTTCAATTTATCAGAAAATAACTTAAGATGCTGGTATTCGGCTGTTGAAAATATTTTGAGAGGATCTAGGTTGATTTTGATGTCTTTCATGGCTTTACTGGAGCGGAAAATAACTTTACTAGTCTTTAATGGGGAATTTTTTGGTCAAATTCAGAGTTCTGGACATAAAAGGGTAATCAGAAGCTTTGAAAATTGTTTACAGATTAGTCTTAACATTCGGGAGATACTGCGAAAGGGTTTGAATGCACAGATTAAATGATAAAAGGCTTTACCAAAGGTTTAACCATATTCATTTGATCGCATTAACTGACATTCAATGCAGGTCGTGTTAGGGCAGGAGGTAGTTTCGAGATTTAAAAAGAAAACTGGACAGTGATTATTGCGTGCATTTTGAGTGGTAAGTGGTTCGACCTCAAATGAATGCGATTCAATATAAAATTGCCACATTGCAGAGGGATGAATAGGAAATACAACCCATTTCATGTCCATTTTTAATTTGGGAAGATGATTAGTTTGTGTGCCTGATATTGATCTTGGGCCGTTGGATCTTGCGATTAGGAGTGAAGGGTCGAGATCTAACTAGAAGGCGTGGTAGAAAGAATGGTGGGACCGGGCTTTTTATGTATGCCGGTAGTTAAAAAATACGCTTTAAACCTTTGTTTTTTTTCAATGGGTAAAGGTTTTAAAGCGGGGTATGGATATATCATGAGTTAATTATATAAAGCGTGAGGCTTTATATAACATGGCTGAAAGATGTGGATACGTGAAAAGTTTAGTTGTAAAAAACAAACCTAAGTTTATCTCAACTAAACATTGGATTATAAAATTATGAGGGTAGGGATTAATGTATGTATTGCAAGGGGCAGACTTTTGCGTATGCATGGGATTAAGTCTTGTTAACCTTATAAAAAGATTATTTCGATCCAAAAACTTAGGATAAAAGTTAATGAGCGGGGTGATATGTTTTCATTCAAAACACTTGCAATATGGCTGAATAAAACACATTTAGTGCCGCTTTTTACTTTATTATATAGTATTAAATATTTTGAATGATTTAATAACTATAGGGGGCGGGATATTTATTTAGAGTTAGTTTTAGACCAAAAAGTGTTTTATTTGGGTTTTAATTTAACATGTGGGTAATAACTTTGGTCTAAAATATTTGTAATAGTGGGGTTTTGGGGGTATTTAGATATAGGGAATTAGATAAATAGGATAAGGTTTTATTTAAGAATTTAATAACATAGGTTAAAAGTTAATATGAAAAGGGAGAATGGAATACACAAAAATACATTAAATTTCACTAAGTAAAGTGTAAAAAGTAAAGCAAAGCTTATCTTTTCATCATTTCACCAATTACTTAGGATAAAGTATTTTTGAGGGTTTTTGTATGCTTTCTGAATGAAGGAAGTTAATTAGATGGGTTTTTATCTGCTTCATTAAGTAAGAATTAGTCTTTACTAATGAAAGAAGTTATGATTTATGAATAAGAGACGAAATAATGATGAATGGGGATTTAACATAAGAATTCAACATTTTCAACTAACCAATCATCGAGCCTTAGGTCCGGTCCCAACAAAAGTCAGAGAAATGCTCTGAGCTTGTTTGACTGATAGCCTATAATACTGAATATTATAGGGGAGGGGAAATTAATGATTTTTTTTTTTTTCGGTGATGAATATTACATGCTTTCTTCCACTTCTTTATACCTACCCAACATTACCCTAACATTTTTTCTTCCCTTTGGCAGGTGCATTTAAGCTTGAAACTTTGAAACATTTATTCTTTTGAAAGAATAAACTATCTAATTCTACCTTATTTCATCCTAGGACTCAGATTAAACTGTTGAGTTCCTCATAATTTTCTACCTAACTAATGATTTGTCAGGATTAAAATGTCTGACAAATCTTTATTCACTATCTAAAACATGGAAATTGAAAACATGACAAGTCAAGTTTAAATAGTTTAATTCATCATGGATATGGCATTTATTGACACTCTGCCGTAATCATTTATTTAACAGAAAAAGTAAAAAGTAGTGGCATTTGAACTTGCTCACTTTCATGTCTTATTTTCATCTTTTTATTTTGGGGTCTATATATTTTTAAGTCCTTTGATCTTTCTTTTAGGACTTTTTACCATTTTTTTATTTTTTTATTTTTTCAAAATATGGAAAAACAACTTGCAGAAAGCAAGGTATGTACATATTTTACAAGAATATCAAAAGTCAATTCAAAATTATGAATCCTATATTTATAGGACCCTAACACATGTGATTTCATTAATGATGTCTTAGCTCTAGTACGTGGTGTAATACACACAATAGTGACAACTCACCCTGGCAGGTTGTTGATTGGTCCATGAGAGTAGAAGAGGTCCCACCAGAGCACATCAACCCAGAATAGGAAACTCATATGGTTTCAAGTAAGCATAATGTGGGACTCTATAGGATGAAGAGGCTATGTGACACGATGGTCAACACAATGAAAATAAAGAACCAATATGAATTGCGCATGTGGAGAGAATTGTACCAACATTACACATGACCTCAGAAGGGAGACCTTGTTGGTGTTTATAAATGTCACCAGGGAAATAAAGTCAGGAGCCAAGGCTTGTGAATAGGATGTGATTCTATGAAGCATTCTGACATAGGGCACAAAATATTTTGCAAAGGTGGTTAAGCCCTCGAGGCTTGGAACAAAGTCATGCTCGCGAGAGGTTATATGCAGTTTTTTTATTAAAAAAGCGCTCAGGCCCAAAACGGATCTACAGTCTTCATTAAAGTCCTTTGGGGGCTATAACAAAGCATGATGGACCCACAAAATAAAAAAATTATCTTTGATTGGTTAAGACCTTCAGGCTTATGGATGAGTCGACAACTTTGAATATTTTTGGGCCTATAGTGAAGAATTGAAGCCTAAAGCATGAAAATGGGTCGACAACTTAAAATTGGAATTTACATCATATTTGGTGAAGCAGTAAAGATTTTATAAAGAAGGCACGAATGAGTTAGTAACATGATAGTGGCATGGGAAAATTTAAAATAAAATTTAGTAGTTTAGCTAACTTTAGTGATGTGCTAAATTTAGAAACCTCTGTTAAAGCCTAATAAAATTCCAGAATAGCAAACTTTTAGCAATTAAACTCATATTTTCTTGCAGTAATAGGTGAGCAGTGTTAGAAGACTAAAAGATAACTTTCATAATATGTGTTTGAAGCAAAACAAAGGTAAACTAAATATCTATGCATGAGAAATAATTGAATATAACTAAAGTTTTAATTCAAAAAAATCGGTCCAAAATAATTTATAAGAAGAATCAAATAACCAAGATGAAATGTTGTTGATGCAACGAGATCCATAATGTTAGTGTGAATTTGAGGTGAATAAGTGATGATTTTGATGTCTGAAAGGTGTCTGAGAAGACATAGAATGAATTGGTGAATGGTGTTATGATGCATTCAACAAAGACATTTTTATGGTGACATTAGTAATTATTAAGGATTAATGCTACTAGGTGTGTTCGTTGGCTTGTTCAGTGATCAGAGATTTCTAAAGGATATTTTATGGTAATCAGATATTTTTGAAGGTTTTTTAATGGTGTTTGTGGTGATTTGCTGAGGTGAGAAAATTATTTGTTTATGAAAGAAGGTGGCCTATTGATCTAAGTTTTAAAATGTATGAAAGATGGATCAACATGGCTAGCAAGTGGTAGATTTCATTTCATGGGTTTGTAGCTCCTTCTAGTAGTGACTGGTAAATAGATTAGGGGAAATAGTCCCTTTTAGTAGTGGTTGATAAACAAGCAGGGGTAGTAGTCCCTTTATGTAGTGGATGATAAACGAGCAGGGGTAGTAGTCCCTTTCAGTGAAAGCTGATAAACGAGCAGGGGTAGTATTCCCTTTCAGTGAAAATTGATAAAAGAGCAGGGGTAACAGTCCCTTTTAGTAGTAGTTGATAAACAAACATGGATATATTTTCCTTTCAGTAGAAGTTGATAAACCTACAAGTGGAAGCTTGTGGGGTAGTGATGCAATATCAAGTTGTAGCTTGTGTTTAACAAAGTAATAAAAGGAAGATTGATGTCTTATATATGTTGCATATGTGTATGATAATGGTAATGATGTTATGTTTCACATGATTTAGTTATGATGTTGATTACCTGAGCGGTTGCTAAAGTGATTGAAAAGTTTAAATTATTAAGAGTTGTATAATTTTGTCACTCTACTGATTCACCCACCCTCTCAGTAGTGTCCTAGTTTCTGTTGCTTCTAATAGTGGATATGTTGGCTATGATGGTTACATATAAACTTAAATGTAAACTCAAATTGGGTTTACATTTTCATATCGATATCAATGTTGAGATTCAAAAAGAAGATCCTAGTGAAAATTATGCACCTACACTAGGATGGAACCTCAGGCTATTTTTAGCTGGAGGTCTATTTATAGATGCATGAGAAAATTCTATTTATAAATGATTTATATTTATATATGGTTGAGAATATTCTAGTTATAGATAATGTTCTATTTATATATGTATGTTTGAGTTCTATTTATAGATCACATGTCTATTTATAGATGCATGTTGACTATTATTATCCTTTAATAATAGTTGGACAATAAACAATAATCTATTCTTAATGAGCACTTGGAAATAGTTAACTGAAGTGGAAACTCGGTTAGATATAGGAAATTTGAGTTCAATGGTTGGTTGGTGGGACATTCAAGTGGAATTAGTTATTACTGAGTGATTCGAAGTTGTAACAGAGTTAGATGTGTAGTTAGGTGAGTTTTAAAGTAATTTAACTCAGTTAAGTGAGTTAAACTCAGTTGTGCTAATTGTAACTGAAGATACACTAGTGAGAGATCAGTGAATTAATTATTAACTAATTCACAATCAATGGTCTCACATGCAACTGAAGATTTACTACTATTAACTACATGCATGTCAGATCCAGTGGAAACCTAATTGAGATGCAGGTAAAAGGGACAATTTGACTATCAGTTGTGACATTAGTGGGTGCACTCATGAAACCACACACACATTAGAGATGCAAATGAGGATTGCACAGTCAAGGCAAGCATGATTCCATTCATTCATGGATTTCTATTAGCTAGGATTGCGGAGTGGAGGCAGGCTGTGTGCAGGCAGTAAATTGGCACATGAATTTGCCAATTTTTGTATGACAGTGTGAGACGATTGCATATTGTACTGAGAGTTCTTGGATTAGAGTTTTATATGAGATTGTTTTATATCCATGACATATACATAATATATTATAGTGGGGTTTTTAGCTTTATTATTTCCCAGTAAAAACATCTATGTTATGTGTGATTGATATTTCTTCTTGATATTGCAATTGGAGATCGTGTTTTAAATTCCGCAAGGTTATTTTGTAGAAGCAAATTTGTATTTAACAGTGGCATATAATTGTTAAATCAGGAGAATATAGGAAATACATAATTTGTATTAAAATTTCTACATGGTATCGAAGCATAGAAGATTTCAATTTTGAAGTAGGAGCTGAGTTTGTTGGTGGAAAGAATTCATATTTGCAGAAATATTTTCTTGGTGCTACAGTTGAGTAAACATCGAAATGGCTTGCAATGGCTTGTGGCTTGAGTATGAACTTGAGTGCATCTCGAACTACATTTCCTAGAAGGATAGGATGGAGTTGGTGCTCGAAGATAATGGCTTGAAGGAATTCACCGACAGTGATGTTCCTAATCCCACTTCGACATATGTTGCATTACTTGATGCATGGCAAAAGAAAGTGGCAAAGGCGAGGAGGATTCTGTTATAAGGTGTACGAGACCACATTTTCTCAATCCTTCATGGGAAAGCCACACCATATGATATGTGGAAGGATTTCACGGATCTTTTCCAAAATAGCAATGACCATAGGAAATTGGCGCTCAAATATAAACTCAGGAAGATCAAGATGGAAAAGGGCGACAACACTCCAAAGTATCTCACAAAGTTTTTCCAATGTCAAGTCGAACTGGGGAGTGTGGGAATCACTATTGCTGATGATGATTTGGTGATATTTACTCTCTTGGGACTTCCTAATATTTGGCACAGTTATGAAGACTCTGTCAACGGACAAGAAAAACTACCGAATTGGGAATGGCTGTGGTCGGATCTAGTGAAGGAGGAGTTTAGGCGAAACACCAGAGATGGATCTTCATCAAAGCATGATTATGAAGAGTATTGTGCTTTGGCTACCAAGGCAAGGAAAGGGAAGGGGAAGAAGTTCCATTCAAAATTCGAGTCTAAAGGCAAGAAGCTGGATTTGTCCAAAGTGAAGTGTTTTCACTATCACGAACATGGGCATCTCGCCACTAACTATCCACAGAAGAAGAAGAACAAGAAGGCTGCTGGAGCTGCAGGTTGCGAGGCCCTTGCCTTGAAATTTGAACTTGACTTCTCCTTGATCGCATGCATGGTGTCAAGTGCATTGGGATCGGTGTGGTATTTGGATGTGCTTCCTTCCACATGACGGGAGATAAGGAGTTTTTCAGTGACTTGGAGGAGAATGATCCCCAAATGCATATAGAGATGGGTGATGATGGATGATACATTACAACTAGAATTGGTACCATCACCTTTCAGAGGGAGTTAGGTAAACCATTTCAATTGAAATATCTTATGCATGTTCCAGGTCTGAAGAAAAACTTGGTCTCAGTCACAATATTGGAGGACAAAGGCTATGACATTGTTTTCAGCGATGGAAAATATTTTTTGCGACATAAAAAAATGGGTCAAGCCAAGAGGATAGGGATTCGAGTTAAGAATCTCTACAAGTTGGAGGTAGACGGTTGTGCTGTCATGATGGGCAAGGCAGAAAAAGTGGTGATCCGGGATGAGGGAGAATTATGGCACAGGCGATTGGGCCATCTTCATCATGGGGCCTTGACAGTCATGCAGCAAATATCTACTAGACTTCCAATGGGAAAATTTTCTCAATTAGATCAGGGCAAGGGTTGCACCATGGGGAAGTATGTAAAGTCCACCTTTCATGAAAAGGAGAACCATGCTTCGGTGATCATGGAGAGAGTTCACACAGATGTGTGTGGACCATTATCGGTTGTTATTTTTGTTGATGAATTTTCTGGTAAATGTTGGATCTTCTTCATGCAGAAGAAGGATCAAGCATTGTCAAAGTTCTATGAGTTTAAGGCATTGGTGGAGAAAGAGTCAAGGAATCAAGTGAAGGTTCTTAGGAGTGATAATGGTGGAGAATACATCTCTAACGAATTCAAAGACTTCTGCAGAAAAAAAGGAATTTGAAGAGAACTCACAGAGCCTCATAACCCACGCAAAATGGGGTCGCAGAGAGGAAGAAGAGAATGATTGTGGGTGCAGCATGAGCGATGTTGCATGATCAGGGCCTACCCATGCATTTGTGGGTGGAAGCATGCAACATGGTGGTTTATGTGCAAAACCGTTGTCCTCATAGAGTACTTGGCATGAGTACACCTGAAGAAGCTTTCACTAGTAAGAAACCGAATGTTTCTCACTTTAATATTTTTGGCTCATCTATTTATGTGCATGTGACCAAGAATGCCAGGAAGAAGCTAGAGCTGACTGCTGAAGTTGGGATATTTTTTGGGTACACAAAAACACCCCATAATTATCGTGTGTATTTTCCTAACAATAATATGACTGTTATGTGACGGGATATAAAATTTGATGAGGGGAAAGCCATGCGGTTGTCGCTTGGGAGGGAGCTAGACTTGCATGCGGAGGAGGAACTGTTGGTTCCCAAAGATGAGTCTCTAGATGTGGATTAGCCCTAGGAGGAGGTTCATGCAGTGAAGGATTCCACTCACGCAAAGCCAAACATCAAAACTGGCAGAAGGCGTACCACAGAAGGTGATAGGCTGAGACTTGATGCTGCATAGAATGTAGGAGCCCCTACTTCACAATGTAGACAAAGAAAGTCTCCTGGCCGATTTACTGGATACATGGCTCTCATGAGAAAATGTATTGTGACTCATCCATATTCCTTTCAGGAATTAGTGCAGGATCCCACATGGGTAGATGCAATGGTGGAGGAGTATGACTCCATTTTCAAAAACAGTTCTTGGGAAATTGTTCCAAGGTCGGTTTATAAATCAGTGGTAGGTTCGAGATGGATCTACCAGGTAAAGCAAGCGCTGATGGGAGTGTTGATAAATACAAGGATATATTTGTGGCCTGGGGCTTCTCATAGGTCGAGGGGATTGATTATGAAGAAACCTTTGCACCTGTCGCAAGGTATTCTTCCATAAGGACCATCCTTACTCTCTCAGTGCATATGGGATGGCACATTCATCAGATGGATGTGAATATTTCATTTCTCAATGGGATCATTGAGGAAGAGGTGTACATATAGGAGCCTGAAGGATTTGAGATCTTTAGCAATGAGTCGCATGTGTGCCAACTCAAAAGAGCGTTGTATGGGCTGAAGCAAGCACCTCGTGCTTGGTACACTCAGATAGACATCTATTTCACCGGATTGGGCTTCACCAAAAGTGAAGTGGATGCAAACCTATACCAAATTGTGGTGGAGGGTAAGATTTTAATCATTGTTCTTTATGTTGTTGATTTAATACTCATTGGTGATGAGCAACTGATACACTCATGCAAGAAGGACCTTGCAAAGGAGTTCAAGATGAAGGATATGGGCCTCCTTCATTATTTCATTGGATTGGAAATATGGCAGTGAGATGATGAAATTTTTATGTCTCAAGGCAAGTATGCAAGGGAGATACTGGGTAAGTTTCATATGGAGGGATGCAAACCCATGGATACTCCTCTTCCAGGAAACTGGAGGAAAGAGGATGCTACATCTGGAGAGGTAGTGGATGTTACTGTCTGTCGATAGTTAGTGGGTTCGCTAATGTATCTAGTGAACACAAGACCAGAAATTTTCTATGCGGTTAACCAGCTAAGTCAAGAAATGGTTAAGCCTACCAAGCTCTTTTGGAAGGCAGGCAAGCATGTCCTGAGATACCTGAGGGGCACTTCTGAGTATGGCTTATGGTACAGAAAGACGGATGAGGTGAAGTTACATGGCTTCATGGATGTAGATTGGGAAGGTAGCCCAATGGATAGAAAGAGCACATCAAGAGGGATCTTTAGTATAGTATCTACGGCTATTTCTTGGTACAACAAGAAGCAGAGATCCATGGCACTCAGTTTAGTGGAATAGGAATACATGGCAGTGAGTCAAGCTACATGTGAGGCTATCTGGATGAGAAAGATCTTGGTTGGTTTGTTTGGTTCTCATTTAGATCCGACAGTGATTCATTGTGATAATCAGAGTTGCATTAAAATATCAATTAATCTTGTGTTTCATGATAGATCTAAGCATATAGATATCCGGTATCATCATATCAGAGATTGTGTGCAACAGAAGATCATGTTGCTTCAGTACATTCCTACGGAAGATAAGAATGTAGATATTCTAACGAAGGCGGTCACCAGGAGAAAATTCGAATACCATAGAGACAGGATCGGGGTGAAGGATAATTCCTTTCTTGTTGAGAGGGCATGTTGAGATTCAAAAATAAGATCCTAGTGAAAATTATGCACCTACACTAGGATGGAGCCTTAGGCTATTTTTAGGTGGAGGTCTCTTTATAGATGCATGAGAAAATTCTATTTATAGATTATGTATATTTATAAATGGTTGAGCATATTCTATTTATATATGATATTCTAATGTATGTACGAGTTCTATCTGTAGATCGCATGTCTATTTATAGATGCATGTCGACTATTATTATCCCTTAATAATAGTTGGACAATAAACAATAATCTATTCTCAATGAGAACTTGGAAATAGTTAACTGAAGTGGAAAATTATTTAGCTATAGGAAATTCGAGTTCAAAGGTTGGTTGGTGCAAAATGCAAGTGGAATTACTTATGACTGAGTGATTTGAAGTTGTAGCAGAGTTGGATGTGTAGTTATGTGAGTTGTAAAGTAGTTTAACTCAGTTAAGTGAGTTAAAATCAGTTGTGCTATTTGTAACTGAAGATACACTAGTGAGAGATCAGTGAATTAATTATTAATTAATTCAAAATTAGTGGTATCACATGTAACTGAAGATTTACTACTGTTAACTACATGCATTTCAGATCTAGTGGAGACCTAGTTGAGATGTAGGTGAAAGGGAAATTTTGACTATCAGTTATGACATTAGTGGGTGCACTCATGCAACCACACACACATTGGAGATGCCAATGAGGATTGCACAGTCAAGGAAAGCAGGATTCCATTCATTTAGGGATTACTATTATTTGGAATTGCACAGTGGAGGCAAGCTGTCTGGAGGAAGTAAATTGGGAAATGAATTTGCCAATTTTTGTATGACAGTGTGAGACGATTGTATATTGTACTGAGAGATATTGGATTATATTTTTGTATGATATTATTTCATGATCCATGATATATACATAATATGTAATAGTGGGGTTTTTAGCTTTATGCTTTCCTGGTAAAAACATCTGTGTTATGCGTGATTGATCTTTTGTAATATTCCCAATTTGGACTGCTCAGCAAGAAAGGCCTGAAAAACGCACTTCTGAGAATATTGTACATAGAATTTAGTTTTCAGCTCCTGTATCCCTTATATAAGCTCATCTAAGATCTAAATCAAAAAGGAGAGCAAAAAAAAATCAGATTAGGTGGGTTAAATAGATCTCCCACAAACTAGTCTAGCTGAAAATCACCCAAAGAGACGGGTTGCAGCTCTATGCAAAGGATTGCTTAAAAAATAATGCAGATCCACTGAAGAAAATTAGGAGGCTGATATGGAGGTTCAGAAATCAGATGTAAAACAGAAAATTATATGTACATTACAACCCATACATTATACAAGAGAAAGAATGAGACAATACAACAAAAATCCTCAGAAATAAGGTGCTACAACCATGAGAAAAGAATTCATAACCATGAAAACGTTATTTTTAGGGCTGAAGCAAAAGTTTATTAATTCCTCAGATCTAGAGCATATCTGTACATAAAAATTTAGATCTAATACAGATATTTGTACAAGAAATGCTGATCTATACATTCCCCTTGGGGTTTTGCTCAAAACATGAAGCACAGAGAGTAGATCTGAGATCTAAGATTGCAGATCTGTAGAATGACTCAGAAATTTTTGAATAATATAATGGTACATAATATCATATCTGAAACTAACATGTATTGGTTGGCCAATCCATGGATCACCACAGTGAGAGGAAGAATCCCAACACCGGAGATCTCTCCTGCAAAAGATAGACAAAACACCCTGCAGCTGTAGATCTACAAATAACATTGTCCAGGGAGAGAAAAAATTTTGTGAGCTTAGAGAATGATTTGGCCTGATGCCAAGATGTAGATATGAAGTATAATCAGCTAATGAACTCTTCCAGGAGGTTAAAAGACACACTCACTGAGAAGAGCCACTAGTATAAGCTAGATCTAAGGAGATCTAGTTTCTTCCACTGCTGCAACTCACAAGGACAGTTCAACCCTCACAGGAGTAACGCTGTAGGTGTAAGGTGAATCTTGGCCTAAAATCCTGATGTGGAAAATATGGCACAAGTCTCCTCCAAGAGCTGCTCAAGGAAGGAGGTGGGATTCCTGAACAGGAAGGCCCAACAAGGGATGTCTGAGCAGACAATACCTTGAGAAATAATAATCTTCAACAACCCTCTCTTGCTTCCCTCCACTTCCTTTTATAATATAGGAGTCTTACCAAACCCTAAACCACTTCATTGGTTTATCCCCTTTGACATTTAGAGTCTCCTTCTAGAACTGTGTTGTCCCTCAAGGAGGTTCAATGCATCTAGACTGTGCTGTTGACTTGGTCAAAGATGACCCACTCTTGTGATCTAAACCCATTCACACCTATAGGAGTTTATTTAAATAGCCCAGATATGTCTCTGTTCACATAGGCATTGATTTATTCTTGGTTTTCAGGAGTTTTACATGTCCTCCTTTAAAATTTATTCATCAATCAAGAAATTCAAAAATAAACAAGGAAAAATTAATATTCCTATTAGCTGCAGCTAATTTAGGAATATTACAGTCTCCTCTCCCAAATGTTGCTTGTCCTCAAGCAACTGCAAGGGTGATGCAAAATCTCCCCTTCTTCTCTTGTGGCCTCTACATCTAATAGTCTCCACCATTTTTCTGAATCTTCTACAATAGCTTTGTCCTCCAATGGTCCTTCCTCCTTGTGCAAGTTGGCCCTTGGTGAGTAAACCCAATGGCTCTCATTATGAAAGAATGAAAGTTTTTTATGCAAACCTTCTTGCTGATCCTTGGCCTCCTTAAAAGAGAAGTGATGAAAATCATGGGGATTTTCATGATTCATGAAAGTCTCCCATCTCCATGCTATCATCCAAATGAAGTGGACCACCTCCCAGGTTGGAAATCCATAGAAAAAATCCTCTCCATCACAAATGAGAGGCATGTTCCCAAAAAACATATGGGTCACTCTACAAAGAGGAAAGTGATCTAACATAGTGGTCATGCAAAATATCATGCTCCTATTGAAGCATGTAATGCAAAAAGAATGGGGAACTCCTTTCCCTAGGGACACATCCAACAAGTATGCCTCTACTTCAACCATGCCCCCAACAAAGATAAGGACATCTTCATCTTGTGGAATCATGCTAGCTGCCATGTATGATAAATGAGAAGGAAGATGTTCCGTCATGTGCAACCAGTGCAGTTTTATCCTTAACTGCCACAGAATAGGATATGACAAGTACCTTCCCCAACACTTGTTTGCTACCCCATGCCTTTGGAATACTTGGACAATGTACATCATAGTTGGTGTAAAAAAATCACACCATGAGGAATATAATATCTTTCCAAGATCCTCCAAGGAATGACTTGCATCAACATAGTTCATGGCCTTGAGCAGTCCATGAAACCCATCATAAATAGTGCCCCCTTTTGGATAAATATTCTGCAAATGAGTATTATAAAAAGATAAGCATATAGGGGATACATGATAACATTTAGAAAGACAAGTCTCTCTATATACTTGTTTTACATCAGTGGGGTAACTCATGGATGAGTTCCCTCTCACACTCAATGATTAAGGAGATGTGAATGATGGCTCTTCCCAAGAGCTATGTTCCTCCTCCTCTACCAAGTAATACATGCACATCTTCATATGAGAGTGCACCTCTTCCTTGAAACATTCCCATATGAAACCACCAAAAAGATTATGATATGCTCTAATGAAACCAGTGGGTTTGGAAAGCAGGATCTCATAGGTGGCATCTAGTAGTCTCTCCTTGAGATTGGAGTCACTGACCAAAAGAATAAGATTATAGAAATGGATAACTCCATCAACCACCCTGAACCTTTCATCCTTTACTTCCCCCTTAAGAACCCCCCATGTGAAAAGGTCCTTGGAGTATTCCATCATGAGTTGGGAATCCCAATAAGGATCCAAGCTCTCCAAGAATGACAATGTTGTAGAGGTCTGAAATGCTGCCCCTATCATATCATGGCCCCCTTCTTTGACTTCCTTGACATCAAAGTCAAATGTTGGAGAAACATAATCTCCCTTTTGCTGCCCCATTTGCAGTTGATCTTGCTCAAGACAAGATTGAAGCATATGGAAATCAACTTCCCCTCGGAAAGTCCTTGTCTTCCAAAACTTCCTCCTTTTGGCCCATACATACAAGAGGGTCAGGATCCCCTTGCCATCTTCAAAAATATTCCTTGTGAATGAAGATATCATGGGATGCCCCAAAGATATGGAGTTTCCATGTGTCCTCGTGCTCATGCCATCATAGATCTCTGATTTCTCCTCTCTCAGCGCAAATATATGAGTGGGAGTTAGCAATGCCCCTTTCAGGAAATTTCTCATCTCTCTTCTGAATTCATGAGAGATTATATACGTTGAGCTAGCTTCTCCCAAGGCTCCCTCCTTAGCCAAGTATGCATATGATGCCCATAGTTGAGAGAACACTTTAGATTTCCTCCTGTCAAGAGGTGCTCCTGGTAAAGTACCTCCTTGCAAAGAGGTGTCAAGGCATAGAGTAGAATGTGGATGTAGGTAGACAGATTTTCCCCTACCTTTAGTGCATAGGTCCTCTTGCCTTTTTTGTGCTTCCAAGCTTTGGTGAAGAGAAGGGTTCATGTTCTCCATATTGTGATGCCCTTCCTCCTCTTCTCTTTCTTCTATCTCCAAGATCTCATATTTTGACAATGATGGTACATGCTGCTCATGTGTTATGCCAAGAGCTCTATGTGTGAGACCTTGTGGAACTCCTTGCAAGAGTGCAAGAGTTTCTTCTCTTGGATAAAATGCTCCAACTCCATCTTCATGAGGTGATTTTGTTGTGACTGCGTTATGATCTCCTGTCTTCTCCTCCTCTTCAATAACTGAAATTGTCTCATCATCAAGAAGAGACCTTAGATCTTGGTCATCTATTAAAGGAGAAACCTTCATGCTTTCCTCTTGAAAAGAGGACCCTTCACTCAATGGAGAACTTGCCCTTGGAAAGGCATAAAAAAAACTTACACCTTCTTCCATGGTCTTCAGAAATGGAGTTGGATTCAAAGACCCTTCCAACTAATGAAAAATATTTGTTTGATGTGGTTTGATAGTGTCAACAGAAGATGTTACACATGGAGCTTAATCAAACCTCTCTATCAATCTTGCAATAAACCTTGCATAAGTAGGTGTATTGGCATTCTTCAAGGAAAAAGACTCAAACAACCACCAAGCATATGCTTTACCTTCAAAATGCAGCGCTGCTACTTTGATGGCTTCAATCTCTGAAACTTGATGTTGTTGCACAAAGTTATCTAGCTCCTCCACCCAAACCCTAACTAGACATTTAGGTGATCCATAAAAGATAGATAGATAGAATATACCCTTATCATGCTGGTCATATTTGTGAATTTTATCTCCTTGATCTTGCAGAACCCTTGGAAATTCAAGTTATCTTTGAACTCCTTGGATTGAGCTTCATACTCCTCCGAATACTCTCTAAGAGTCTCCTTTTTGGGCACACCTCCTTTCTTCCTCTTCATGAATAAATCACAGAGAGAATGCTGAAGCTTTGGTGATATGGCTGAGTGCACATATCCATGAGATGAATATTGAGAATTTTCCTCATGTATAGAACTTGTAGATCTGATCGGAAGATCTTCTTGTTCTTGAAACTTCCTAGGAGTGTCACTACTTCTTCTCTCTTCTTCTTGTACAACCTCCTTGGAGAGGTTCTTGCTGGAACTGAAAAGTGATGAGAGTAAACTTATCTTCTTCATCATTCTGATATTCTTGGGCTAAGACTGACAGGCTGAGCCAAGAAAGCTACTTTGATACCACTGTAATATTCCCAATTTGGACTGCTCAGCAAGACAGGCCTGAAAAACGCACTTATGAGAATAATGCACATAAAATTGAGTTTGAAGCTCCTAGATCCCTTATATCATCTCATATAATATCTAAATCCAAAAGGAGAGCAAAAACAAATCAGACTAGGTGGGTTAAACAGATTTCCCACAAACTAGTCTAGCTGAAAATCACCCAAAGAGAGGGGCTACAGCTCTATGCAAAGGACTGCTTCAGAAATAACACAGATCCACTGAAGCACATTAGGAAGCTGATATGGAGGTTCATAAATCAGATGTAAAACAAAAAATGAGATTTAAATTACAGCCCATACATTATACAAGAGAAAGAATGAGACTATACAACAAAAATCCTTAGAAATGAGGTGCTACAACCATGAGAAAAGACTGCATAACCATGACAGCGTTATTTTTAGGGCTGAAGCAGTAGTTTATTAATTCTTCATATCTAGAGAAGATATGTACATAAAAATTTAGATCTAATACAGATCTGTGTACAAGAAATTTTGATCTATACATTCCCCTTGGGGTTTTGCTCAAAACATGAAGCACAAAGAGTAGACCTGAGATCTAAGATTGAAGATCTGCAGAATGATTCAGAAATTTTTGAATAATATAATGATAGAGAAGATAATATTTGAAACTAAAATGGATTAGATTTCCAATCCATGGATCACCACAGTGAGAGGAAGAATCCCAACACTAGAGATCTCTCCTCCAAAAGATAGACAAAACACCCTGCGGCTATAGATCTACAAATAACGCTATCCATGGAGAGAAACAATGTTGTGAGCTTACAGAATGATTTGGCCTAATTCCAAGATGTAGATTTGAAGTACAATCAGCTAATGAACTCTTCCAGGAGGTTAAAAGACACACTCACTGAGAAGAGCTACTAGTATAAACTAGATCTAAGCAGATCTAGTTTCTTCCACTGCTACAACTCACAAGGACAGTTCAACCCTCACAGGAGAAGTGTTGTAGGTGTAAGGTGAAGCTTGGCCTAAAATCCTGATGTGGAAAATATGGCACAGTCTCCTCCAAGAGCTGCTCAAGGAAGGAGGTGGGATTCCTGAATAAGAAGGCCCAATAAGGGATGTCTGAGCAGATAATACCTTGAGAAATAATAATCTTCAACAACCCTCTCTTGCTGCCCTCCACTTCCTTTTATAATATAGTAGTCTTTCCAAACCCTAAACCACTTCATTGGTTTAGCCCCTTTCACATTTAGAGTCTCCTTCTAGAACTGCGTTGTCCCTCAAGGAGGTTCAATGCATCTAGACTGCGTTGTTGACTTGGTCAAAGATGACCCACTCTTCTGATTTAATCCCATTCACACCTGTAGGATTTTATTTAAATAGCCCAGATATGTCTCTGTTCACATAGGCATTGATTTATTCTTGGTTTTTAGGAGTTTTACATGTCCTCCTTTACAATGTAATCATCAATCATGAAATGCAAAAATAAACAAGGCAAAATTAATATTCCTATTAGCTGCAGCTAATTTAGAAATATTACAGTCTCCCCCTCCCAAATGTTGCTTGTCCTCAAGCAACTGCAAGGGTGCTGCAAAATCTCCCCTTCTTCTCTTGTGGCCTCTTCATCCAATAGTCTCCACCATTGTTCTGAATCTTTTGCAATAGCTTTGTCCTCCAATGGTCCTTCCTCCCTGTGCAAGTTGGCCCTTGGTTAGTAAACCCAATGGCTCTCATCATGAAAGAATGGAAGGTTGTTATGGAAACCTTCTTGCTGATCCTTGGCCTCCTTAAGAGATAATTGATGACAATCATGGGGATTTTCATGATTCATGAAAGTCTCCCATCTCCATGCTATCATCCAAATGATGTGGACCACCTCCCAGCTTGGCAATCCATAGAAAAACTCCTCTCCATCACATATGAGAGGAATTTTCCCAACAAACATATGGCTCACTCTACAAAGAGGCAAGTGATATAACATGGTGGCGATATAAAATCTCATGCTCCTATTGAAGCATGTAATGCAAAAAGAATGGGGAACTCCTTTCCCCAAGGACACATCCAAAAAGTGTGCCTCTCCTTCAACCATGCCCCCAAAAAAGATAATGACATCTTCAGCTTGTGGAATCATGATTAGAATCATGCTAGCTGCCATGTATGATAAATGAGAAGGAAGATGTTCCCTCATGTGCAACCATCACAGTTTTATCCTTAACTGCCACATAATAGGATATGACAAGTGCCTTCCCCAACACTTGTTTTCTGCCCCATGCCTTTGGAATACTTGGGATAATGTACATCATAGATGGTGTAAAAGAATCACACCATGAGGAATATAATAGCTTGCCAAGATCCTCCAAGGAATGAATTGCATCAACATAGTTCATGGCCTTGAGTAGTCCATGAAGCCCATCATAAATAGTGCCCCCTTTTGGAGCAATGTTCTGCAAATGAGTGTTAGAAAAATATAAGAATATAGGAGATACATGATAACATTCAGAAATTCAAGTCTCTCTATATACTTGTTTTACATCAGTGGGGTAACTCATGGATGAGTTCCCTCTCACACTCAATGAGTAAGGAGATGTGAATGATGGCTCTTCTTAAGAGCTATGTTCCTCCTCCTCTACCAAGTAATTCATGCACATCTTCATATGAGAGTGCACCTCTTCCTTGAAACCTTCCCATATGAAACCACCCAAAAGAGTATGATATGCTCTAATGAAACTAGTGGGTTTGGAAAGCAGGATCTCATAGGTGGCATCTAGTAGTCTCCCCTTGAGCTTGGAGTCACTGACCAAAAGAATAAGATTATAGAAATAGATAACTCCATCAACCACCCTGAACCTTTCATCCTTTACTTCCCCCTCAAGAACCCCCCATGTGAAAAGGTCCTTGGAGTATTCCATCATGATTTGGGAATCCCAATAAGGATCCAAGCTCTCCAAGAATGACGGCGTTGTAGAGGTCTGAAATGATGCCCCTTACATATCATGGATCCCTTATTTGAATTCCTTGACATTAAAGTCACATGTTGGAGCATCATAATCTCCCTTTTGCTGCCCCATTTGCAGATGTTGTTGCTCAAGACAAGATTGAAGCATATGGAAATCAAATTCCCCTCGGAAATTCCTTGTCTTCCAAAACTTCCTCCTTTTGGCCCATACATACAAGTGGGTTAGGATTCCCTTGCCATATTCAGAAATCTTCCTTGTGAATGAAGAGATCATGGGCTGCCCCAAATATATGGAGTTTCCATGTGTCCTCGTGCTCATGCAATCATAAATCTCTGATTTATCCTCTCTCAGCGCAGATATCTGAGTGGGAGTTAGCAATGCCCCTTTCAGGAAATTGCTCATCTCTCTTCTGAATTCATGAGAGATTCTCTGCATTGTGCTAGCTTCCCCCAAGGCTCCCTCCTTAGCCAAGTATGCATATGCTGCCCATAGTTGAGAGAACACTTTATATTTCCTCCTATCAAGAGGTGCTCCTGGTAAAGTACCTCCTTGCAAAGAGGTGTCAAGGCATAGAGTAGAATGTGGATGTAGGTAGACAGATTTGCCCCTAATTTTAGTGCATAGGTCCTCTTGCCTTTTTGTGCTTCCAAGATTTGGAGCAGAGAAGGTTCAAGTTCTCCATCTTGTGATGCCCTTCCTCCTCTTCTCTTTCTTCTATCTCCAAGATCTCATCTTTTGACAATGATGGTACATGTTGCTCATGTGTTATGTCAAGAGCTCTATGTGTGAGACCTTGTGGAACTCCTTGCAAGAGTGCAAGATTTTCTTCTCTTGGAGAAAATGCTCCAACTTCATCTTCATGAGGTGCTTGAGGTTCTTTTGTTGTGACTGCGTTATGATCTCCTGTCTTCTCCTCCTCTTCAATAACTGAAATTGTCTCATCATCAAGAAGAGACCTTATATATTGGTCATCTATTGAAGGAGAAACCTTCATGCTTTCCTCTTGAAAAGAGGACCCTTCACTCAATGGAGATCTTGCCCTTGGCAAGGCATAAAACAAGCTTACACCTTCTTCCATGGTCTTCAGAAATGGAGTTGGATTCATAGACCCTTCCAACTCATGCAAAATATTTGTTTGATGTGGTTTGATAGTGTCAACAGAAGATGTTACACATGGAGCTTCATCAAACCTTTCTATCAATCTTGCAATAAACCTTGCATAATTAGGTGTAATGGCATTCTTCAAGGAAAAAGACTCAAACAACCACCAAGCATATGCTTTACCTTCAAAATGCATCGTTTCTGCTTTGATGGCTTCAATCTCTGAAACTTGATGTTGTTGCACAAATTTATCTAGCTCCTCCACCCAAACCCTAACTAGACATTTAGGTGATCCATCAAAGATAGATAGATAGAATCTACACTTATCATGTTTCTCATCCTTTGTGAATTTTCTCTCCTTGATATTGTAGAACCCTTGGAAATTCAAGTTATCTTTGAACTCCTTGGATTGAGCTTCATACTCCTCCAAATACTCTCTAAGGGTCTCCCTTTTGGGCACACCTCCTTTCTTCCTCTTCATGAATAAATCATAGACAGAATGCTGAAGCTTTGGTGATATGGCTAAGTGCACATATCCATGAGATGAGGATTCAGAATGTTCCTCATGTATAGATCTTGTAGATCTGATTGGAAGATCTTCTTGTTCTTGAAACTTCCTGGGAGTTTCACTGCTTCTTCTCTCTTCTTCTTGTACAACCTCCTTGGAGAGTTTCTTACTGGAACTGAAAAGTGATGAGAGTAAAATCATCTTCTTCATCATTCTGATCTTCTTGGGCTAAGAATCACAGGCTGAGCCAAGAAAGTTGCTTTGATACCACTGTAATATTCCCAATTTGGATTGCTCAGCAAGACAGGCCTGAAAAATGCACTTCTGAGAATACTGTACATAGAATTGAGTTTAAAGCTCCTGGATCCCTTAGATCAGCTCATCTAAGATCTAAATCCAAAAGGAGAGAAAAAACAAATCATACTAGGTGGGTTAAACAAATCTCCCACAAACTAGTCTAGCTGAAAATCACCTAAAGAGAGGGGCTACAGCTCTATGCAAAGGACTGCCTCAGAAATAACACAGATCCACTGAAGCACATTAGGAGGCTGATATGGAGGTTCAAAAATCAGATTTAAAACAACAAATCAGATGTACATTACAACCCATACATTATACAAGAGAAAGAATGAGACTATACAACAAAAATCCTCAGAAATGAGGTGCTACAACCATGAGAAAAGACTGCATAACCATGACAACGTTATTTTTAGGGCTGAAGAAGTAGTTTATTAATTATTCATATCTAGAGAAGATCTATACATAAAAATTTATATCTAATATAGATCTGTCTACAATAAATGTTGATCTATACATTCCCCCTGGAGTTTTGCTCAAAATATGAAGCACAGAAAGTAGATCTGAGATCTAAGATTGCAGATCTGCAGAATGATTCAGAAATTTATGAATAATATAATGGTATAACTAATCATATCTGAAACTAACATGGATTGGATGGCCAATCCATGGATCACCACAGTGAGAGGAGGAATCCCAACATCGGTGATCTCTCCTCCAAAATATAGACAAAACACCCTGCAGTTGTAGATCTGCAAATAACATTGTCCAGGGAGAGAAACACTATTGTGAGCTTAGATAATGATTTTGCCTAATGCCAAGATGTAGATATGAAGTAAAATCAGCTAATGAACTCTTCCAGGAGGTTACAAGACACACTCATTGAGAAGAGCCACTAGTATAAGCTAGATCTAAGCAGATCTAGTTTCTTCCACTGTTGCAACTCACAAGGAGAGCTCAACCCTCACAAGAGTAGAAATGTAGGTGTAAGGTGAAGCTTGGCCTAAAAGCCTGATGTGGAAAATATGGAACAAGTCTCCTCCAAGAGCTGCTCAAGGAAGGAGGTGGGATTCCTGAACAGGAAGGCCCAACAAGGGATGTCTGAGCATAAAATACCTTGAGAAATAATAATCTTCAACAACCCTCTCTTGCTGCCCTCCACTTCCTTTTATAAGATAGGAGTCTTGCCAAGGGCCTCAACCACTTCATTGGTTTAGCCCCTTTCACATTTAGAGTCTCCTTCTAGAACTGCGCTGTCCCTCAAAGAGGTTCAATGCATCTAGACTGCGCTGTTGACTTGGTCAAAGATGACCCACTCTTGTGATTTAAACCGATTCACACCTACAGGAGTTTATTTAAATAGCCCAGATATGTCTCTGTTCACATAGGCATTGATTTATTCTTGGTTTTTAGGAGTTTTACATGTCCTCCTTTACAATTTATTCATCAATCATGAAATGCAAAAATAAACAAGGAAAAATTAATATTCCTATTAGCTGCAGCTAATTTAGGAATATTACATCTTTCTTCTTGATATTGCAATTTGCGATCGTGTTTTTAATTCCGCAAGATTTTTTTTAAGAAGAGATTATATATTTAACAGTGGCATACAATTGTTAGATCAGGAGAATCCAGGCAATATATAATTTTTATTAAAATTTCTACAGTCAATTTGGGTCTAGAACAAGAAAGGATGATGGTGTTTTTGAATCAATTGTTGTATCTACAATTGGTTCAAAGTAAAGTGATTATGCTATCATTGGCAATAAACCTTGTATACTGAATGAAGAAGGATTAAAACCTACCTTTTCCCTTGCTATTGTGTTTTTTTCTATCCTTTTTTTAGTGCTTCTCGTTTGGATGCGAAATTTGTTAGGTGGTAAACTGCTTAAATTGGTGAGCATATCCCTAGTTGGTTCATCAACACCTTGATTTATTCAATAGGGCTCCTCACATTCTATTGATCCAACTTGATTTAAAGGTACTTTCTCTCCTTCATTTCCATATTTAAGGTATAGTTCACAACTCGAAACATAATACCGCTCTCCCAGATCGATAAGGTGCTCTAGCGCAACTCAATGCAACCCAACCCAACCCAATCTCCATTAATACTCATACTCATGCAAAACAAAAAGACTTGAAATTGGACACTTAGTTGTGAAAGCAGAAAACTTGGTTTTTTTTTTCAGAAAGAAAAAATCGTTGTTTGAATTAACAGTGCATAGAGACCAAAATACATCCCATCAAGGCTGATGAAAAAGCCTGGTCAGAAACAATCCATCCCCAAACACATCTTCTAAGAAATAAGGTGTCAAGATAGAGGAATAGCTTTGACCAGAACATCGCTGGGCAGTTAACACCCAACACAAATTACGAGACCAGTAAAGTAAGCACCTTTTGACTTTACAAAGGAAAGGATACGGATAGTAGCTGATCTCTATCATTACATAAGCAATAGGGGCGATGAATTAGATCTGGCTCGCTTGTGAGAAACTTGACAGCCCTGTGATAAGATATGAACAATGCAAAATTGTAAACTATGTTTGTTAGTTCGGACCTATATGCATAAAAACTATAAATCCGGATCCTATGTGTTCCTTCGACAGGATCTATGAGGAAAAGTCAATTCAGTCCCGCAAAGCAAGTCGGCTATTGATGTTGTAAATGGACAGGCTTGCTTGATCGCACTATAAGTTGAAACATAAACCTGAATGCAATATAAATCAAGAAATACAGTCACGTTGGGAACATTTCTAAAATAGCCCGCTTGATGGATCAGCAATAGTAATTGAACTTGCTCTTCTGAAAGGCCAATCCGGAGTGATAGAGAACCAGCAGGAGTGAATAGAGTCGGCACCCAGAAGACAAAATGGGTGGCCCATTGAAAATCAGCCTCGCTTGAGAGGGCAGCTGTGCTCATAAATGTGACCTGGCTCACTTGATAGCTTGATATGTTTACTGAATGGTGATAGAAGCCCAGCAAAGAGACAGGTATAAGGAAAATCGACCCGATTTCTTCATAAACAAGAGCCCTGTGCAACAGATCTGAGGATAATAATGGAAGATCTCGATTACAGAGAGGAATAAAATAGACCAAACAGGCCCGCTTGTTGATGTGTAAATCAGGCTTGCTTGAGCGGTGTAGGCAGAAAGACGAAGGAAAAAGAGTCAAACAAAAAAGGATTAGTAGAAACCAAAACCAACATGGATGAAAAAGTTATCGACAGTTAAGGGATAGGGATATATGATTCCCATGTGCGAATCCCATCCCTAAAAATAACCGTCTGAATGGCCCCATATTCAGCATTTAAACCCATTTTTGACAGACCATCGGCTCTCATATTCAGGTCTCTGTAGATGTGGGTTAATGGAGGAGAGCCAAGAATCTGCCAAATATGTTGAATTCTGTTAATCCATCCCTGTATATCTGGGGTTTGAATGTGTAGAGTGCCTCTGATGCAGCCAATGACCATAGCTGAATCTCCATAAATATGAATATCTGTTAATTCCATATTAGCTGCAGCATATAGCCCGCCTCATAGTGCCATCAATTCAGCCTTTTTGTTAGTACCTGGGCCTCCATTCCAGTGTAAATGAATTCTTTCTCTGTCGGAGATTTTTATCCAGGCTCCACAACCCATCATCCCATCTTTGCAAGCACCATCGAAAGCACAAAACTTGGTTGCTCCAAGAGGAATGGAAGGTTATAGAAAAAGAAGCCACCGCAGACCTTTGAAGCTAGAACCACGTAGCTTCACTATTGTCGATGGAAACGCATCCAAAAATTAACAACATAGGGAATGTGTTTTGTTGACAATTTGTGCCTTTATCCAAAGTTTAAATTATCTTCTCATGCCACTCAAAAACTCTTGCATTACTAAAGTCTGATATTTATTAAAACACTAGGTTATCTTTACTTCGATGAATTTAAAAATAATTATGAATTAATTTAATTTTCATTATCAATAATCATATGTAAAGAACAATATTATTTATCTGATAATAATTTTTAAATAGTAAAAAACAAATTTTAAATAGTGCTTTTCCATAATCATTTTGTTATTTATTATTTCAAAAATTGATATATTCAAAAGAATGGTTAATTGATATTATTTCAAAATTTGATATATTCAAATAAATGGTTAATTGATGGTTATATTTTTCATTATTTGTATGCTTATCATATTTAATTTAGTTAATAAATCTTATAGAAAAAAATATCTATTATATTTTTATTTAATGATTTTTACTATTATATTTTTATTTAATGATATGAATTGCACTTAATTATTATAATTTCACTCTTTATATATTTTTCCTTCCAAATTTAAGAAAATCTATTATTTTTCTTTTTATTTGGTATAAATCTAAGAGTAATAGCTCTCTTATTTTTTCACATTATAAATGTGACGGTGATAACTCTTTATTTATTTATTTTAACTATGTCATCCTCTTAAGTTCAATAGGTAATCTCTATAGCATTACAACATTTACTATAATATGGCGCATATGCCTTCTTAATATGAGAATGCTATTATTCCACACCTTTAATTTTTAAAGAAAAGTCATAGGCATTTGGGGGAGATTCAACTTATTTATATATTTGCTTACTTCCATTCCTTTAATATTAACACCTACTCTAATTTTATTATTGATTGCCTCTCTAATTTTCATTTCCATAATAAACCATGGATGATTCATATATTCTAATAATTTTAATATCAAATTTTCTAGAAATTTGGTTGTCATCTAGGATTCTTCAACATTTGTAAAATTGAGAATGAATAATTGGAACCTCCCACCTTAGCATCGGATGCAATCACAACCCTGAAATGACCAAAATTTACACAAAGGTATGGAGTATTATCTTGTGCTCGTAAAATTGTAATGTATCTTAGGATTACATCTCCTAACCAATAGCATTGACAATTATGGTTATGAATGCAAGTTTGTAACAGGTGTTAAGGCTAAGTTACTTCCAACAGAATTAACTATCATAATCAATGGATATGTGTATTCAAGAATAAATTAGATAACAAGAATTAATGGTCAAAATTTCTTTGAGGCCCATGTTGTAGATATCGGCCTCACGAACATGACTCCTTAATTTTGTGTTCATATGCGTTCGTTGATAGCCAATTTTAGTTCAAGAAGCTTTCGATGGAATTTAATATTCAACTAAACTTTAACTATTGAATCTACACAGAGTACACGTACACGTTGAACTTGTAGGAACGCAATGTGTACAGCTTCAAGATGTCTTCAACAATATCTAAAATGAGGACAAAATAATAACATGTTCATCCACAAGCCAATACATAAGTCAAGATTACATTGCATTGCCAAATTTTGTGAATGATATTTCAAAAAAGGGAACAAGATGCAGTGATGAAAATGATTATATATATAGAGTATTCATTAAGGAGTATTGTCATTGAAGATCAACATGTCTGAACGTGTCTATGAAATATCTATAATAGTACTCGTAGAAAATTCCATCACAACTCTTTGAAATCTTCCACAAGTCCTGCTCGAGCACTAAGCCTTTTTTTGAGAGACGATAAGCTTAAGAATTCCTCTCCCTGTAGATGTGTGAACTAGTAAAATTTTCAAAAGAAAGTTTAAATCTCAATAATTCTTCCAAAATTGGCACCAGTATAATATTTCTACATTGTTGTGCTCCATTGATCCAATTTATCACTAGTAGTGAATCACCAAAAACTTGAAGATGATCACACCCCTTTTCTTTTGCAAAGGCATCAAGAATTTGCAACCCAAAATTTTTGCACGATTTCTTGTTCCTTTACTATATCTGATCTTAACTTGAAATATGTGGTTCACAGAGAGATGAAGAATAAATCCTCCCCCACTTTCTTAATTGTTCTCTTGTTAATCCCCATCAGAGTACACCCACATAATTGACATATCAGAGTCTTCTGCAATGATGTATCAAGGAAGATGTCCATCCTTGCATAAGGAAATTGTGATAAAATAACTATCCCTTCAATAACAACACGAATAGGAAAAGGTGATATATCCTAAAAAATATACTTGTGCAAGACCAACCAAATCCATAGCAAATGGTTAATGGCAACACTCTAAATATTTTGGTAGAGGGTGAAGAAATCCATCTTAACCAAGAATCTTATACATTTATAAAATTCTAGTCACATGCCCGTCTTAGAGCTGTTAAGCAAGAATTCCAAACTTGTAGAGTGAAAGAGAAATTAATGAAGATATGTGTAGCATATTCCCCATTCATTTTACAAAACTCACACCAACTTGGACCCACCCTTGCATATTTTTTGTATAACATCCCATGTGGGAGCTTTATTCCCTAATAAAAACCACATAAAAATATGAGCTTTTGTTGGGCATTTAGACTGCCAAACCATCTTCCAACACCATTTGTGATCTTCAAGTGCTTTTACCATAGTTAGATGAATATTTCCTATCTTAGGAGTTTAAAAGTGGAAAGAGAATGAGGTATAAATTAGTTCATATTCAATGTCTAACAACCCAATGTGACCTCCTCTAAGAGCTCTTAAATACACATTCCATGCTTCTATAAAATCAACCTATATCCCTGAATCAATTGTTGACTTCTAGACCTAAAACCATAAATTAGAGGCTGCGGTATTTTCTAGATGACAGAGCTTAGAGACCCCATTATCACAGAGGAAGTTGATGATGGGTTGTGGGAGAAGGTGTCTTTCTCCACAACCAGGCCAATTATCAACACCTATCCTCACCTTGTTACCGTTTCCAACACCCCAAGCAAGACTTGTGCTAATAAGGTCAAAGGAGTTCAAGATTACTCTCCAAATAACTAAAATGTTTGATTGGGGTTTTTCCAATTGTCTTATCAAATCCTCGAGAGAAATTGGAGCAATTTACTTCTAAAATAAAACCATAGTCTTGATACTTTGAGTGAAAAAGACCCTCCAACCACACTTTTCTACCAGAGATTTAGAGAAAATAAAAATATTTTTAAACCCTAACCTCCAAGAAGTTTTGGTGCTTCAATGCGGTCCCCCTTACCCAAGTAATAATTGCATGTTCTTGATGGCTTTCCCATAAAAAATTGGAACAAATTCTTCTATCCTTTTCTAGAGTGCATTTAGGAATCCAAGCCAACGACATCTAGTAGATTGGAACTTCAAGTACAATTTCTACTAATACTAGTCTACTCGCCATGGATAATCATCTGTGGCTTCAACATTTTAATCTTTATCCACCTTTACTATAATCCAATTATAGTCCTCCTTGTTGTAGTAATTTGGTTTAAGATAAAACCCTAGGTACTTTGGTCCTTCTTCAAAGGGGCTTATTTCAAAAATAAAAATGACCTTTGATGAGTTGGATTTCTCTTTCCTCCAAATTATGAAAAGAAATGATGGATTTTTTTTCATTAATTAGCATTCCAATTGCTTTCACAAAATGGGATAATATATCACAAATATTAGCTACATATCTTCCATAACCATTACAAAAAATAATAACATCATCAACAAAGAGAAGATGAGTTATTTCCAAGGCCCTTTTCCACCAGCAAGAAAATAAGAGTGGAAAGTGAGAAACCTTGACAAATTCCCCTTTGAGCATGGAAAAAAGGAGCAGTTGAACCATTAATAAGCACCGCAAATGACACAGTATGTAAGAAAGTCATAATCCAAACAATGGATTTCGACTTGAAACCTATGTGGGTTAACAATAATTTTATATATAGCCAGCTAACCCGATCATATGCTTTTGAGATATCTATTTTTAGGACTACCCCTTTTAACTTGTTGACCTTCAGATTGTGTAAACCTTCCTGGGCCACACCAATGCCCTCATGAATATGACGACCCTATAGGGAACCACATTTTTCTTTGGATATTCTCTTTGAAAGTATGGGATTTAGTCTCCTTGCAATCACTTTGGCTATGAACTTATAGATACAATTACATAGGCAGATAGGCCAGAAGTCTTCAAAGGAAAGAGGGTTGGTATCAAAGCTTGGTTTGGGTAGGACCAAGCTGATTTTAAGTGTTGAAGTTTAGCAACGACAAAGGCACATGAGGCCAGGGTCGAGCTGAACGAATTGGGTACTTGGAGGCAGAACTTCCAATGAGAAGTTGGATGAAGAAGTCAAAGTGTAAGGGTTGATTTGTTGTCGCGGTGTGAATTTTTTTGTAACAGTTTGAAAATGGCATAGGCTTGGGGAAATGGTTGAGTTAAACAATGGAAAGTTGGATAGAGTGTCATGAGAGACTTTTGCAAACCTTGTATAGGTTGGAACATATGAAGGAATATAGTCCAAGGATTCAGGCTGAACTTGAAATTTTGGAGGATAATGTTACAGGGGAAATTATTCCACTTGGTTGACAAGTTACGTAGGATGAAGTTGATGATTATGATGAATAAGAAGCCACGATATATGAAGAAGTATGTGTTGAAAATATGACGATGAAAGAGGAAGAACTTGGTGCAATAAAGATTTCCAATGTTGAACCAAATTAATGTACAATGAAACCATCGATGGAAGGAGGAACTCATATGGAGAGACCTCATAAATATGATTCGATGGGAAAATGAAGTATACGGTTTTCGATGCAATGGGAAGACTTCCAATGGAAAATTAGGATGAGACCTTGTGTAGTCTGGAAATAAGGAACATTGATTATTGCAAGACTTGTTGTGGTAGAATGTGACCTTAGAATATAAGGTGTGAATGCCTATGACAAGGGTGGAATGTAATGAACTTTGCGATGAGTGAGTCATGCTTATCTAAATGTGGATTTGGCTAAGTTCCTTGCATGGCTCATGGACATAACAAAGGAAGGGAACATCGAACTGCAGAGGGCAACATGATATACATATACTTGGGTTGATTTCTTCATTGTAGTTTCGTTGGGGCCAAGAGGCAGTCTTGGTGAACCTTTAGTGGGGGAGACAATGATGAAGGAAGGAAACTGCGATAACAACAATGAGGGTAGGGTGACCGAGGGTTCTTACCTAACCGAAGGTGAGGATGTGATGACTGGAGTTATGTTGGGTATGATGAAGTGGATGAGTTGGGAAACTAAAGTCATGGGAATCGAGTTGAAGAAGATGGGTGTATGGCAGACTTCATGCAGGGGCATCTAGCAAGAGTACTTGAAAAGGATTTCACATATGAACATCAAGAAGAAGTGCCAAAGTGTCAATGTTGTGTGAATGGAATTGTCAATGCCACATGAAAATATTTTGCAGATGGGCCGATGTGGACGTTGGGCACATTCGAACAACAATGCCATGGTAATTTTTGAAGGAAGACATGGGAAACCTATGAGATAATTCATGCGACCAAGAAGGCAAAGGAAACTTGTGATGGAAATTGTGACCAAGACAAGTGTTCCTGCAAAACTGTTGGATGAAGATGTTTCAAAGGAGCCTATGATGACATGAAGGAATTTGCAGCCGATGAGGACTTCATATGATGGTGGTCTTGGAGTATATAGTTTGTTGAGGAGCTGAAGTAAGCTTTAGACTTGACTTTGATGTGGTATGGGATGCATACCCTGAGCATAATATGGGATGTGTTCATGAGGAGTGACTTGATGGATGTGATAGAGGCAAAATAACTTGGATTTGGATGGAGTTGCAGCGATGGAGATGCCTTGGTGGGAGAACTTAGGTATGAGTTGAGTTTATGAGACTTGACCATTTTTTATGGAAATGGAAGCTGCTGGTTTATGACCATGGGAAACACGTGGAAAATATTTATTTATTTATTTATTTTACAAGTGGTTCACGAATCCATGTGCCTGCACACATGAACCCAGTTACATCCACGGCCTGAAAATATCGATAGACCCTCCCGAGGGGATATAAATTGTCAGCCTTGCATGCGAGGCCTAACCCCGTGGGCATCAAGGAAATTCCATCCTGTGACCTCCCAACCGGAAAATTACTTAACAGCGGGCACTCAACCGATTGAGCTAACCCTTGGGGCTAACATGTGGACGAGATAATGAGGTAGGTATATAATTTCCACATTGAAAACATTGATGGGAAACATCAAATGAGATGGGCATTTATTCATGGTCCTGGATATGGCACATTAAGCATTGGATTAAATGGAAGAGTTCTTGATAAAGTTGAAGATGTGACAAAATTTTGCATAAATGACTAAGGAAGGCATGAGGAGGTGCATTCTCATGAATTTGGATGATGGTTGGATTGACTATCCAACTAGTTGGAGTCATGGGGTCTGGAAATGTGTTGAGATATGTTCGAGTTAAGTTGGAGTATAGCATAATAAATTCACATGGTGACGAAATGAGGTGGATTTGAATGATATGAGTTGCGACCAAATCATGTAGCCGAGTTGGATGGAAAAACCTTCCATGAGTTGAGGCAGTGTATATAATTGCGACGAGGTTTGACTGATGACCATGATATTGAGAAGTCTTATGCACACAGATTGATGAGCCTTGATGAGGTTTCATGCGATGAAGGAAAGGAGTTATGCAACAGGAACAATTGATGTTGGATATGGTGACACACTGCGACATTTGGTAATGCTAATGGATTTTTCCAAGATTGTGTTTTCGAGGGCGACAAAATTTTTAGAGTGGGGGGGGGATGTCAGGTCCTCGAGTTTGCACCAAGGCCAATGGGCACCCATGACCTCCCACGAACACTTAGAGGGTTGAAAAAATGAATTTGGATCGACTTATATAAGAGCGCATGATGGGGGCACCCACACGAAGGCAAGGCACCCACCTATGCGACGAGGCAACTTGGTGGCAACTTGGAGATGCACGCATGTTTGAGGGTGAGTTAAGAGGCGCAAAAATTCTATAATAGAGGGTTCCCACACAACTTGGGAAAGGAGCATGCACATTGAAAACTTATATCAATAACCAAACTTAGTGGACCTGTTCCCACGGGCACGCCCGTAAAAAGGTGGGGTGCTCGATCGCCGTAATGTGGTAGGAAAGGCAAGTGAGTGACAATGACGGGTGAGGAGAGAAAGCGACAACGACGGGAAAAGGGCACGATGGGTGAGTGGAGAATGAAATGACCGATATAGCACAGCATGAGCAGCATGACAAGGGAGAGTGCCTAGGAAGGGGTGCCCACCCGCCCATGGGATGGTTGGCTCGGGGGCACACCCAACCATGGAAGGTTGTCCAAAAAAATGTATGGGTTGGCTCAAATATTGATTAATGGGTGTCAAAAAAACGTAAATAAAGTTGGTAAGTATTCATATAAGTAGAAGTAAAGGAGCTCAACAAGGGTAAGAAGGAAGTCAACCAAGTATATCGCAGAGGAAAAATTCTCACTTAGGTGATTCTCCGATATTGCAGGAAAAAGAGATATCATAGAAGGGAAGAAGAATGCAACAAAGGAGGTGTAGGCAAGGTGGCTCTCACCCTGTGAGCCAACACATATGGAAAAAGTTGTTGGTATTTATTCTGGGCATAAAATTCAGGGTTACTTGAATAGGTTTCACTGTATGGGAAGAAGTTGCACGTTTTAGGCATAAAGTGTAGGCAAGATGCATGAATAAGGAAAAATGTGCAAGGAAAGCTACACAACTTGGGCAGAGTTGGATGGACAAGTTGTTGGTGCAACTAGGAAATTTCCATGCCTTCGTAACTTGTAAAATATACTTGTATGTTATTGCAGAAGTTTGATAATAATATTGGGGTGAACTACTTGGGGACTTTCCCCCTCCCATCATATGATTGTAGTCCTTGTTATATTTACGATATCACATTGTTGCTACACTGTTTTGTTTATTGATGGATATCACACTTGTATGAAGTAGATGTTAAATGAAGTAAAATAAATTGAATTTCAATGCACAATTAATAAGAAATAAGAATAATTATAAAATAACTAAGTGTTGTAGAGAGGCGTAGTTCGAAACTTAAGTAGTGTTGAAAAAAAAAAAGCTAGATGGTGCTGCAAGAGTTTCCTACAGATCGGGTTGGGGAGTCGCCTAGGGCATCAGGACCGTGACACTTGCCGAGCCGCCAAGGGGTCGTGGGGCGGGGGTGGCAGATTGATTTTATTTATTATATTTTAATGTGATATATGTGTGTGTGTGTGTAAAATTTTCTTTATTTTTTATTTTTATTTCTGGTCTTTTTTAATAATTTTTTTTTTCTTATTTTTTATGTTTGAATTTTCATCATTTTATGGGTTCTTTTTTTGTTATTATTTAAATTTTTTATGTTTTTTTTTATATATACAAATTTTTAATATATATATATATATATATATATATATATATATATATATATATATTTTAATTTAAATGGATAAGTAACAAATATATTTTTAAAAAGTGCATACATAAGACAAAAAAAAATAAAGTGTCAAAACTATGCCCCAAAAAAAAGGTCAATGTTTTTCAAAATCCACATGAAAATCAACAACATTTAAAAAAATTATCCATACTTAATATATCAGGAAATTTAAAGTGTCAAAAATCAACGCCCACAAAAAGGGGGTTGATGTTGCATTAACATTTCTAAATTGGCATGAAAGTCACTATCATTTAAAAAAAAAATGTATAAAGAAAATTTAAAGTATCAAAAATATGCTCGCAGAAACCAAAGGTGTATTATGAATCAACACTCAAATCAGATGATTTTTTACAACCTCTAAAAAGGTGAGAACTCGATTCAGTTCTCGTTTGATTGGTTACTGTGTTAATTCTCTTTAATCTCTTTTCAGACTCCCTAAAGATGAAAAGTTTCTTGAGTGTACTTGTTCCTTTCACACTCGTTACAAGGATTATAAAGGGCATATATTCACCATAATCTAGCCCCATTTCGGACCGGATAGACTAATTATGAAAAAGGTATACTCTAGTCAATCATGGCTAGAATAGTTCTCCTTTGTATTTTTTATCCCTTTTCATCCCTAGGAGACTAAATTTACGAGAAAAAAAAACATTTGGATTTTTCTTTATTTTATTTTTAGACTCCTTAAATATGAAAAATCACCGAGGTTTACTTTCTCTGAGCTCATTAAAATTTTACGTTGAAAGAACTGAACAGGTTATCTTTTATCCTTTTTTCTAGACTCGTTAAACTTAACTAAAAAATGCATTTTTGGATTTTCCTTTTTATTTATTTTCAGACTCTCTAAATGCTAGGTCCATATAATAATAGTGTATTCCCTTATTTCTATTGTTAGTGTAGCCCCCATATTATTGTTATTGTACCCCATAAAAGCCCACTATTGTTATTTTTGTGCCCTTAAATTGTCATTGTTATGTCGAATAGGATTATATTGTGACCCGTTCGACTCCTATATATAGAAAGGAGGTTTTGTCATTTGTATCATCCAAGAATATTCATTTATTTAATTTAAAGGAGGTTTCCCCCTCGAAGAGGCTGGATTTTAAGTCGATGATCTATATTTTCTCCTATTTTGTGAGCTGGTTTCATAACATTTGGTATTAGAGCTTTGGATTCTAGGGTTTCGCTGCTACAAACAGGTCATCTTGGAATGTTTGCTATAACTTGTTTTCTACAAAGTTTCAGAATCTGAAAACAAAACCCATTTTAACCAACATCCTGAGAAATCTCGTGTCTATATGTTAGGAGATATGATCTTATGAAGTTAAGGTTTTTACAATCTCTATAATTTCATCTCAAATAGGTGGCCGAGGGAAAATCCCCATAACTTTCCTTTTAGGCATCGGATTGGAATTTTGTAAAAAGTGGCCAAAACTAAACATATTTTTGTATCTTTTGTATCAATTTTAGAGTGGAATATCTAAACAGTGACACGTGGAATTCCGTACAAGTTTTCTCTGCTAAACCATTCCATAATTAGGTCATTGTTGGAGATCGAGCATAACTTTATCTTGAAGAACCCAAATTAGTCTGACTTGTGGCAGTGGAAGGAATACTGAGAGGGATACTACAGAACTGAATATCAAATCTTGGGGATCCTAAATTACAGAGATACATCAATTTCAATAACGATCTCCTCAAAAGCAATAAAAAGGTGTGCATTATTTTTTAAAATTGCATGAGTCTTGTTTGAAAAAATATTTTGAAGTGCTTCCAAGGGAATATTGAAGCACAAATATCAATATTGGGTTCTAAAATGCCCCAAAAAAATAATTCCACACCCATTAAGCCCTCAAAAGTCTCTACTATGACTCATGAAGAGGAAGAAGTGCAGCATGATATGTCAAAACTATGAGGCCAAGTGCAACAAATTTCTCTCTCGCAAAGAGTAAAAAAAAATGAAATTGAAGCTAAGATGGACGGTTTGAAGAAAGACATGGATTGATTGAAGAAATACATGGAAGCTAAGATGGATGGTTTGAAGAATGGCGTGGAAGCTAAGATAAATGGTCTAAAAGAAGACATGGAAAGTTTGAAGGAAGGTTTGACAAAGATGCTACAAGAAAGGATTCCTAATGGCGAAACTATAGTAGATGAAACTCATGATGAGAACAAAAGAAATGTTAATAATTATTTCATAGACTCTAATGTTGGATTTAAGACCCACCATATTCCAAAGATCAATATGAGGAATTTTGATGGAAAGGATTTGGTAACATGGATACTACAGATGGAGCATTATTTTGATCTCCATAATGCACAAAACACACAAAATTTATGCATTGAAACTTTATATTTAGAACAAAATACATTTGTATGGTATCAATGGCTTTTCTCTTATAAAAAATTTTCACTTGGTGAATTTTTATGGAGGAAACGATAGCACATTATGAGGATACAAAGAGCAACACCTTCTTTAGCCAACTGATAAATCTCAAACAAAAGGGTTCGATGGTGGAGCCCATTGAGGACTTACAAAAATTTAAGATAAGGATAACTAATATTCCAAAGGAACACAAGATTGATGTCTTCATAGGGAATTTAAAGGATAACATCCAACATGAGTTTTGCTTTGGGAACCTGATTCATTGGAGAAGGCATTCAGATTGACAAGAAAAATTGAATGAAAAATTATGGCGACAAGGAAGCCTACCACTCACAACTATAAATATGGAAGTGTTGCTACTCCTAGACTTCCACAACCTACAAGGTTGACACCACAAAAATTGGAAGGAAAAAGAGAAAAAGGGCTTTGCTAAAGTTGTGATAGAAAATACACTAAAGGTCATAAGTGTGCTGACAATAAATTATTTTACATAGATTGTGAAGAGGAGGAAGAAAAGGAACAAGAAACTTGAAAAGAAGAGGATATACACCAGGAACCAATCTTAGAGGAAGAAGAAATGAATTTGACCATATCCTATAATTCATTGGTAGGAATTACCACTCCTCAAACTCTCAAGATAGAAGGACTTATCAAGAAGACAAATTTAATAGTGCTTATTGATTCGGGTAGTACCCATAATATTTATTCATTGTAAGGTAGCCATGGAATTGAATTTCTTCCTATACCCAACACCAGAGTGTCAAGTGATGGTTGAAAATGGAAGAACTATAAATTGCTCCGGAAAGTGCCATAATATAAAACTAACCATGGGGGAATATGTATTGAATATTCCAATTCTCTCCATCCCAATGGGTGGTGTTGATGTTGTACTAGGAGTACAATGGTTACAATATTTGGGGATGATAGCTTTTAATTTTCAAGAAATTTTCTTGATTTTTTTTTTGGAAGGAAAGGAAGCTTAATTACGGGGCATCGCAGGGAAGCCAAGAAATATAATTAGCTCTAATTTCATGAAAAAGCTTCTTAATAAATAACAATGATGCGTAATTTCACAATTATGCTCATTACAGGATCAAACATCAAAATCATCTATTTCTCTAGATCTCCAAAAAGTCGTGGATAATCATTCCACGGTATTTGAGACTCCCAAAGGACTCCCACCTATTCGTGATCATGATCATGCTATTCATTTGATTCTAGGAAGTGTTCCTCCAAACATCAGACCTTACAGATATCCTTATGCTCAAAAGAGTGAGATTGAACGTATGGTTGCAGAAATGCTAGAGGCTGGTATAATTCAACCTAGTCAAAGTTATTTCTCTGCTCCAGTAGTATTGGTGAAAAGAAGGATGGATCACAATGTATGTGTCCATATTATAGGGATATCAACAAGCTTACTATTAAAGATAAATTTCACATCCTCGTCATTGATGAATTATTAGATGAATTACATGGAGCAATTTACTTCACCAAGCTGAATCTTCGTTCTGGATATCATCAAATTAGAATGAAGACTGAAGACATTCCAAAAAAATCATTTTGAACTCATGAGGGTCATTATGAATTTTTGGTCATGCCTTTTGGCCTTACTAATGCACCTTCCACATTTCAAGTTTTGATGAATTCCTTTTTCAAACCCTTCCTTAGAAAAGTTGTGTTAGTACTTTTTGATGATATACTAATATACAACAAGTATTGGAAGGATCATGTTCAACATGTTGACATGGTGCTCAAATTATTGGAGGAGAAACAATTACAGGCAAAAATCTCTAAATGTTTCTTTGGATTATAGGAGGTGGAATATTTGGGTCATATTGTATCTCATGAGGGTGTTAAGGTAGACCCTAAAAAAGTTAAATCCATTAAGGAATGGAAAATCCCTACAACCATAAAGGATCTTCAAGGATTTTTGGGGGAACAGGGTATTATCACAAGTTTGTTAAGAATTATGGGAAAATATCGACAACTTTAACATCATTACTAAAGAAAGATGCATTTTCTTGGACTCCATAAACAACTAAGGCCTTTGAACATCTTAAAGAGGAAATGTTCCAATCACTAGTCTTAGCTACGCCAGACTTCACAAAAACCTTTATTGTGGAGTGTGATGCCTCAGGAAATGGAATTGGTGTAGTTTTAAAGCAAGAAGGAAGAACCTTTTCTTTTGAAAATCGTCGAATCAAAGGAAAGTATTTACTGAAACCTATTTATGAGAAGGAAATGTTGGCAATATTACATGCACTAAAGCAATGGAAACCTTACCTAATGGGAAGACACTTCAAGGTAAATACATATCATGATAGTCTTAAATAATTTTTGGAACAAAGATTATCTTAAGAAGAGCAGAAAAAATGGGTCACAAAGATGTTGTCTTATGCCTTTGAAATCATCTACAAAAAAGGGAAGAAATTTTTTACTGCAGATGCACTCTCAAGAAAGGATGAGGATGTTGAAGCATTTATTTGTGCCATTTATATTATCCAACCATAGTGGATAACCTAAGAAAGGGATGAATGGAAAAATCATGAAGAGGTGTGGACATTCATTAAAAAGTTACAGCAATATCCCAGTACATCTGAAACATTTAGCTGGAAAAATGATTCATTATGGTACAAAGATCACTTATATCTTTGTAATAATTCCCAACTAAAACAAAATATTCTTTTGGAATTGCACACCTCTCCCTTAGGAGTGAACTCAGTATTTTTTAAAAGTTACCACAGGGTCAAGAAGGAATTTTTTTGGGATGGCCGTAAATCTAATATTCAAAATTTTGTGGCAAAATGTTTGGTTTTCCAACAAAATAAAGTTGAGACAATTAAGACCCTAGGTTTGTTACAACCTTTAACCATTCCATGTCAACGTTGGGACGAGGTTTCAATGGATTTTATCACAGGTTTACCCAAGTCCGAAGGAAATACTATCATCATGGTGGTAGTTGATAGACTTACCAAGTATTCAAACTTTTGTGCATTATCTCATCCATTTAAAACGAGTACAGTTGCTATTGCATTTATGGAAACAATTCAAAATCTACATGGAAACCCAAATATTATTGTAAGCGACAGAGATCCCATTTTTACAGGAAATTTTTGGAAGGATTTATTTTCTTTTTTGGGTACTCAATTAGCTCATAGCTCATCATATCATCCTCAATCTGATGGGAAAACTTAGATAGTGAAAAAATGTTTGGAAGGATATCTTCGTTGCTTTGTATCTGACAAACAAACACAATGGGTCAAGTGGTTACCTTTGGCTGAATGGTGGTATAACACTTGATTCCATACGACAGCAAAAATGACCTCATTTATGGCACTTTATGGATATCATCCACCCTCCATCACATCATCTTTAAGAGAAAATTATATGGTTCAAGTAGTGGAAGATCACATTGAGCATCAACAACAAGTTCTCCAACTCTTAAAGGATAACCTCACCTTGGTGCAGAATCTAATGAAAAAACAGATAGATAAACATCACAATGAAATAAGTTTTGATGTAGGTGATTGGGTATTTTTACGACCACAACCATACAAACAAATGTCTCTCAAGCAAGCTAATAAGGATAATAAATTATAACCAAATTATTATGGTCCTTACAAAGTGTTGCAAAATCTTGGTACTATGGCATACAATTGGAGCTTCCTACATCTTCCCGAGTGCACCCAGTTTTCAATGTTTCATGCTTAAATAAGGTTATAGGTGACAAGCTCGCAGTTCAAACAATATTTCCAGAAATTGATGAATAAGGAAAAATCATATTGGAACCTGAAGTAGTCATGGAAAAAAGAACTTGACAGCTATGAAATCGATCAATTTCATAGTATCTCATCAAGTGGAAGAACTTACCCGCTGAAGATTCAACATGGGAGGATGAGAATTTTATACATAAGCATCTAGAACTACTGAAGCGTTGAGGATAACACTTTTTTGAAGGAGAGGTGCATGCTAGGTCCCTATAATACTAGTGTATCCCCTTATTTTTATTGTTAGTGTAGCCCCCTTATTGTTATTGTTGTGCCCATGCAGTCCCCATATTGTTATTATTGTGCCCCATAGAAGCCCACTATTGTTATTGTTGTGCCCTTACATTGTTATTGTTATGTCGGCTAGGATTATATTGTGACCCCTTGGACTCCTATATATAGAAAGGATGTTTTTTCATTTCTATCATCTAAGAATTGTTCATTTATGTAATGTAAGGAGGTTTCCCCCTCGAAGAGGCTAGTTTCTAAGTCATTGATTTATATTTTATTCTATTTTTTGAGTTGGTTTCATAACACTAAACATGAAAAAGAAGTCAATTTACCCCTTCAATGGACTCGTAAAATGGAAACAATATAGGACTCATCGATCATGATGAGACTGAGCCACTCCTTCCTAGCGTTCATTAAAAGTAATCTGAATGACTCATCTAAAGGATGATCTTATATTATAAGCATATGTTATCCTCCTTAATCTCGTATAAAAATAAAGACTTATTTTCTAGTAATGTTGGGGGGAAATTGGAAAGAAACATTCAAATTTTGTATTTGAAAAGGAAGTATGTCGCTCTTGAACATGACACCCCATCGCTTTATCGTGTTAGTATTAGGGAATCCATTTTCCTCTCATTTGATCATACCTCAGTGAAAGTATTTATATTGGTATCTAGTTTTACTTTGAGTCAAATGCTGCTAAGTCAATTTTCATGTCGACAATATGTTCAAGAGAAGTTCAACCTCAGTTAAAATCACTTTGCAATCTTTAAAAGTATTCTATCAGGTCGGGCATCCCTGAGTCAGTCTTGAATCACTTCTACTTGTTCTTCCAAACTTGATATTTGTTTCATGTCGTAGGCCCTCCTACAATGGGACACTTCCCATCGACTTTAGCACATCATCTAGGAAGTTGATCTAGGAACCTCCTTTTAGTACCTTGAATCCTATGTCATGCCTCAATGGCAGGTTTCTTCGCTTTTGATAATAGGTTCTCATCATTAGCCTTCAATAAGCTGATTATATGGGTGTCCCACCTCAAATCATTTATTCACACCACATAGATGTACTAGAGTACCTTGAGAACCATTATCATTATTGGTGGTTTCTCTTTCATTTGTTAATGGTCCTCATCATCGATTGGAAATAATATGGTTTCTACCATGTTCAACTTAAAAATATTTATTCACATGGTTATATTCATGCTACAAATTGATATATATGAACATTAGAGAAATTTTGAGTTCTAAAATGGGCCTCCTAAGAAAAATGTACAACTAAAATAAACTTTATAAGAACCAATAGAATTCATGATGATGATGTCAACCATGGGAGATGATTCACCATTTTTGGAGTAAAATGGTAAAAAGGTTAAAAAATAATAAAATAATAAAGCGACTTTTTCAACTCGTGTTTTCAACTTATCTACCTAATTTTTTACTCAAAATTTGAGCAGGAGTACTCATTGGATGCAAAATTTAATTCCTCATCCAAGGAGTACCAATGTTGCATACTTTCGATGGACAATGCTACACAAAAAATGAGAAATACATGAAAAAACATGATTGCAATCACATTTTTTCATTTATTTATCAATTTTTGTGTAGCGTGGTCCATCAAAAGTATGCAACATGGGTACTCCTTGGATGAAGAATCAAATTTTGCATCCAATGAGTGTTCCCACTCGAAATTCGAGTAAATCCATAGGGAGATAAGTTGAAAATACGAGTTGAAAAACGTAGTTTTCTATTTTTCCCTCTAAAATTTGATGATGTAATCTAATTTTATTTTATTATTTCCACTATCATTTTATAATTTCCTTAGGAGGCCCAATTTAGAACTCAAAATTCCTCTAATGGACCCAAGATTTTTTCTGGTATATCTAGATTGCATGGAGTTTTGAGTATTCATAATTTTAACGTGGATCCATTATGTATATTTGGTGGCCATGACCTCATCTTGATATGGATATTTTTATATTTCCATACTTTAATTTTGAGATACTTGTAGTTTAATTATGGGAACACCTACCTCAGTGATGATCATATGATGATATTGTACTGTAATTCCTTGATTATTGACTTGCAAGTCTCCAACCGGGATTCCTTTATTCCTACCTTTTCATGGTAAAACACTTCATCCATCATAACCTTACTGAATTTGTATTTTAGGGGCCAATATATTACACATCAATTTGTTACATCCATGCAAATGATTCTAAATCTGGATCTTTCACTATCTTATGAACTATTGTCATAAATTCCCATGAAAGATGGAAGATATACCTCTCCATGAAGTATAAGAATCCTAGATCAAATACCTAAAAACCGTAATTTTGGAGGTCATTGTGGGTCTTCGGTTCACAATCTATAGTGTCGCATGTTTCAGATTAAACATAGAGCGATTTCATCACAATGTTATTATGTTAAAGGTGTGATGGTATTCTTACAAAGGTAAAAAATAAGAAGTAAAGGAAAATTCCTCTTCTAAAAGCCTTGAGATTGGTATCTATTTTGAAGTGGTAAAGATTGGGCTCGATCTCCCTTTATCTTAGACCTCCTTCCTACCATAGTAGATCCATCCCATTTATTGTGGATCTACTTCCTCCCTTTATGGATCTCTCAATGTCCACTCTTTCCCTATAAGTACAATGCAATCAAAGAGTATTGGGTTTCCATTTTTGTCTTGTGAAATATACTTACATGTTGTCCAAGTTTTCATTGAATAATTCTTGACTGCAAGGGTTTGGATTGAGGATTATTGGAAGGAGGCTTCCAACATCAAGGCCTTGTTGTAATTATTCCTTTCTTCATTATTAATAAAAATATATGTTTCTTTCCCATACACATTTTTCATGACATTTATTGTAAGATTCTTTGATCACTTACATAGTTTATGATTGAATCATTGATGTGTTATATGATTTGATCACTATTTTTTTGTCTTTCCAAGTTTCTTCTTGTAGCATCAAGCGATAGAGAGAGATTGAAAGATACAAAGGACAAAAACGAGAATCATCATGATCAAGAATTTTGAAAAAAGGTTTGAGCTATGCATCCCACTTACATCTATGATTTAATGATAAATTAGGGAATGTTTTAACATGTTTGTTTGTTTGTTTCTAGACTTGGTTTCTGATTCTAGGGATATTTGTCCTATCAAGAGGATAATATTTGTTCGCTAAATAGCATGTGGGGTTTAATCCTTTCAAATAGGTCCCGTGGCAGAAATTGATATGGTTTAGGCTCCCAGGGCTCGCCTTGAAGCTATGGAGTCAACAAGGTTTGATGGATATCTGGAATTTGATTGGGAAATTATTTGATTTGGAGGACCGCAACTTAGGTGGTTTGGAAAAGCATATTTCTTGGATACTATTAGAAGTGGATTTATCAGGTAGTCTTCGTTCTGATTCAGACTTAGTTTGGGGTGATATGTCGTTGTGCCAACAGATTGACTATTGGGGTATCCCTTCTTGCCGTTTGGGGTGTCATTCAACGAGCCATCTGATAACAAATTTCCCTCAACGGTTTTGTGTTTATTTTCATACTCAACATAGTATGAGGTTCTCATGGTCATATAAATGGGTCAAGACCTTGTTTTCCAAAGCCATGTTGGATGATGTTCATGTTGTTGTTCATCTATATGCTCCAGGTACTAAACATCATCTTGATACAAATTCACCCCCTTCTGATTCAAATGATGATGGTTATGATAATGTTGTGGATTTATATGTTTGTAAATTTGTGGATATTGTGGAAAATCTTAATTCTCCATGTAAGAATCCCTTGACTCGGGAAGGTTATTTGGGGGTTTTATCTAGTTTTAAATCCCTTTCCCTTATGCAGCTTAACACTCTTGACACTGGTTCTACCAATGCTATGATTTCTTCGGTGGGTTCTGCCCTTAATTCTTGAGATGTCCACATTTGTCCTCCCTCAAAGAAACTTTCCCTAGTTATCCATTTTGGCACATTTTCGGGGGAACTCTCTCCTTCAAATTATATTGGTAGCGTTATTGAGTTCCTGAAACATAATTCAACATTGGACATAGATTTTTTAACCATGCATTTGTCCTAGTTTCCCTTATTTTTCTTATCCATTAGTCTAAATTCTATGCATAATGTTACCATTAGGAAGAAGCATAGGGGTAAGCCAAAAATGGTTTCATCTTGGGGACCTATTTCTTATGGATTAGAATTAAATTTTATGGATGGAGAAAATATTATCTGGGTACCAAAGGATGGAGAGGGTAGGAGCATTTCCTATTTAAAGGAAATTCATAAGGATATTTTCCATTATTTTGGTAATCTATATTGAGCCAGGGAAGGGGTGGACACCGATAATTAGTTGGGGATCATACAAGCATATCCAAAAAATTTCAGTGAGGAAGGCAATGATATTATTGGGTGATTGATATCATTTGATGAAATGGTATCTATTTTGAAAGTATTTCACCAAGGACAAAAGCCGTGGTTTGGATTAGTGTTCCTTGGAATTATTTCTTCATTTCATTTATATCATGGGGTCGTACATGCTTATTTTAGTGGAGGAGTTGAGGACCTCTTGTAAAATATTTGGTGCATTAAATTCCACATTTATAGAATTCATCTCAAAAGTCACTAATGCTATATCATTCTTGGATTATGGGTCTATTTCTCTTTGTAATATCATGCATAAAATTATTCCAAATATTATTTCAACTAACTTGAAAGATACTCTGTCTAAATATATTGCACTAGAGAAGTTTTGGTTCTTGAAAACATCATCAGATTTATAATGTGGCGGAAATTGCATAGGCATGCATGCATTCCATTAATGTTAATAATAAGGATGCATTGTTATTGAAATTAGACTTAATCAAAGCTTATGACAACATTGATTGCATTTTTTTGAGAATTATTTTACATAAGATTAATCTTTTAGTGATGGTCATCAATTGGATTATGGATTGCATCTCCTCTATGAATTTTTTTGTTTTAATTAATGGGGCGCCTTCTTGTTTCATCAAGGCTTCGAGCGGGTTAAGGTAGGTATGTTCACTTTCTCCTCATTTGTGTTTGTTGATAATTGATGGTTTGAGTAGAATGATTACAATGACACACTCTAGAGGGTATTTCTTGGGATTTTGGATCTCAAAAAACATTTCCATCACTCACCTTAATTTTTTGGATGATGTTCTTATTCTTGGGAAGGTTTCAATTATGGAATGGAAAATTTTGCACAAGATAATTTTCTCCTTTGGTGATGCTTCAGCTCTCTATATGAGTTAAAATAAAAATATGTTGATAGTCTCATCTCCAAAAGAGTTAAATGTTTCAAATATTGTAAATTTATTTGTTGTTGAGATGGTTCTGATGGATAGGAGATTCAAGTTCCTTGTTTTCCTTCTAAAACAAAATAACTATGTTATAAGAGATTGGTGTTGGCTAATTGATAAATTTGAGCATAGGTTGTCATCTCGGTCTCTTAAATGGTTAATTATTGGGGATAGGTTGGCTCTGGTGCAATTGTTCCATTAGAGTAATATCAGATGCATCTTTATGTGATGCCTAAAAACATCATCATGCAAGTAAATTCGTGTATGTCTAAATTTATCTAGGTGAGCTCCAATGATGTCAAAAATATCCATATTGTTCATTTGGAGGATATTTCTATGAGGAAGGAGGATGGAGGATGGGGCTTAAATAATATTAAGAAGTTTGGATGGGCTCTGTTTGTAAAGCGTTTATGGTGTTCTTTAAATGGTAATGGCATTTGGAAAAATATTATTAAGGAAAAGTACCAGATAAAATATTCTATTGTGGTGTGGATAAAGGATGGGGATCGAGTTCCATTATTAGCTTCACATATATTGAACACTATGATGAAATTAAAACACTAGCTGATTGGAAATTTGAAATGGGAGGTTGGATTGGGCACTTTGCTAGAGATCGGTTTAGATCCCATTAGAGGTTTTGTTAGAAATCATATAATGCATGCCCCTTTTATCAAGTATATCCATAATTTGGGTATTTATTTTTTAAATTAAATACAGTTTTCATATGATCCAAATTCACTATATCCTTGTTGGACATGTTCACGTGATCTTGGTTAATTTGGTGATTTGGTAGTGTCATGGGATAGGTATGTGATCAACTTATACTTGAATGGTATACCTCAATGGTATCTCATTGACTGAAAATGAACATATCTTTATGTGGGATGGTAAATATGTAAAATTATAGATCTCTGTTAAGGAGGATTACATGTATCTCACTCCAACTCATCAGTGTTCCAAGGAAAGAAGGTGGTTCCATAAATTTTCGAATTGGAACCTTCCCCTTAAGCTTAAATGCTTCAGGTGACTAGACTAGAAAAATAAGATAATAACTTGGAATAAGTTATGGAAGATAGGTTACATTGGTCCAATTAGATGTGTATTTTGTAAGTAAGAACATGAGGATATAGTTCACCTTTTCCTTAAGTGTGCATGTTACAACCCCTTGTTGATTTTCCATGTAAATAAAAATAAGACCAAGGTCATGGGACACGTATTCTAAGCTGAATGGTGGGAAAAACACTTTAGTGGGCATCACTTGTGGATTATTAATGGCTATGGAAACTGGAAAAATAATTTCCAAAGGAAAAGGGGCAATAAATGGAATTTAATTATGAAAATAAAGGAAAATAGGAGAAACGGAAGGTGAAGAGACACAAATTTGCATGCAAGGGAATTTTGATGAAAAAATAAGGAAAATGAAGAAAAAGGGAGATCAAAAGAATCACAGAATTAGTTCACATATTTTGGATCAATTTTATCCTTTTGACAATTTTTAGTTGAGCTCTTGTTCATTCTCTTATACACTCTGGAAATCACTTGGATTAGAGAAAGAAAGTAAAGGAAAACGTGGAAAAACAAGGAGATAGTTGTATAATCAACTACAACAAGCTTAATTTGTATTTAATAGGTTGCATGTGTGATCTCCTTGCTGGTTTTTGGATGCATGTTCTATGCATGTGGTTCCTTAATTATGTGTTTTCATTGGAAAGGATATTTTCTTGGATTGGCAGTTGTTTAAGCTTTGCCTTGCCATTTCCTGGATAACTGTGGTGTTGTGGATTTCCCATTTGTTTTTCTAATTGGTTCTTAGGTTCCCTATGCTTGTGGGTTGGAACAAACACTTTGGAGCCATAAAATATCTTGGGTTGAGTTACTAGTTCCTAGAGCTTGAAAGTTGGGAAAAACACTCTAAAGCCTTGCAAGTTGAGTTACTAGTCCCTGGAGCTGCGAGTTGGAGCAAATGATTTGGAGCCTTGAATTATATTTGGGTTGAGCTACTAGTTCCTGTAGCCCTAGATAGCTTGGGTAGATACCATTTTGGTTGATGTTAGTGATTTCTATAATGTATATGTGAGATTATCGTGGTTGAGGGTTGAGGTGGTTATTCCTCTGGAAGCCCTGGTTGGTTTTTTTTTGGTTTAACCCTTATGATCCCACATTCATGCTTTGAATATGGAATGAGGATTATTGGTTTAAAGAGAGATTTGGCTCAACCCAATCTATGGTCGGGTGGTATGTCGAAGTCCCTGAATTTGTTGGCATTTTCATATGTTAATATGAGTTATTTTATACTATGACCTATGAGCACTTGTAATTATTATCATGTTGACATTTATGGTCTCTATTATGATTACATTATAGCTATATACATGGTTATATGATGTGATCTAGTTATGTATCTCATTCATAATTTGATGAGTTATTGGATGGTTGATGAATGCATGGACTAACAAGTGTTTTTGTAGCCAGCTAGAGAGGCATTTGAGCCTTTTGGGTGATTCTCAGATTAAATTCATAAGTTTATGATGAAATATGCATTCACGACCCGTAACACTCACATTTACAATATGTTTGACGAAATTTTTGTTGTGTACTAGGAATTTCCTGGTCAACATATTGTTCAAATTTGAATGTTTGGAATTTTTGTCATCTTAATTATGATTATGAAAAGTTACAAAAATTATGGGCAATCGTATGGAGGATTTTGTTAAAAAGTGGCATAGATCTCATGACCATGTTCTCTGAACTGAGGAATTTGGGTCACAACCACATGCAGGTAGGCTTATGGGTGTTGTTGGAGCCTCATAACCGCATGCACATGGTGTCAAGGGTGCGGTTGGGGTGTGAACCTAGTGAAAAGGAATTCCAGCTCAAAGATTGATCACCTGGGGTAGTTTGTAGACTCCTACTTTGTCTGTAGTCCCCGTGGGATGTCAATTTGTTGTTGGTGTTAGGCCCCACTTCCATAATTGGGACTTGGAGGTCGGTTCATATCATAGTGACACTCGTCTCATGTTTACCCTAGCGAGTTTGTAAAAGTGGGTGAATGTGGGAGGAGGTAGTTACAAATTGGTATCATAGAAGTTCTATTTCCTACAACATTTCCTTTGATATTATAGTTACGGACTGGTGTCAGAGTGAGGTTGTAGCACCAAACCTCAGGGTAGATGTGATTGTTATGCATGCATTGTGATGGTCATTGTTACATTCTTGTGTCATCATGATGATGTTGAAAATTTGAGATGTACATATATATATATATATATATATATATATATATATATATATATATATTGTTAATATGGATTCATTGTGTAGATGTGATAGCCTCCCCTAAAATACCCTAAGGTATGATTTTGATTATGTTTATCTTTGGTTTATCTAGCATGACATGTTTGAAAGATATGGAAGATCAAAGATGATGAGAAAAATGATGGAATACAGTTAACATGACTTCCCTTACAGGCCTGATGTGAATTCAATGGAATGGAACATGTAAATTGAGAAGTAAGGAGAAGATTACTCTCGTGATATAGCATATACAATGAGAATTTTGAAGGAAGAAATCAGAAGTTGTAAGGCAGATAATAATAGGTTGGTTGAGGGATAGGAAATACTTGCTAGAGCTCGGTAAAAGCAAGTGAAGGTCAATGAATCCATCCTTCAGATTCTTTCAGACTTGCAGAAGAATGGACAATTTAGGATCGGTCATGGACAAGAAGAAAATACTAATGGGGCATATGGTAGCAGGTCTTGATTAAGATACAGGTTGGACAAGGATGATAAAGTCAGAGGTGGAAAATATTTGGATACACCTAATAGGAAGGATATCACTCATAGATTTTATTTTAGTTCTAGTTTTGAGATACATCATTGTCATTATCACCAACATGAAGAGTAAGAAGAATAATTTTCCAGAAGAGTTCAAGAAAGCCAATCCTCCTGATTTTGATGGGGATGTGAAGAAACCAGAAGATGCAGAAGCATGGATACTTAGGATGAATAATCTCTTTGGATTTAATGATTATTCAGAGAATATGAAAGCCAAGATAATGATATTCAATCTCAAGGGAATATTAAATATCTGGTGGGAATACATGAAGTGTGTCAGAGGTATCATGATAGAGGAGTTGAGTTGGAATGGGTTTAAAATACCTTTAAGGAAGAAGTAATTTTCCAAGAAATATTATGATGGAAAGGCTAGGGAATTCTACAAGTTGAATATGGGGTATATGAAAGATGAATATTACATGACCAAGTTTCTGGAGTTGTTGTAAAATTCCAAATTAGGAATAGCTACACTATTAGGAATATCTCAAGATATTACCAATGTGGAGATCAACAATACATAAACATGAGCTGGAAAATAGCAGTGAATGCATTAAAAAAGAATGTTGGAAGATCCACATAACCCTTACATTATATTATAGAAGCAAAAATGTGTACATGATCATGAGGAAATGATCTCTACAGTTAGGCAATGCAGCCCCAATGAAACATATACATGACAAATGAAGAAATAATGCTATACAAAAGAAGCCATGGCTATGACTGCGCAATCCTTGAAGAAGAACTGATGCAAATGATATCAATATATGGATATCACAATATATGGCTCAAAGAAAAAGGGGGAGCAAGATCTCAACCCCTAGAAACATACAATACACAATCCTTGAAAGGATTGGCTGAAATAAGTACAAAATGGAAAATCTACAGAAATGCTGGAGTTACTATGCAGCAGCTGCAACTCAGAAAATAGAAATGGATGTAGATAGCTGATGATGCTGCAAATGATGGTTGAATCTCATCCAAAGGATCTCTCAGGTGAAAGGCTGATCCAATCCCTGAAGATCTCACCCTCCAAAATAGTGGAGCAAGTCCCCACTGCAATTGCACTCAGAAATAACGCAGTCTAGAGAAGGGACCGCGCTGTTGGTGAAGGGAAGGGCTTAGCCTGATGCCAATAATTTGTGATAAGCTCCGGAAACTCCCTCACTAACATTCCATAGGAATAGAAGCTCCCTCCTCTGAAAGATGAGCCAAATAAATGGTGTGTGGAGTCCTCCACTGCAACACCCAACAACACTGCGTTATACTTGAGCAGAAATAACGCAGTAACTGAAAGGAGTAGCTTTGGCCTTGAGCCAAGAGATGTGGAGAATGAATAAAAATCCCTCAAGAGGCCTCTCAAGAAGGTGAAGAAATCCTAAACAGGAATTCCCTGGCAATTCTTGCTAAACAACAAAAGAATGCACAATGTCTGCATAGACAGTGAAATCAATAACCCAAAGCATGAATAACAATGGCTGTCTTGCCCTCCTTTTAAACAAGTGAAAGCTCTCTCTCCATGGGCCCCATCCATTAGGGTTTCCTCCACCAAATATCCTCTTCCTCATTCACACTGTTTTGTCTCATAAAGTGATCCACTCCTCCTATGACAGCGCTATTGACTTGGTCAAACATGACCTTGTCTTCATGCATTTGCCCCTTTTCACACTTGAGGGTGCAAAATGAAGCTACTCTGATGATCCCTTTCACATTATGAGGGATTTTATTCATGTCTTCAATAAGAATGCGTTCCTTTACCCATTGATCTAGCTGCAAGGTGATAAAAGAAAAATTTTAATATTCCATTTAGCCATGTGCTAAAATGGGAGTATTACAGTCCTCCCCTCTCAAATGTTTGTTGTCCTCAAGCAACTGCAAGGATAGAACTGAAGAAACTCCACCCAAGGCATGGAGTATGAAATATGTTGAGAAACATCTTCCTCATGTAGATCCTCCATCCCCCAAGCAATCATCCATACAAAGTGAGTTACCTCCCAACATGGAAACTCCTGACAATCATCTTCCAACTTTGGCTCCTACAATATAGGTGGGTTGAAAATCTGATCTTGGTAGACAAAATAGCCTACCCCCTGCTGTCCTCCTCTCCACTTAGGATAAGTGTAGAGTATATGCTGATCTTGGGCTATAATAAAGTTTCCCTCCAGTGGCAAGATGAAGAATAGACCTCCAAGGACCTCTTCCCCAGCGCTATGAAACATGCTGCCCAAAATCACCTCATATTTGATGAGTTGGAAGTCACCATCATATGGCATCCAAGAAATCATATGGCTCACCTCAAATGGAAACAAATGTTTTGCTGTAGTGGCCACATGTCCTCTCATGCTCCCATTATAACATGCAATGCAAATAATATGGGAGATCTCTCCCCCAAGGGACACATCCTATACGTATATGGTTAAGGGATGAATATACAAATCATCATGCAAATAAATGATACCCTTACCATAAGTTTTTCTTATGCAAATGGAGTGGCTCAAAATTGAGTCCCCTCTCATCCTCAAAGAGAAAAGAGGTGGCTGTGTTAACTCCTCCAAAGAGTTATGTATCTCCTCCATCTGCACATGATCTATGCATCTCCTCATATGTTGGTTTGTCAATATCATGAAAGAAAGATGATCCTGGGAATACTACACCAACAACCCAGAGCTCCAACATGGATTTATCCTCCACAGTGTCAGTGTTAATGATTCCTCGTGAAGGTCATCTCTCATATGGTCATCTCCTTCTTTGACAACTCCCATGCCAAAGATGCAAGTTGGAAGGTTGCTATCCTTCCCCTTCGGCTTCTGCCACAGAACAAAATCTGAAATGAGAGTGGGTGAAAATGATGTTGAGAGAATGGCTCTCTCCTCCTTGAGTCTACCCAAGACTCTCAGCGCTGTGAAGTTATCCTCCAAGGTTTCCAATCCTTTGAAAACACTGAGTGGTGCCTAAACTGGTGAAGCATCTATCCTCCTTTGCTGATCCAGTGGTCTCCTTGGAAAAATGTCTCCACGCAGTGAGACATCATCATCAAGAGGTGACTGCATATATGAATGAAAAAATATGTCCATGCTTCCACTATGCAATCCAATCACCTTCTTAGGTGCATCAACCTCATACAATAGACAGGGATGTGTGCTCCTCATCTCATCATGATGGTCATCCTCCCTATCTTCTCCTTGTGTCTCCATGGTTCCACACCTCCTCAACAATGGCACATGTAAAACATGAGTTGTGCCTTGATCTCCATATATGAGATCCTGGGGACTTCCTTGAAAATATGCAAGAATCCCTCTACCTAGAGAAAGAGATCCTCCTTCCTCTGCATGAGGCACTAGATAATCTCTAGATGGCACAACACTGTTTCCCTCAACATGAATAGGCAACCCTCCAAAAATGTTGCTGCAAATATGGAATCTCTCCCAAGGTGGAAGTAATTCATGTTCATCAAAGGCCAAGGAGTGTCTCCTTTGCACCGTGATAGTGCCATCTCCTACTCATGCAACATCATATAAGAAATGAGAGAAAATATGCCCTTTCTCTCCATAGAACAACCCAAGCAACAAATTTTTTTATGCTTCCTCATCCTCTCATCATAAAAGTCATGTGATGAAGACATAGTGAATGGTATGAATGTTGCATCACTACTATGTACCCATACTCTTTGCTGCTCCATGATGCCAGCATCCTGCCACATCTTCTCCATCCTTATACCCTTGGAAGGAATGTATGCCAAGTGATGGCTAAACTCCTTCAAGAGTAACCAGCACAGCCAAGCCTCCTGCTGCCTGGTATCATAAATCTGCAAGTAGCTTACCAGCTTCTTGCTCACCATCCACATCCACTCAATCAATTGTGGATGTCTCCTTCCATCCTTCATTTTGGTACTCCTCCCATGGGGGCTACCATCATCCCAAATCAGATTCCTACATTTCATGGGATCTTGAAATGAAATATTCCCAAGGATCGATTTGACCCTATGAGGATCCAAATTGGTGGTACGAAAAAACGCCCCATCATGATGTGCATGGATCAAGAAATGTCCAACACAGTCATGAGAGATGTTATCCATCCGAAGATGTCCTCCATCTTCTATCTGTTCCGATGAGAAGGGAAGAACCTCCTAAAATTGTTGAAGAATCTTGCACTCCATGATGTGTGGGAGTGCACCTCCATTGAAATCTCTCCTTGAGATCTCCTCCTCATGCATGGTCCCCCAAAACCCAAGAGGCCTTGGATCTGCTGCCAGTAGAAGTCTCTCTTTGAGCTATGGCATGCTCATTGAGAGAGTGTCATCTAGATAGGAGAAAGAGTTTCTTATCTCCAGATGTATACTCCTTCTCATTGCTTCCTCCACGGCTTCCTGAATGAAGCTGTCCTTTGAGTGCTCATCTGAGGAATGGCTCCTATTTTCTCCATCACTGCTCTTGTGCAGTGTAGTGCTATTCTGCTGCTCTATGTTAACTGCATGCAATGATGTAGACCCATCTAAATTATTTGCTGAAATGACAAGAGATGGATTTTTAATCATACCTTGGTGAAATGTGGAAGCTCCTTGCAGAACTACAAGAGTTTCCTCCTCATAAGTGTTGGCCTCCCAAACTATTGAAGATGAAGGCTACTCCTCCATGGTCTCAACAGCACTGGTACATGCCTCATCAAATGGTCATGAGGGCTCCTCCCTCCTTTTTCCAAACCTTCTGGTCAATCTTTAAGAAAACTCAACAAGAGTAGAAACCCTTGTATGGCTTGGATGATTGAACCACCAAGTAGTTTCTTCACCTCCAAGGTGCAGCGCTGCAACTTCTACAACCTCTCTATCTACTACAGGATGTAGCAGGAAGAAAGCCTCTATATTTTTCACCTAAACCTCTGCTGCACATGTGAGTGATCCATCAAATGTGGACAATAGAAATCTATTGCCTCTCATCATCCCAAAGCTATGGGGTATTCTTCCTTCTTTCTGCTGAATAAAGTGTGGAAAAGCTAGAGTCTCTTGGAAGGCTCTAGGTTTTGCTTTGTATTCAACAAGGTACTCACTTAGAATTTCGAATTCCAAGTGTTCTTCATGCTTCTGGTCTTCTTCTTTGTGAGAGTAGGAAGTGCATGGTCCTTCCTTTTCTCCTTCTTCCATCTTCTTGACCTCCTTGGAGAGGTCTCCTATAGATCTGAAAATAGATGAGAGTAAACTCATCTTCTTCATCATCTTGATCTTCTGTGGCTGAGACTCATAGGCTGAGCCAAAGATCATGCTTTAATACCACTGTAATATTCCAAATTAGGAACAGCTACACTATTGGTAATATCTCAAGATATTACCAATGTGGAGATCAACAATACATAAACATGAGCTGGAAAATAGAAGTGAATGCATTAAACAAGAATGTCGGAAGATCCACATAACCCTTACATTAGATTATAGCAGAAAAAATGTGTACATGATCTTGAGGAAATGATCTCTCCAGTTAGGCAATGCAGCCCCAATGAAACATATACATGACAAATGAAGAAATACTGCTATACAAAAGAAGCCCTGTCTATGACTGCGCAATCCTTGAAGGATAACTGATGCAAATGATATCAATATATGGATATCACAATATATAGCTCAAATAAGAAGGGGGAGGAAGATCTCAACCCATGGAAACATACAATACACAATCCTTGAAAGGATTGGCTAAAATAAGTACAAAATGGAAAATCTACAGAAATGCTGGAGTTGCGGGGCAGCAACTGCAACTCAGAAAATAGAAATAGATGTAGATAGATGATGATGCTGCAAATGATGGCTGAATCTCATCCAAAGGATCTCTCAGGTGAAAGACTGATCCAATCCCTGAAGATCTCACCCTCCAAAATAGTGGAGCAAGTCCCCATTGCAATTGCACTCAGAAATAATGCAGTCTAGAGAAGGGATTGTGATGTTGGTGAAGAGAAGTGCTTGGCTTGATGCAAATGATATGAAATAAGCTCCAGAAACTCCCTCACTACCCTTCCATAGGAATAGAAGCTCCCTCCTCTGAAAGATGAGCCAAGGAAATGGTGTGTGGAGTCCTCCACTGCAACACCCAGCAACACTTCGTTATACTTGAGCAGAAATAACGCAGTAACTAAAAGGAGTAGCTTTGGCCTTGAGCCAAGAGATGTGGAGAATGAAGAAAAATCCCTCAAGAGGCCTCTCAAGAAGGTGAAGAAATCCTAAAAAGGAATTCCCCGAAAATTCTTGCTAAACAACAAAAGAATGCACAATGTCTGCATAGACAATGAAATCAGTAACCCAAAGCATGAATAACAATGGCTACCTTGCCCTCCTTTTAAACAAGTGAAAGATATATCTCCATGGGCCCCATCCATTAGGGTTTCCTCCACCAAATATCCTCTTCCTCATTCACACTGCGTTGTCTCATAAAGTGATCCACTCCTCCTATGGCAGCGCTATTGACTTGGTCAAACATGACCTTGTCTTCATGCATTTTCCCCTTTTCACACTTGAGGGTGCAAAATGAAGCTACTCTGATGATCCCTTTCACATTATGAGGGATTTTATTCATGTCTTCAATAAGAATGGGTTCCTTTGCCCATTTATTTAGCTTCAAGGTGATAAAAGCAAAATTTTAATATTCCATTTAGCCATGTGCTAAAATGGGAATATTACAGTTGTTCAGGTATGTTCCCTATCTTAAGGATGAGAAGAAAAAGTTCCAAATGTTCATTGGTGAGTTTCCTTTAGAATTTAAAGATCAGATTGAGTTTGATGAGCCTCTGTCATTCGAGGAAGTTATTGGGAAGCTGAAGCATTATTATGAGTAGTCTCAGCACAACTCCGAGCCTAAGTGGGATTGGAAAGGTAATAACAAGACTAAAGGAAAGTCGGCTAAGAAGCGAGAAAGACCTCAAGATGCAAGTGATCAGGAGAATGTATCACCTTACAAGAATTTCAATGCAATTGACAGAGGACATGGGTCTAAGCCTGAGGAGTAGAACAAAGGTGATGGTAGGAAGCGTTTGGAGTGTTGGACTTGTGGGGGATATCATCAAAGGAGAGATTATCCATCGCACCAGGGTGGCAGACCCCAGATCTACAATGCTCATGAGGCACAAAACGTTGGGGATGTTGTTCAGAGTATTCCTCAGATTTATGCAAAAGTGGATAATAGGCATAATGATCATTAGGCATCCATTATCGATATGGAAGGTAAGCTTTGTGATTAAGTTTATTTCATTTTGATTGACCCTGGATCTAATTATAGTTATATTAGTCCTGAACTGGTGGATAAGTCTTGCTTGAATAAACAAGTGGATGTAGAATCTTGGTTGTTGCAGTTGGCTACAGGGACCAAGAAAATAGTTCATCATTGGTTGAGATCTTGTGTATTTGATTTGAATGGTATGTCTACATCAATACCTCTAAATATTCTTCCTTTGGGTTCATATAATATGATTTTGGGCATGGATTGGTTGTTCATTCATAGGACTAAAGTGGACTACTATGACAAGACTATTGAGTGCTTGGATGATGATGGGGAAAGGTGAATCTTGCAGGGAAAGAAGAAGCCTACATCAGTGAGGACGATTACAACTATGTAGGAAAATTGCAATTGTAGGAAATGATGTGTATTGTTTGTAGTTCATATTTCTAGTGACAAAGGGAAGTTTGTTGAGGAAAATTAAGTCCTGAGGAGGTATCATATTTTGCAGTAGTTTTAGAATGTGTTTCCTACATATATTTCAGAGTTTCTTCCTCATAGAGAGGTGGAATTTTTTATTGAGTTTATGCTGGGAGAAGCAACAACATCTAAGGCACCTTACATGATTATTAGAGAAATTTTGAGGTATAAAATAGACCTCCTAAGAAATATTAAAAAGTAATAGTGGAAATAATAAAATAATATTATATTACATCATAAAATTTAGAGGGAAAAAAGAAAAACTATTTTTTCAACTCGTATTTTCAACTTATCTCCCTACTATTTTACTCAAATTTTGAGTGGTAGAACTTGTTGGATGCAAAATTTAGTTTCCCATCAAAGGAGTACCCATGTTTTATATTTTTTTATGGACCCTACTACACGAAAAATGAGCGATACAAATTTTTGATGGACCCAGGGGGCACACCCACACGAAAAGGGGAACCCATGACAAATGAATGGTCGGCGCAAATAATTAAAAGGAGCATTAATGAAGGTAAATTGATATTAGGTGAACACATATATATTTGAGAGAGGAATTCGACCAAGGAGGTAACCAAGTAACATTAGGGGAATTTTGAGGTCTAAAATGGGCCTCCTAAGGAAATTATAAAATAATAGTGGAAATAATAAAATAAGATTTGATTACGTCATCAAATTTTAGAGGGAAAAAGAAAAAATATAATTTTTCAACTCGTATTTTGAACTTATCTCCCTAAGGTTTTACTCAAATTTCGAGTAGGAATACTCGTTGGATGAAAAATTTAATTCCCCATCCAAAGAGTACCCATGTTGCATACTTTTGATGGACTCTGCTACATGAAAAATGAGACAAACATGAAAACTGCGATTGCAATCATGTTTTTTCATGTATTTTTAATTTTTCATGTAGTAGGGTCCATAAAAAGTATGCAACATCGGTACTCCTTGGATGAGGAATTAAATTTTTCATCCAATGAGTACTCCCGCTCGAAATTTGAGTAAAGAATTAGGGAGATAAGTTGGAAATACAAGTTGAAAAAGAAGTTTTATTATTTTATTATTTTTTAATCTTTTTACTATTTTACTCCAAAAATGGTGAATCATCCCCCATGGTTGACATCATCATCTTGAATCCTATTGGTTCTCATAAATTTTAACTTGTTTGTACATTTTTCTTTGGAGGTCCATTTTAGACCTTGAAATTCCCCTAATGTCGCAAAACATGTTACGTAGACAAATCTGCGATATCGCAGAGTTGGAAAAGTTTGCGACATCGCAAGGTTCAAGAGTTTGTGATATTGCAGAAACTCATGGAGGTTTCAAATTGTAGAAAATGAAACAAAGGAGGGTGAAGGAAAGGTGGGGCTCGCCAAATTGATCCAAACGACTTGGGAAACTTTGTTGGTTTTGTTTTGAAGTGAAGAACTTAAGGTTTTTGGGCAGGTCGAAAGTGCAAGGTAGGACTGTACGACTTGTAAGAATTGGGTGGACGAGTTTCGCTGGTTTGGGCCAGACAGCTACCACGCCATTGTAATTGTAAAATTTGTGTTGTGTATTATTAGAATAGTTAATAAAATAAGGGGCTAACTAATTTTGGGAGTTTCCCCATCCCATCGTAAAGTTGTGTTTATTTTTATATTTGTGATATCATATTGTTGTTGTGTTCATTGCACTTTTATGAAGTTGAATGTAAATGAAGTAAAGTGAATTGAATGAATTTTATTTCCAATACATAATTAATAAAAAGGAACAATTGAATGAAAAATTGACTAAGTGTTGAAGTATTAGGTGTAGTCCATGTGAAAGTAGTTATAAAGAATCGAACTCCCGTCGGTGCCGCATAGCGCCCATGGTGGTTGTAAGGCGCCACAACATGGGGCTGTGGTAGTTGGTATCAAAGACCATTTTGAAGAAAGTGGGCGATTGACAGATGTTGCTAAAACATCTGCCCACTCCATGAGAATATGGTATAAGGACCTACTTTGCGAAGGTGGGCACTTAAAAAAGGTTGGAAGAACTATGATAAAGGTTGTGAGCTTATTGAAAGTTTGGCAATACGATGAAATGTCTAAAAGAGGGTTGTAATAGAATTATGAAACTCATGTACAAATTGGGTTGCATGAAGGAAGAGAGGCCACAATTTCATGATGAACTTGAATTTTTGGAAGATAATGTCAAAAGGGAGCTTCTTTGAATTGGTTGGAAGGTTGTGAAGGTTGTAGGTATTGGTCATGATGATGAAGGAAAATTTTCAATGTATGATGAGGAATATAGTATGATGGTAAAGTGTGATGTAAGTGTTCTGAACATGGCACCAAAAGAAGAAGATTTTGGTGGGAAAATCTCTACCATAGTTGAATTAGATTTGGGTATGTCGCATGTATTTAAGGAAGAAGTTGGCCATAAGGATGAGCATGAAGAAACAATTATTGCGATCTTGCCAGTGAAAGAGGAGGAAATTGGTGAGATGAAGCTTGCTGAATTTGGACCAGATTCGTGCATATCACAATCTTAGAAGAAATATGAAGTTATTGATGGAAGTCACATGATGGTTCCCCTTATGTTGATTGAGAGGATCATGCGATGGTTAAATTTCACTTGGAAGGTTTAGGTATGTTTGCGATGGATGATTTTTGTTTTTGAAAGACTTGTCTGGGTAGTATGCGACCTTAGAGAAGAAGGTACAAATTCCTGAGACAAGGGCAAAATGTGATGAACCTATGTGATGGGTGAGTCATGCTTAGCCGAGTGGAGATTTGACTAAGTGCCCGACATGACTCATGGAAAAAATGAATTAAGGGAACACCAAAGTGAAGGAAACATGATACATACATACTTGGGTGGACTTCTTCATTGCAGTTTCGTTGGAGTCAAGAGGTAGTCTTGGTGAACCTTTAGTGTGGTAGACAATGATGAAGGAAGGGACCTGCGATGACGATATTAAGGTAGGGAGAATCAAGGTGCTAACCTAACCAAGGACAAGGATGCGATGGATTATGTTGCATTGGGTCTAATGAAGTGGAAAAAATTGGCAACTAAAGCCGTGTGCATTGAAGTGAAGATATGGGCATGACTATACTTCATATAGGGACATCAAGCAAAGGTGCTTGTAGAGATGTGGCATATGGGCATCAATAATAAGTGCCAAGTGAGGGTGTTATGTAGGATGGAATTGCCGATGCTACATGACGATATTTGGAAGAGAGACATGGCCAGCCTATGAGAGCATTCATGTGATGAAGAGGGTAGAGGAAACTTGCAATGGGACTTGCAACCGAGAAAATTGTGCCTGCCTGAAGTGTTGGATTGGATGGTTCAAAGGAGCTTATGACGACTTGAAGAAAATTTTTAGCTGATGAATACTTCATGTGATGGTGGTATTAGAGTATCTAGTTCATTTAAGAGCTAAGGTAAAATTTTTACTTGAATTTGATGCGGTATGGGACACATACCTTGGGCACAATATGAGATGTGTTCATGAGCAGTGACTTGATGGATTTGATAAATATGAGACACATTAGAGTTGGATGGTAGTTGCAGCGATGAGGGAACTTTTGTGGGAGAACTTAGGCATGGATTGGGTCTGATGAGACTTATTCATTTTTATGGACATGGAGGTTGTTGGTATATGACCATGGGCAACACATGGATAAGACGATGAGGCAATTAGATACTTTCCCCTTTGGTAGCAATGATGAGACACATATCGCATATGAGATGGAGTTTCCTTTATAGACCTAGATATGGCACAGTGAGAATTGGTTGAAGGATTGATGCATGGATATGGGAAGATTTCTTGATGAAGTTGAAAGTGTGACAAAGTGTTGGATAAATGATTGGAGACGGCATGAGGAGGTGCATTCTCATGGTTTGGACATGATGGTTGGACTAGCTACCTAACTAGTTCGATTCATGGGGCACGCAAGTGGATAGATGCATGGTAGATTTGAGTTGGAGTATATAAAAAATAGTTCACATGATGACGATATGTGGTAGATTGGCACGATATGAGTTGTGACCAACCATGCATCCGAGTTGGAGGGAAAAACCTTTTGCGATTTGGGAAGTGTGGAGGTTTACGACGAGTTGTGGATGATGACTATGGGATTGAGGAGTCTTACCCTCATGGAGTCATGAGCATTGATGAAGGTCCATGTGATGAAGACAAGGAGTTCATGAAACAGGGACAATTGACGTTGGAGCTGGTGGCACTTTGCGATGATTGGTATTAGCCATAGAGTTTGTAAGATGATGTTGTCAAGGGCGACAAAATTTTTGAAGTGGGGGAGGATGTTAGAGCCCTAAGTGTGCAATAAGGCCAACATGCACCTAATATTGGTCACACTCTCTTGGAATGTCAAAAAACCAAAATTTGGAACTATGTTTTGGATATCGGCACATAATGGGGCATGCCTGCACAAGGCAGGGCACCCACCAATGCAACGAGGGACAACTTGGTGAAGACATAGTGGAGGGTGCATGTAGGAGAGCACATGAACACACATTAATATAGAGAGTGTGCATGACTTGGTGGACCCGTGCCCACGAGTGTTTTGGTACCAAGGTGGGGTGTCTCGTTGTTGTGATGGGCTAGATGTAGCGGGTCGGAAAGTGCGACTCCGATGGGTGAGCGAGCAGGTAGAGCGTCGAGACGTGTATGACAAGCATGAGGTAGTGTGGGAAGCATGACAAGGCGAAGCGCCAAGTATGGGTGTGCATGCCCAGCAAGGGGGCACCCACATGCCCATAGGAAGGTCATCCCAAGGGGCACGCCCACATGGCAAGGGACACCCATGAGAAATGAAATGTCGTCTAAAATAATGAAAAGGGGCATCAACCAAGGAAATTGATATTGGTTGAATGCATATATATTGGAGAGAGGTATTCAACTAAGGATTCTTCCAAGAAATCATAGGAAAAGTCACGTAGATAAGTCTGCAATATCACAAAGTTGGGCACGCTTGCGATATCGTAGGGTGTGAGAGTTTGAAATATCATAGAAACTCAAGGAGGTCACACATAGTAGAAAATGTAGCAAAGGAGGGCGTATGCAAGGTAGGGCTCGCCTAGCGAGCCAAACGACATGGGAAAACTTTGTTGGATCTATTTTGAGGTGAAGAACTTGGGGTTTCTAGGAAGGTCAAAAGTGTAGGGTAGGACTGTACGACTTAAAATAATTGGGTGGATGAGTTTTGTTGGTTTGGTCCAGGAAGCTGCCATGGCATTGTAATTGTAAAATTGTTGTTGTATATTATTTGAATAGTTAAAAGCATGGGTGAACTACTTTGGGGAGTTTCCCCCACCCATCGTAGAATTTTTTTTACTGTTATATTTGCGATATCGTATTCTTGTTGTGTTCATCGCACTTTAATGAAGTTTAATGTAAATGAACTAAAGTGAATTGAATGAATTTGATTTATGCTACATAATTAATAAGAAATAACACTTGAATGAAAAATTTACTAAGTGTTTAAGTTTTAGGTGTAGTTCAGGTGAAATTAGTTAGAAAGAAGTGAAATATCGCCAATGCCGCACAACACCCACGATGGTCATAAGGCACCATAGTGTGGGGCCGTGACACCTAGGGTACCAGAAGACTTTTACAACTATTAAGAAGTTCTATCATTGGCTAAGATTTAGGAAAAAAATGGTTGAGTTTTTTGCAAGATACTTGGATTGGCAGCAGGTGAAAGGAGAGTGTAGGCATCTAGCTGGTTTATTGGAGCCTATTACGATTCCAAAATGGAAATGGGAGGTCATTTCCATGGAATTCATTACATGTTTTCTGAGGAAATAGAGACAACATGATTCCATCATGGTTGTGGTTAACAGGTTTAGTAAGGTAGCTCACTTCATTGTAGTGAAATATACAAATTCAACTAGTGAGGTAACTTAGAACTTCATCAAGGAGATAGTGAGGTTGCATGGTGTTCCCATGAAGATTATATCAAAAAAATATTCCAAGTTCACTTCTAGTTTATCGAAGAAGGTTTTTGTAGTCTTGGGGAAAAATTTAACTTTTAGGTAAACTTATCATCCACAAACATATGGATGGACAAATAGGGTTAACAATATTCTTGAGGGCATGTTGAAGATGTATGTCATCCATTAGTAGAGGAAGTAGGAAGAGTACCCCCACTAGTGGAGTTTGCATATAATAATGGGTATCAGGAGTCCTTGAAGATGAGTCCATTTGAGGATATTTATGGGCATAGTTGTATTACTCTTATCAGTTGGAGTGATACAGTGAGTAGGGTGTTGATTGGACCAGACATGTTGGTTGAGATGTAGTAGGAGATGAAGGTTATTAGGAGGAATTTAAGGCAACACATGATAGGTAGAAGATTTATGAAGATCAACATAGAGAATTCAAGGAGTTTTAGAATGGGGAGCATGTGTACTTACATGTAAGCCCAAGAGGAGCTCCTTGAGGATTGGATCATGTGCCAAGATATCATCTCGGTATTGTAGGCCTTTTGAGATTGTTGAAAGGATTGGACCAGTGGCCTACATAGTAGTATTGTCGCCAACAGTGAAATTCCATGATGTTTTCCATGTTTAATTTATTAAGATATATGTCCTGATGTTGATCATGTGATTGATTGGTCTGCATTGCATGTGGATCCATAGGGAGAATTATATCCAGAACGTCGGTGCATTTTTCAGCAGAAACAACTCATGCTACATAATCGAGCAATAGAGCGAGTTAAAGTGCATTGGAAGCACTTTGGGATCGATGAAGCTAGCATCCTCTCTATCCTTCCTTATTTTCTGGTTGAGAAAATGTGTTTGATTTATGTGTTTTGGTTTTATGTTTATGCATATGTGTATTGTAAATACTGCAATGAGTTGTGTTATAATTCTCCAATAATAATTATGTTGTAAATATTGCATCAAGCTATGTTATAAAGCTTCAATAGTTTGGTATGCTATAAATGTTGCATCAAGATGTGTTATAAAGCTCCATGGGCAAAAATTTTGTTGGTTATAAGCATCATTGAACACCAAGGATGGTGTTCCCCCAAGGGGGAGGGATTTCTAACAACCCCTGCTTTATTTTCAATGTAAATAAAAATAAGGCCAAGGTAATGGGACATGTATTCCAAGCTAAATGGTGGGAAAAAACTTTAGTGGGAATCACTTATGGATTATTAATGGTTATAGAAATTGTAAAATGTGAAGAGGCAATAAATGGAATTTAATTATGAAAATAAAGGAAAATAGGAGAAAAGTAAGGTGAAGAGACAAATTTTCATGCAAGGGAAATTAGAGGAAAAATGAAGGAAAATGAAGAAAAATGGAGATCAATGATAAAAAGGCATCAAAGAATCAGTTCACAACTTTTGGTTTAGTTTTAGCCTTTTGACAGTTTTGAGTTGAGTTCTTGTTCATTCTCTTATACTCTTGCACAATTAGATCATTCTTGAGCACTCTAGCAATCACTTGGATTGGAGAAAGAAAGTAAAGGAAATAAAGGGAGCACAAGGATACAGTTGGATCAACAAATAAAACAAGCTTAATTTTCAGGTAACAGGTTGCATGTGTGATCTCCTTGATTATTTTTGGATGCATGGTATATGCATGTTGTTCCTTGTTTATGTGATATCATTGAAATGAAAATTTGACTGGATTGACAATGGTTTCAACCTTGTCTTTCCATGTCCTTGATAGCCATGGTGTTGTGGTTTTCTCACTTGTTTTTCTAATTGGTTTTTAGAATCCCTATGGCTATGGGATGGAACAAATGCTCCAGAACCTTGAAACAACTTGGGTTGCGTTACTAGTTCTTGCAGCCTATAGGTTGGGGAAAATGCTCTAAAGCCTAGTGGGTTGAGTTACTAGTCCTCGGAATCGCGGGTGAGAACAAACACTATGGAGCCCTGAATTAGTCATGGGTTGAGTTACTAGTCCCTAGAGCCCTCTACAACATGGATATAGACCGATCTAGTTGACGTTAGTGATTTATGGACTATATAGGTGAGATCAATATGATTGAGGGTTGAGGTGGTTTGGCCTCTTGAAGCCCTGGTTGTTTTTTTTGTTTAACCCTTATGATCCCACATTCATGCTTGGAATATGGCAGGGACGTGATTGGTTGAAGGAGAGATTTGGTTAAGCCCAATCTATGGTTGGGTGATACATGGAAGTCTTTGAATTGGTTGGAATTTTCATATGTTAGTATGAGTTATTTTCTATTGTGATCTATGAGCACTTATACTAGTTATCATGGGGACATTATGGATGATTTTTTATGGTCTCTATTATGATTATATGTTGGTTATATACCTGGTTATATGATGTGATCTAGTTAGGTATCTCATTCATAATTTGATAAGTTACTAGATGGTTGATGAATTTATGAACTAATAAGTGTTGTTGCAACTAGCTAGAGAGGGCTTGGAGCCTTCTTGTTTATTCTCAGATGAAATTCATAATTTTATGATCAAATATGCATTCATGACCTGTAGCTTTCACATTTATCATATGTTTGACGAAATTTTTGTTGTGTACTAGGAATGTCCTGGTCAAGACTTGTTCAAGTTTGAATGTTTGGCATTTTTTTCATCCCAATTATGATTTTTTAAAGTTACAAGAAGTTATGGAAAGTGGTGTGGAGGTTTTCCTAAAAACGTGGCATAGATCTCACGACCACATTCTCTAAAATGGGGAGTTTGGGTCACAACCGCATGCAGGTAGTGTTATGGGTGTGGTTGTTACCTCATAACTACATGCATGGGGTGTTAAGGGTGAAATTTGGGTGTAAAACCAGTGAAAAGAGTTCCAAGTTAGGGATTGATCACTTAGGGTGGTTTGAAGGCTCTTGAGTGGTCTGTAGCCCTTATGGGATGTCAGTTTATTGTCGATTGTAGGTCCCACTTCCATAATTATAACTTGGAGGTCGGGTTATATCATAATGACACTCATCTCATATTTACCCTAAAGAGCTTGTAAAAGTGGGTAAATGTGGGAGGAGGTGGTTACAATCCATCTGCGGTCTCCATATGGACTAGCATATTGAACGTATTAAATATATTTGCTGATTGGAATTCCACTTCATTGGAAGCTTTCTTGTAGGATTGGATGTTAGGATTCAAGGAATATCATACTCTTCCTCTTTAATTTTTTTGGAGAATTTGGAGGAGTAGGAATTCAAACATATTTGAAAATATTCCTCTAAACATCAAGTGTATTGGCATGAATATTGTTTCATATTTCAACAAAATAGGGCTTGTGATTGATAAGGGATCACAAGATTCATTCATAATTTGAATATATGGAGCAAATATCTAGTGGGGTTTTTTGATGGGGCAACTAGTTATAATATTTGTGGCAGTGGGGAAAATATAGTCATAAAAAGATGACAATTATTATCATTTCTATTGGAATAGTGGGATGGGTTCCAATACCCGTGAAAAGATTATTGCTCTTTGGGGTGTCTTATGTTGTGAAAATTGGTTATCCATTGAGTAGATGGATGTCTTTGGAGATTCGAATAAGGTTATTGATTGGCCTTTTAAGTGGTCTTATTTTGATCCTCCCATGCTCATAAAATGGATGAAAATAATTAGAATGTTGATTGGTCATTTCCATGGAATGACTTTTTCCCATATATATAGGGAACAATATGTTATCATTGATGCATTTTCAAAGGTGGTACACAACTATAAATCAAGGGAGATTATATACATTTCCTTCTGCAATGATAAATTTCAAAGGATGGGGAAAATCTTCTTCACATAACCACTCTCTTTACTAATACATAACTTATGTTTTTCCTTTTTATGTATTGTGCCAAATTTTTGCAATGTAGTGAAACATATTATGGTTTGTATTGTTATACTCTTTACAGAGACATAATTCAAATACAGATATGTTGATACACATTTATAGGCTATACACAAAAAATGATGAATATCTTGGAACTATGCTACATGTAAAATACTTATTATTAATAGAAAGCTTGTTTTTTTCTTTTTTAGATTTTTTTTTTTTTATAGTGTATTGTAAAATGTTGATTATCATTTTCCATGGTTGCATCAATCTCTTCCATCAAACTACAAACTTGACCCAATTTTACAACCTTTTTAGCAATCGTATGTCACTTCCCAATGACTATTTTCAAGTTTTCTATAGCCTATCTTCCCCTCGTTGTTGTGCTTTTGGACAACTATGGCAACATTGTGTTGCCAAATTGCCTATAATTCTAGAGAAAGTGCATCCATTAGGATATAATACTACTAATTTTGGTAAGTAGGAGCTCTAGCATAAGGTACATTAGATCTAACAATTTTACTTCCAAACATTTTATAAATGCAAACAACTTGTGTATATTTTTAACTGGTGCAAAAACAATAACTAAAACCATAAAGAAATACTATAAATTTCAACTTCAGTATATGCACTTAAGGGGTTAATACCTTTCATTGAATACAACATTGTTTTTTTTTTTTTATGCATGTTCGCTACTGTAATTGGGAACATTTGACATGTTTTTCTTATGGGTTTTCACCCCCTTGCTCAATCTTATTAAAATTCTCGTTTGTATGTAGTTAGTGAAAAATGTGTTCTCCCTATAGATAATATGTGCAAAAGTTATCACCATCGCATTAAATTATTAATAAACTTAATATGAATAAGTGCACTCAAAGTGGTAGGACATCATTTATTTATTTTGCAGATGAGCATTCAAATAATATTTCCTTGTCACCAAACCTCAAATAAAGTAATGTTACAATTAAATATTGAATATTCATATCTTAGACCTTGTCTAAATATATACAAAATTATATTTAGTAGATACTTGATGGGTTGTAAGAACCCATTGTAAGTATTTATTTTCCGAGATGATCAAAAATGGATTAAAGGGCATAGATCAAACGAGTTCATCAAAAAATAACATTTCCTGGTCACCAAACCTCAAATAAAGTAATGTTACAATTAAATATTGAATATTCATATCTTAGACCTTAACGAGATATATACAAAATTATATTTAGTGGATACTTGATGAGTTGTAAGAACCCATTGTAAGTATATCTTTTCTCACATGATCCAAAATGGATTAAAGGGCATAGATCAAAGGAGTTCATAAAAAAATTGATTTAACAATGCAACTATGAATTTCTTCCTGCAAAGTTAATATCAATACACATGGTTGCACCAATAAATACATAAATAAAATTTATTACTCAAAATATTTCAATTAACTATGGGATTGGAACACTATTTGCATCCCTGTATCAATTTTAGCATTTGGATTAACATTTCCTTCAGAGTTTGAAATTTATTAATATCAAACTTAACAATCCCCTTTGTAAAACACATATTTAATGTAGGGAAACAATTTATCTATTTAAACAAGGGTTTATTATTATCCCTAAAAAACTTATGTTGGAAAATTTTGTCTATGCCATCTTTGACATGGACAATTTTTTATAATTCGTTTCTATTAAATGCTATTTTAACTAAAAAAATAGAATTTTATTGCCTAATCAATATTATATTAGATTAGGACTAGAATCCTGCATTTATAATAAAATGCAAATAATTTTTAGTTTTATTCCACATATTTTTCCAAAGCAAATCTATATTACTAATATTACTTTGAGATTGAGATGAACCATAGTATTTTTTTATTGAACTACAAATATTTACTTATTATATTGCTAAGGTAAATTTATCCTATCAATTTGTAGCTTTTTATAGATTTGAAATTGGCAACTTAATACTTAACATGATAATTAAAAATTTTTAGATTAAACAAATAATCAAAATAAAACTTAGAAATTGCAAATTTTAGTTGTGTTCATTAATTTATTCAAAATATATAAAAAAAATTAAATAATTAAAATCGATCCATTAAAAAAAAAACACTTATCCATATATATTTATGTCAATTAAATTTATCTAAACAAAACGATTTATAAGAATCTATCTTGATTTTCCCTATACAAATTTAATTCTTACCCGTAACATATTAATCTTATAATTAATATATTATTATACTAACTTAAAAAATACTTTATAATTATGAATATTATTTAATTTAAAAAAAATAAAATAAACAAATAATAATACACTCAAAACATTTACACATATATACTTTATTAACTTCTTGAAAAACTATGATAGATGGAAGAACAAGATCTAATTAAAGGAGACAACAATATTAGTCAATGCAATAATAAGACTAAACTAGATCAGGTTCCCTACAATAAAATGTTAATGCTACAACAAATTTAGTCTTGTTTTAGATTTTATACGATCAAGAGAAATATGCATGAAGCATTGTGCAAAAGAGGAATTAGATGAGTTTTGTCGGAGATAAGTTCCTTATAAAACAGACGTTGTAAGTCTGATTAAAAAAAAAAAGAAGCATTTCACTGTCTTTTGCAAATATTCCATTCTCCTATTAAAGGGAGAATGATCTTGCTAATAATAAATACATGAAGATACCACATAAATGAATATGGAATCAACTTGTTTATGCCATCCAAGGGCTGAGCAAAATTTTTCTTTTTCTTTTTCTATTTTAAATAAAAAAACCTAATACTTACATTAAAAATAGGAATGTAATTGCAAGCATTTCCTGTGATGAAAGAACAACACCAATTGATTCACCATATAGCATTTTCTATAACGAAAGAACAATACCAATTGATTCACCAATAGATAAAATATCACTCTAAAAACTCTATTAAAACTCTATTGATTAATCAAAGATATTACACACATATTTATACATGAAATAGTCTCAAGATAGGAAATCTATCTTGGACACACAGTAATGTGGTTGAGAGATTCTCTCAAACACACACTAAACTAGGAGAAAATATAGTTCTAGCTACCTCCTATAATGTAGGAACAAACTCCTCAAATAAAGAATTACAACCATAGACAAGTAGGAATTACATATTCCAACTCCCTCCCTTAATGACTACTTGTTATGATATTAATTCACAAAGTCTAGTTGTGATCAAACATAACAAAGAATATGTCGACGTCCATATGAAGGAGCGACCATCCATCGGAATGCATGGGTACCAACCGCTGCAACCACTAGTCTCGTAGGATGTCCTTCGCATACATGATTCTGTCAACCATTATCACTGCATATATGTACCTATATCTACAAATACACCACCACTGGGCGAATCTGCAACTTCAATCTGCCACCACCGGGCAAGTCCAATCTACCACCATCGGGCAAATCCACAACTTCAATATGCCACCACCGGCAAGTCCGGTCTACCACCACTGGGCAAATCCGCAAGTTCAATATGCCACCACCGGGCAAGTCCGACCTGCCACCGCTGAAAAAATACGGAACTTAAATGTGCCACCACTGGGCAAATACAAAAGTTAAATGTGCCACCACCGGGAAAACCCTGTATCCACTAAGGCTCTGTATGTGGTTTCTGGTTCACCACAAACCATCACTTTATAGTGACAAAAGATGGTTTCCTACTGACCATAAACCATTACAAGGTGGTTTTGAGATTACCACGAACTTTACACATGCCTCAACAAGGCTTACATACCATACTCCAACTCTTGGAGTCTCCAAGAACATATAATGACCACTTACAAAATCATCCTAGACTTGCTTATAACATGCTAGGGAGTCTATCCCACAAATCCACACTAACTCAAACAAAAATTTACTTTGTTGTCCATCATAATAGTTGTTGCTGCTCCTTTACCTCATCTTTTCATTGTTCACATCTTGGGCATCATCGTCTCTGTCAAATAAATTCTTGGAACTCCATGCTTAACCTGTCATTTGTTAGAGTCTCGAATTCCAACAAAATAACTTTACCTACATTGAGTTAGCTAGGCTCAATAAGGCTCAATAACTTTACACATGATTCCAAGAAGATAAAATAAAAAAACAAAAGACTCTTCAAATTAATTTATCTATCTCTGCCCAAAGATGATTATTTCCCAAACATACCAGCAACCATTTTTCTCCAACGATACCTGTGAGGGGTCCACTGATAAATAAACGGATTGACGTTTTTTCAACTAGACTCAATGTAGTGCATTCTAGCACAAATGATCCAGACATAGGCACTCACATCCACAGAAAGAGAACACAATTTTCCCTTCAAAAACAATAATCCAGAACTCCACGGTCTGATTCTCCGTAGAATTTCAGTATCCAATTCCCCTGGCATCGCAACGTAATGCCACTTCCCATGTTCACAGTATCAAGGCTAGTGACTTCTTCCAAGCATGTTTCCACATGCCCGCTGACACGCTACAACAACGAAGACCCATTGTTGAGTTAAACTCCTCGCAATTGAACATGCAAATTTGTTTCCATCACACCAGGTCGATCCCAAAAAAAGGAAGCTGGAAGCCTCCCAACAACAACACGTGCTTCCACACCTCTTCTGACACCTGCAGAAGACCCAAAAAACTATCGACCTCTTTTCTACACAAGGTCACCTTTACGACACCAATAACTGGCTTTCTTGCTTGAATATTTCTGTCATAGATTTTGTACTTTTGAGTTATGGATATAATGGTCTTGAATCTCCATGCTTTACCTGTCATTAGTTAGAGTCGTGAATTCTAACGAAATGACTACACATTGAGGTCACGAATCTCAATATGTATACAAACTTCCAAGACTTAATCCCTTCAAAACAATATGAAAAAATAACAATAAAAGCACAAAATATATGACTGTCATTTTATGCATCAAGGCAAAAGCACCAACCATGGCTACAATATCTTAAGTGCACAATCATTCAACCTGGGTCTAAATTTGTGCTTACTAGCACCACAAAGTAAATACTCCCTTCTTGGAAATGGCAGTATTGCCATCAAATTCACCTCAGGTTCCCAACGCCATTGACTCTTGTGAATCGAGCATTCTAACACCAGCACATTAACACCTGTGCTAATAGCATATTGAAGCTGGCACAACGGAACACTCCTAAGCAAACATCCACCGCGCATATCAATGCTTTCAATAAACATCATTTGTATACTCTGTAGTCCCACATGCTGAAGCATAGCAACAACACTCAAAAGTAAAGCTGTTGGATTGGCAAGGTTCTTTACAAGGTTCTTTCCCAGCTATATCGGGTGTTGAACCAGCAGTAGTGATATCCATTTCACCGCCTTCATCGCCATCAATCCAAGCAAGAACAAATGAAACAACAACAACCATGAGTAAAATTCTTACCAGAGTCATTAAATTGATCAATGATGAGCTTCCAAACCGACGGGCCAGAATGTTAGCATAACTTTTGAAATCTGGACAAAGAGGAAGTTCTTACATGAAATTCACGATCTGCAGATTTAAATAATTCGAGACACATATCCAGCAGCTACTCCACGACATCATCGAGTGGTCAGCCCATCCTCTTCTCTATCTCCTCCTCATTTGTGTTCCTCCTCTCTAATCCAAGTGCCAGCTAGATCTTCGCAGCTCAACACTTTATTGACGCGGAGACTGTATCTCACTCCTTCAGTGCTGGATACGAATTTCCTTTCTTTACTGTTGTTTCAGGCATAGCTCCCCTCTTCAAAATGCTTTTCTGAAACTTTTCACTTTTCCTGTCTGCAAGGCACCTGGATGTAGTCATTTTTTCAGTCGAGAGGTTGCACCACCGATGTTAGATCTGCAAGTTCTGGCTGCAATTCACAACGAAATCGTCGAATGTGTTGAACTCCACGAAGCGTGCCATTCACACCACGAGTCCTCACGACTCTGGTCACCGAGCCCTCCTATGGGCCAATCTCCCTTCTCATCCACATGAATGGTCGGATCTGATGCGACTATGCGCACTGCAGAACAATGGAGATGTGTCCCAGTGTGTATAGTGTGGCTCTCTCTACATTCACACAACACATCCACACACTAACTAAACCCAAGTCGATACAACACTCTGCCATATAACAATAACGCTCAACACCATATTGGATTAGATCGATCACTACACCAACATCTCGCTCCACACTAACTCATGAAGACCAGATCCAATGATTTGTTGCTTGGCCAACTCGAATCGATCTATTGGAAATGCTCTTTCCGCCCACCGAGGGCCTCACTCTTGGTGCGGAATGCACTGTCAATATCCCTAAAGAAATGGTAGCTCCGCTCAAGAATGCCATGGACAACATGGAGAATGCCCAATTGTGGATTTGCCGCTACCGCTGGGACCAATTACATCAACCACAATCCCCTTCCATATGTCCACCAATACTCTAGACAGAGGGTGCCGCCCCTCATCCGACTTCTTCTAGAGATTTCTGACACTCATTTTCGGATGCAGATTGCCATTACCAGAACCCTCCACATGCTCCTCATCGATGAGCAACAACAGCTTCTCTCGCAATCTCTCAGCTCCTTCAGAATCCTGTAACTCAACCTTAATCTGAGCGCACATCAACTTCCAACAGGTTCAAACCAGGACGCTTGTCGAGGCCTCCCATCGATGCCAGGGATCGAGCCGTGATCACGACTCGGCAATTCCGTTGAGCAAACGGAAGAGCCAATGTGTGGCCGATGCCTCCAATTGTGCATCCTATGATTACCACCACATCTTTTTTCTCTTCCAAAACGCTCAGGGAAATTGCATCACAGCGGAGTATAATACAGACCCGCGAATTGACAATTTCATAAAAATATCTCAATTGTTTCTGCTCACCAAATCTATGCACCAGTGCCTCTTCACAAACAACAAATAGCGAGTTTCTAAGGCGTTCATATCGAATGGACAAACTTAAAAAAAAACTTAAAACTAAAATAATAAAAATACAGTATCGATATTCTCTTATTTCCCTCGGCCCAAGAGGGGCCGAGGCCCTTATGGGCTCTGATACCAAGATAAAATATCACTCTGAAAACTCTATTAAAACTCTATTGATTAATCAAAGATATTACACACATATTTATACATGAAATAGTCTCAAGATAAGAAATCTATCTTGGACGCACAGTAATGTGGTTGAGAGATTCTCTCAACCACACACTAAACTAGGAGAAAATATAGTTCTAGCTACCTCCTATAATGTAGGAACAGACTCCTCAAATAGAGAATTACAACCATAGACAAGTAGGAATTACATATTCCAACTCCAATATGGAGCTTCACAACTTAGACCACGATATAAGGTTGTAATCCACTCCATAGCATCATGGAGTTTAATCAGGAAACCAAATATCAGTCTTATTATATACTTTATTAACTTCTTGAAAAACTATGATAGATGCAAATTCTATGAATAATATTAAAATTTTTTATATGAAAGAACTTGTGTTACTTGAAAAGCTATGATAAGCTACGACAAATATTATGTCGTGAATGACACTGTTATGCATTGTCTTGGTCATTGCAGTGGTATTATTGTTTTTTAATATTTTATGAGTGAAGTTTCATTAGTGTTATTTTTAGGTCGATAGGCTTTCTCTTTTGAATCACTTTTTTTTAGTCAACCAATTCATTGTTGTAATGACACATGTCACTAGTGACACATGTCTCCAAAAAAAGTGGTCTGCAGTTAGTTACTTGGTTTAATGGCAGTTAGATCACACATTTTCCTAATTTTTTTAAGAATTTCTCTTGATACTGATTTTTTTGGCAATAGAATCACAATCTTTCCAAAATTTCCTTTATAGAAAGTAGCTCTAAACTTCTAAGTTGCCCAATTTAAACTAGGAGGTTTCCTATAAATATATTATTTGATTACTTGTTCTTCATTCTAAATTTTAAAATTTTGGTTGCAAGAGAAAGACCCAATCCTCGTGCAACGACCTTGTTTGTGTTGTTTTCTATTTTCTTGATCTGCGAGTTGACTCTCCCCATGTTTCAGATCCATTTTTGTTTTTTTTTTCCTTGTTATTTTGGCAACCAATATGAAGAATTTATTATTTAATTTGGGGTCAAATTTGTGTGGATCTCAGATTTTTTTTCCTGGCAACCAATATGAACAAATTTATTATTTAATATGGGGTCAAATTTGTGTAGATGTCAGATTTTTTTTTAATTTGTTAAAGAAATTTTTAAAATGTTTGAATTATTTTTATGAAAATAGATTAAAAATCTAAATCTCTTGTTGTCACGAATAGCAGGAATTCTCGAATAATAGAAATCGATTTAAACAGTAATAGATTCTGCGCGCGGGCTACTGAAGGGTCACGAATAGCAGGAGTTCTCGAATAATATAGATCGATTTAAACCGTAATAGATTTGAAATAGATAGTACATTGGCCATTTCCTTTATTGGATATTACTTATGTATATATGTTATTTCCATTATTGGATGTAGCATGTGCATATATGTTATTTCCATTATTGAATATAATTTGTATGTTATTTCCATTATTGGATATAACGTGATTATATATTTTATCGCTGTTATTGAATATAATTTGTATATACATTATTTTTATTATTGGATATAACCTGTGTATATATGTTGACTGTAGAATTGGTTGTATGAATCATTTCAGCAAACTCTCAAGTGTAACAGAATTTGTGAACCCGCTAAATCCGAATACTTCGTTTTATTAAATGATATAGTTTATCTGAGCTGCAGCAACTGGGAAATTGGAATGTCAATATTTATGCTTATTAAATGGCATTTGGCATTAGGAAATGAACATTACAAAGTTTATTAAGTCGTACATAAACATTCGCTGAAGACTACTTGGATTTGAATCAAGATATATTATTTTGGAAGTTTGAAGTTTGAAAGTGTGATGTGAGTGTGATCTCGATTTTGTAGGGTTATATTAAAATTTGATTTTTTTTTATATGATGGGAAAATTTATTATAATTTAATTTTTAAATCATTTTTTTGGATTGATTGTAAATGAGATTATATTGAGAAAAATTAAAAAGATTAAAGTAGTGACATTGTTTATTTGAATATAGTTTAAAGACTTGTGCTATTTGTCAGTTTTTTTCATGATTTATTTTGATTTTTGAATAATTTTTATTTATTCTGAATAATATAACAATCTTATAAATACATTTCAAGTAATGAAATCTGCCATTCATATTTTATCTTCAATTTTTTTTTTTTCAAAGCTTATATGTGATTTACTATTTGTATTAATGTAGTAACTTACTAAAATCATTTTTTTTTCAAAACTTATATGTGGTTTACTATTTATATTAATGCAGTAATTTACTAAAATCAATATAAATATAGACAATTTTCCTTTAAATTTAAGCCTATATATATAATATTTTTAGAAGAAATTTTTAATTTTTTTTAACTATAATTTTTAGTAAAGTGTTGAGCTTGTAATTATTATTTACATATTTTTGACCACCTAGTTAGCTTTATGCATTACATATTTTTGACCTTTTTAACCACATAGTATAGTTAAGTAGTTAGCTTTATGCATCCAAATCTTTTACTAGTATTTTAACATGTCATACATGCTCTTTGAAAATAACTACTTTCAAGAATCAATCTTTATTAGCATCACTAGAAGCATGAAATAATATGGGATAGAGGATAGTTGCATGTGTTAATCAAATTTAATTAAAAAATACATTTGTAGTTACTTTATAGTCCAAATTTTATTCATGTGGATTCATATTTAACAATAACCAAAACTTATTTAAAAATAGTATTGTTATATTATATATTATGTTAATTAGCTAATTATTATAATAATAATAAATTTGGTAAAGATTCTGTAATTTAAAATATATATATATATATATATATTTTATATTTATTGTACCTGCCTCAGCAGGTATTATGCATTGGGTTTTTTGTGATGTTGACATTAATTTGTCTATTTGCAATTTTTTTTTTATAATTTTCCATAGTTAAACATTGGAATTTTTTATTGTTTATTTATTTAAATTATTTAAATTTATTTTTATCATTTCTTATTGGTCTATACTTTCTACATGTTATTGGAAAATGCTTTGTAAATTGTGCTAAAAGTACAATATAACATGATGTGAGTAGCTCAATATTAAATGCTAAATGTATTTTATGGAAAAAAAAACAAACAAGAGCATCTTTGAGCACCTTGATATTAAAATGCCAAAGCTAGTTGGGTATTATTTTAGTTAAAAATATGTACAGTTTTTGTACCTTCTCTCATTACTCTTCGATTATAATATAAAACTTAAATTCTATGATGAAAGTTAAAAGGTGGAAAATAAATGAACACTATATACCATTTTACATAAATTAAAATAATTTATAACACTACTAAACAATAATTTTATTTTAAATTAAAATGCATAAACATTAAAATAAACATAAATATATTTTTTATAGTTTTCAATTATAGTGTGGGTAATAGTTGGTTTTAGTTAAAGTTGAATCTAATGGTTGACCTTGCTACTTATTATTTATTGTAATTTTAGAATTATTATTTTACATTTTTTATATTTTCAATAATAGTTTTTTTAATATTTTAGTTTTAAAAGTTTAAATTGATATTTAATGTATTATAAAAATAGTAAAAATATATAACATCAAATGTTTCTCTTTTTTGAGTTATTTATTCATTAAAGAAGAGATAGTATACACTTTTATTTCAATTTAGTTATTTATTTGTTAATAATAATAAAAATACATGAGATTATTTATAATTTATAGATTTGATTACCAATCCAAAATAAATAGATAAGTACTTTTTATATATATTAATTATAATTATAATTTTTAGAGAATCGATAAGTTTGAAATATTAACTACCACTATTACACTAAAGACAACTATTTCATAAATGTCACAAACAGATGAGTTACAACACCTAAAGACTTCAACCTATGTAGCTAGGAAAACAAATTGTTCGCCAAGCCACTCAAGCTAAGATCTTTTGACTTAATTTAAAAGGAGGACATGAGGGTGAGATTTCAACCACTTATGTGTGCATGGGTCACAAAACCATTAAATATGGTCTTTCTGGGTGAAACCACATATTCGACCACTACCTCAAGGTGCCCCCATTGCTCCAGGGAAGTCCTCATGGGAATCGAACCTTGCCCAATGGTGAAAAACTCCTCGCTTTCCACCATTTTTTTGTAAGCTTGGCAAGACTACATATTCAACATGTCTAATATATCACCCCGATCGGGGTGGTGCGGAATTGGATCGATGACTTCACATCAAGGAATGTCTTAACAAAGCACTTGATCATCGTCTATCCAAGACCTCCTGGACCTCACTTTCCACCATTAGATCCAACCCCTTTTTGTAAATAAATGAGGACATGGGGGTGGAATTTGATCCACTTATATGTGCATAGGTCACGAAACCATTAAATATGGTTTCTTGAGTGTAACCACACATTGAACCACTAGCTCAAGGTGCCCCCATAGCTCTAAGGAAACCCTCATGGGTATTGAAATTTTCCCAATGGTGAAACACTCCTCGCTTTCCACCAATGGATCCAATCCCTTTGGGAATATAGTTAAATATATACCCAATATAATGGTTATATAAACCCTGGGGGTTTCACTGGGGAAAAATACCATACCATGTGCATTCATATTGGAGGATATATATTGTAGAAAAAATGAAATGAGCATATAATAGGGGGTAAATTTTTTTATATTGACAAGTATAAAAAATGGAGCTCAAAGTTAATAAAAAAATATAGAAGGGTATAAAAAATATTAATGAAAAAATGGATACCTACAATATCTAGTGAAAGTAGGGGTTTTTTAAATTGGGAAGGTGTATTGAGTTCATATTGGTAGGGGGTTAAATAATGTGATTTTTAGAGGTATTTTCCAATATGTAGTCAAATTAAGGGTATTGTTTAGTATGCCATAAACACATGTGATATGTAAGATGTTCATTGAGTGAAGCCGCCGTGATATAGACTCATGAAAAATACTCAGAGTAGGAGAGATGTTGAAATTATAGTCACAAAAGTGAATCTAGTTGTTAAGATGTCAAAACCATGATCACTCATGTGGTGAGAGAGATGTCAAAACCATGCCCACAAATGGGGATAAACTTGGTAGTGTTGGTATTTTTCTTACTAAATGCCATGCACTTCTATAAATAAGAGTATTTTAACCACGAGGAATGAAATTAGATAAGACATAAAACTGATCGATGGAATCATATGTAGATAGCCCTACATGTTAGTAAGGATGAACTCTTAAATGCAAGATCTTGCATATAAACACAAGATATCTCCCAATATTGTAGGAGAAAATGGGAACTTATCATTTTAGAACAAGGTCATATTCCCCCAATAAGTTAGTGCCTAAGCTAGATAAGAGTCAAGAGAGCTCCTTTCCTAGTTCAACTATTATGCATTGTGGAATCCGTTAGCTACTACCAAAGGTTTGCTACTAATAAAAAGGAAAATCAAAGCGGGTTGGAAAAGAAATGAAATTGTTTCTATACTTTCTTTCCAATGGTACCAAGGGCACTCAAAATGGAGGTTAGAGTGAGACATTATGGACAATTATCCAAAAAAAAATGCTAAAAGGATGCATTTTCGTGGTGGGAGACCAACTTATTATGATTGTAGTGCATTAATCATCAATTTGGTTACCATATATCCCATGTAGACTAAATATTCCTTATGTAGGACATGTGTGGTGGCGTACAACATTGTGAATGGCTCATGAACCCTAAAGACAATTGATATGACAATTAAAAATTAAGTGTCCTTATGATGTCCATGGTGCAATTTGGTTGTGTGGGTATTGAAATAAAACTTGTTAGTGAGGAGATGTTGTAGAAGTCATGCTACGATGTAAGAATTTTATCTCATTCCTTTCTTTTGTACATATACATTAGTTATGTGTAATTGATTGTCTCTATAACTAAGCATAGCATAACACATTTCTAAAGTTGGAATGTGATTTAAGGGCTAGCCATGTGGTTCTTGTCATTTCACTTGTGATGCATGTTATATGTCAGTGTTGTAACATGTAAAAAATGACCTAAAATTATTTGTATTGTAGGTTTTAACCCTGTACAGAAATTACTCGCAAAAAAATTCTTAAAACAAAAAAAATACAATGGCAAGAATATAAAACATATATACACAGAGATTTCCCCCTAGATCCCAAAACCAAAATACCATATTGATTTTTCATTTTTATATTCCTTTCAATGTTACAATACATACATACATACATACATACATACATACATACATACATACATACATACATACATAGATATATATATATATTGTTAGGTCCTAGTAAGACTAGTGTATCCCCTTATTGTTATTGTTGTACCCATGTAGTCCCCATATTGTTATTATTGTGTCCCATAGAAGCCCAATATTGTGATTGTTGTGCCCTTACATTTTTATTGCTATGTCGGCTCTGATTATATTGTGACCCCTTAGACTCCTATATATACAAAAGAGGTTTTGGTCATTTGAATCATCCAATAATTGTTCATTTATGTTATGTAAAGGAGGTTTCCCCCTTGAAGAGGCTGATTTCCAAGTCGTTGATCTATTTTTTCTTCAATTTTGTGAGCTGGTTGCATAACATTTGGTATTAGAGCTTTGGATTCTATGATTTTGCTTCTTGTTGAAGAGGCAAATCCCCTCTGCGGATAGAGGAGATCCCTACTAGCCCAGATCAGGTCTAGCAACAATCGTATCACGCTAAGGCGCAAGTTCCTAATTGTAATAGACCAAATTGCGAAGAAGGCCTACCTCAAGTCCAACGCTGTTGTTCGTAGAGAAGATAGCGCTCCTGTTTCCTTGCTCCGACATATCACAATTCTCCCGCTTATCGCGATCAAACGCCTGCGCATATAAGAAACACGACGAACATACAAGCGTAAAACCCAATATATACAATTATGTATCAGTCAGAGAAGACACAACTCATGATCATAATGAACAATATGAGTGGAACCATAACCAAAGTCGCTTATCATTAATTAAAACAAAGGAAAATACAACCTGGCTCTGACGCTGGATCTTCCTTTAGCGGGTTGACAGCGGAATACATCTCGGTAAAGCTCGTTGGGAATGGGACAAGCCTCTCTCTTCGGTTGTCAATCTCCTTGCTACTAATTTGGCTCTATTAGGACTATCAAGGCTCTTGCAGCATTCTTTAGGCTATGAATGCTCTTGGAGACTCAACCATTTAGCCCCTTCATCAATGGATGAAGGCTATATTTATAGAGGAGAGGAGGAGGTTGGGATCCCTACAATAGTGGAAGGGAGGCCTTATCCCTTGGGAGGTTCCCCATAAGGTGTAAAAAAGAGGCCAAAGGAGGAAGGCTGTGGTTATTTAGTTGAAATCACTCCTCATGACTCATCCACGAAGTTTTTGTAATCGAAACTTCGCCTCCTTTTTTTTAAAAAACTTTCCATAAGCAGATTGGTGCGGGTGATGAACTGGGACAGAGTGCCAACTGGCGCGGGCTCAGTGTTAATTTTCCTCATTGGCGCGAGGACATAATGGGCTACCAGCGCCAAGGAAAAAACAGGTGTTTTTAGGGGTTTGCTCAGGAAATGATCAATAGAAGGAATGTTGTCCTCATGGAAAGGGATGCAATGATGGTATTTGCAAGGCATGACACTGATTATTGGTCATAGAAATGACCCTCCAATGGGCGAGATGGGGATTGTAGGGATGGTGACAAATTACTGTGTAACAGATGCCCCCTAAAGCATGAGGCCCGAGAGAGAGAGAGGGGTGAAATGCTTTACGAGAACGTGTCCAACTGAAAACACTGTCGTCGAAAAACCTGCGTAGACAAGTACAACTGATATCTAAAATACATGATATATATGGTATGGGCGCAACCATCCAAAACAGAGTATACAATAATCAATATCCAAGGCATGGACGCAGCCATCCAGTAAGGATAGATAAATAGACTCAGGTATGGTCGCAGCCATCCAATAATTGAGTCATGTAACCAATCATAATAATCCACAAAACCCGCAGCCTGGATTCTAACTGACAAAATCCAGGGTCTTGCGCTCCATCTCAACCCGAACAAAGTACAAGTTCAAGCAAGCGAATAAGTGAGCTGAAGTCGAACATGCAAGAACATCGCCTGATTACCAGCCAATGATGAAGGCTGTTAACAGACGCGAGAGGTACCACCAATAGTGACAATGGTCTTCAAGGTACTATAGGTACAATCTACGGAATGTGAATAGTGAGCTGATGTCGAACACCCGTAGAATCACTCGATCGGAGGACAATGATGAAAACCTCACGTCGAACGCGAAGAACCTACCATTGAGGCATGCAGGATCCAAGGTACCAGAAGGGAGTCTCTAGATCAGCTTCCTGGATAATGAGCTGAAGTCGACAGGAAGTGACCTTGATCGAAGGTGGGCCATAGTTTTTCCCACATCATCGACGCGAGACAGAGGAAAATAATGTTTGTGAATTAGGACTAGATGAGAATCAGAGGAAGGTTGAAACTATAGAGGTCAACTTCTCTTGAACATATCGGTCGCACGACAGTGGATTTGGTAGTATTTAACATCAAAATATTAGAGGTCATGACGACGAGGCAAAGAGCAGATGAGAGGTCAAAAAGGATCACCCAAACCCACAGAGGAAAACAGAAAATGAGATGAGATGTCCCCAACCCAACACGAATGCAGACAAGTGCCATGTTCAAGAGCGACATACTGCCAACACGACGATGATACTGGTTCCATTTCCCCCCACCATTTCTGGCGAGTTCCTCTTTATTTTTACACAAGCTTGAAGAGGATACCATATGCTTGTCATATAAGTTCGTCCTTCAGACGAATCCATCCTAGTATATTTAACGAGCCCTAGGAAGGAGGAACTCGAATAACGTCATTACGACTGAATCCGATGTCATCAGGGTTTAACGAGTCTGACAAAGGAAGAACTCGGCGTCTTTTCATTTTTAGAGAGTTTGAAAAGACAGCAGAAAAGTAAAATCCAATGGTCCCTTTTCGTAAATAGTTCCTCAGATCCGAAAAGGTAGAAAAACTATGTCTGAGAAAACCTCCTAGTTGCGATAGGCTAGGGTATTCCTTTTTTGTAAATAATATATCCCAGCCCGAAAAAGGGGTAAACGTATATTGGGTAGATGTCATTTTGCAACCAATTTAACGAGTTCAAAATGACAAGTGTCTCGGCAATCTTTTCAATTTTCGAGAGTAAAAAAAGAACTGAAAGTTGACTCCTCCTGGAGGAACGAGTGGTATAACGGGTAGCTACTGGTTCTGGTAATGGTGGAACTTCTCAAAACAAATAAAGGTCGAGAGGCTGGCTAACAATACCACTCATCACAGCGGTTCCTCAGGAACTGGTAAAACAACCAAGTGAAGGCATATGATCGGCCAAGAAGATAGTGACAATGGAATGAGAAAACCAAGGCTCATCTGGCAAAAACAGGATGATAAAATGGAAATCACAAGAGGTAAAATGGGAAAGGTTTCATTTTTACACAAGCTTGAAATCAGGAAACTCTACTTGAAGTTGGTTTCATTTTTACACAAGCTTGAAACAAAGATAAACTATGCTTGAAACCGGTTTCATTTTTACAAAAGCTTGAAACAGAAAAAAACTCTGCTTGAAAAAGTAAGCATGCCCCCATCATGGTGACTCAATTCGAGGTACATGCCCCCCAAGCTTCAATCCATATGAAAGGCAGTGTTGAAAATGCAATAAGATGATGGAGCTTAGTGAAAAGAAGTCGCCTTGACTAAGTGGGCCCGCAGGCTATTTTTGGCACAAAGTCTATTTTTAGACTATGTCTATTTTTAGACATATGGATCATGGTCTACGAGTTGCAGGATGCTATTTATGGATGATTGGTCGAGTTGGTAAAAATATATGGACCTCTATTTTTAGACATTGGGTGGAATCTATTTTTAGACTGCCGGGCTAAAAATAGAATAGTCAAATATTATTAACCCTTAATAATATTTAGACTATAAACATTATCTTATCCTCTTGGAGCACTTCAGGTTGATGCTTGGATGTGGCACATGCAGCTGACAGAAGGAAATATGCTTTTCCTAAGGGTTAGTTGAGCTATTGCATGGTTGACTTCAGTTAGAACTCATGTGGCAGAGTTTGGTGGAGTTGATGAGGCAGTTGTTGGAGTTGTGTTCGATTTAACTTAGTTGAACTAGTTGTATTTATTCTAACTGATAAATACAATAGTGATGAGTGGTGTGAATTAATTGTTAATTAATTCACTAATTATTAACTCATAAATCAACTAAAGAACACATCAGTTAACTGCAATGCATTGACAGTTCAGTGGAGACCAGTGTTAGAGGTGGGTGAAAGGGTGAGTCTATTATCAGTTGTGACTATGGCTGTGCATGAGATTTTCACACACATTGATGGAGATTGCCAATGAGGATTGCGCAGTACAAGCTATGGGATTCAAACTTGGATCTCATCATTATTCATCTTGGATTGCGCAGTAGAGGCAGGCAGACTTGTGGAGAAGATTTGAACCTGTGACTTGTTCATCTTCCGTGCTAGTTTGTGTGTAGCATGTGAGATAGTGCTGAGAGCTGTGATAGCTTTGTGCTATGTATTGTTACATGTTCTCTATCATTATAATATACAGATAGTTGGGGGTTTTCAGCTGTATGCTTTCCCCATTACATACTGTCTTATATGTGTGCTTGATTATGTTTTAATGTGTGCATGCGACTGCTTCTATTTCCGCATATTGATGATCAATTGTAGAAGAGGTTATGTATTATGCATGAAGCTTAACTAGTGTGTAATCAGGATAATCTCGGTGAATAATTCAGCTATTATTCAAATTTCTACAGGCAGATGGAGTGAAAGTTCAAGTTACGAGATCAAGAGAAAGACTCGACTGGGATTTTACAAGATCTTATCAAAGACTTGAATTGAATGGGAACGTGTTTCATTGTTTTAACGAGGTTGACACATTAAAAGAACTATCCACAGGACACTTTGTTTCATGGTTTAAGGAGCTTGACACAAGACAAGGAACTCTGCTCCCCAACCTTGTTTCATTTTTTAAGGAGCTTGACACAAGACAAGGAACTCTGCTCTGACGACCTTGTTTCATTTTTTAAGGAGTTTGACACAAGACAAGGAACTGTGCTCCGACGACCTTGTTTCATTTTTTAAGGAGCTTGACACAAGACAAGGAAATATACTCCGAAGACAACTCATCATGATGAATAAGAAGTTTTTGCTTCCAAGAGTTCCACTCCCGATGGAAGGAAAACATCCTGGAAGTCAGGACCCAAATCCCCGAGCACCCAATGCACAACGGAACTATCACTGAGTATAGGCACGGGGTAGGTAGCCACATAGTTGACCTGTGGTGGGGCAGATACAATGGGTGGATAAAAACCAGGAAGGGATGATGGCGAACCAGCTGCCACATCAGGACCAAAGAACGAAAGATGATCAATGGTCACGATCCGTCCTTCATGTGGAAAACAGACCACATGAAAAAGGGAGGAGACAAGTGCTCCCATGGAATAGGTGTAATCGCGCCCCAAAATCAGATTGAAATCCAAGGGGTCTGGAACAACCATCACGTCCATATGGACGGTTTTAGCTCCCAATGTAACAGGTAACCTTAGAAGGATCCCTAACAGTTGACTAGTTCTTCTGTTAAATTCCAACAGATTCTGCGTAATAGGCGCAAGCGGTGGCGAACCGAAAGCTTGCCAAGTAGGTGAGGATAGAACACTAACAGACACACCTTTGTCTATAATGGTTCCGGGTACAACCAGACCAAAGGCCTATACCGTGATATCGAAAGGCACATAAGACAGAAGGCGGTATCCTGCAAATCGACTCCAATCAAAGGAAGCGGCCAAAATACTTGGAGGGGCTACCATCGAACCAAGATGGTATTCCCCTGGTGCTACGGGAAAAGAAGGAGCATCCTCCATGACCTCCATCTCGAAGGCGGGAGGAGTATCCTCCGGGACCTCCATCACGGGAGGTGGAGGAGGAGCTTCTTGAGGTATAGGGATAGGAGAATCCTTCTCCAAGTATGAAGAATCTGAAGAAACAAGAAGAACCTGAGGGATGTGAGGTCCACTCTCAACGGAAAAGACCTGGTGCACTGCTGACGGGGCCAGCTCAACCGATCCCACGACCAATGGTTGGTTGGGAACGGATTCCTGAATTTGAATTTCCGAGGGAGCGGGATCGACCAAGGATGACTCTTGACCAATCGTAGGATTGGCTGGTGGAGGACTAAAAGAAAGCTGTTTGTAACCAGCCAGAAGGCATGGTTTAGAAACAGTCAAGTTGTCCAAAACTCTCTTGGCTTCGTCCATATACGGAAAAAGGTGAATGGCATGGTGCCCTTCACACAACTTATAGGGATTGGCAATCTTACCCTGCTTCTTAGGATTTTTACTAGCACTAGCTGAAGACATGCCCCCAACCTGACTCCCAGAAGCCATAGGCAATGGCGGACGACCGTTGGACCATACTTCGAGCACCTTGGGAATGCCAGGGAAATCTCGAAGAAGATGGTTTCCCTGGCATAACATGCAAGGGAACTTGACTTTCCGTGGCGGGTTGGAAGGTTTATCAAGAGGAGGTGCTTCGGAAGCAGTAGCTGCAGCCCTAGCCTCTCTCTTATCGGACTTCTTCTTCTTCTTCTTCTTCTTCTTAGCCACCTGGTTACTTGAATCCAGACTTTCACCAGGCGAAGTAGAAGATGAGGACGCGGAGGTCCACCCTTGGAATCAACACGATGTTGTTCAGGCGAAGGAACTTCTTGAACAGTAGCTGAGACCTTCGGGACCAGAGAGGTTGAAAACAACCAAACAGGCAACCCAACAGTTAACCCAGGAAGGGACAACGTTGCCATATAAGGAGCACCAACATTTCCAAAAGGAGGAAAAGGACCAGGATTCCCATCAGAGGGGATTCCTTGGTTGGTGAACTCCGGAAAATTTGCCATTAGAAACAAATTTAGAACAACACCCGAAGGAAACTAACTTTAACCAGGAATATTTCATGGGTAGTTAATTTTTATGACATTGAAACAAAACTCTACCGTTTCATATTTTAAGAGTCGAGAAACGAGTAAAAGGTGACTCTATCTCTTTCAATTTGAAAACAAGCATGAGAGGACAAGCGCTTGATGATATTTTCAAATTTAGGGAGTCAGAAAAGATCGAAATGAATACTCTGGAACTCTAGGCAAGAGGGTGTACGAGATAACCGTGAACTGCAATATACACCTTGGTTTCAAAATGAAAGAGAAATCAACCAAGGACTTGACGTACATGCAGGAAATCTCCCCAAATGCTATGTCCGGTGTATCACGGGTATAAGGCGGCAGATTCGGCTTCCTATGGATAAAGGATAGCAACCTATTGGGGTCTCCCTTTATATACGTGATGGTACGGGGAGCACAAGTTCATATTAGCGCTGTCTCAAGCCAAGAGGCGAACGACAACTACTAGGTTTAACGATGCCGGAACACGTCTCTAGCCTAGACCTCTAAATATTTCGTTAATGTTTCAATGTTGCCTTAGTGTAAATTGAATAAATTTTAATGTTAATCTTCAATTATGTTTAAATTTTAGGCCCTACTGAATGTTATCTGAAAATATCCTATATGCAGCTATATGAGAAAAAAAAAATCTTTCAATTCGATGAATGCTATCTAGTTAAGGGAAGACATTCAAACAATGATGCAACAAACAACAACACTGAAAATGAAACTTTTCCAAACTAGATGACTTTCACTATCCAAAAGTATTCTAAAACATCCAATGATGCGAATTATGCAATGTAATCTATGCAAAATCGTCTTTTTCGAAAACTATGCAATTGTAATCTATGCACAATTTCCTTTTTCTTTTCAAATGATACGAATGCACTCAATGCATTTTTCGATGAAATGAGAATCTACTTAATGCATGCTTTTAATGAAAGAGAATGCACTCAATGCAATTTTTAGCTTTCAATCATTAAATAATGTAATCTAAGCTCAATGATGGATCTCAAAAAATACTTTTCAATGCAATGTGATCTAATGCATTTTAACGAAAAGAAAACTATGAGACGAAAACTAAATGAATGCAAATCTTCTTAATGAAGGATGAAGGCAAAAGGGATGCAAACAAACACTAAGAATGGAATCGTTGTTTCAAACACTTTGTAACGAAATCCCTCAAAAGGCAACAAGACATACGAGGTCAAACACAAAGAGGACTTCCAAAGCATGAGATAAAAAAAAGGCATTCACTCCCTTTTACATCAAAAAATCAAGAAAGAATACATTCCAATGAACAATGAGCAATGTAATCTATGCTCATATAGAGAAAAGACTGGAAGGGAAAGACACACTGGTGAATGATTTAGGGAAAAAATCTCAATTTTTGCACACCCTGAAATTGGCACGAATTTCTCACTGACAACTAGCGCCAACTGGCGCAACATGCTCACTGACAACTAGCGCCAATGGAAAATTGGCGTGGGTTGCTAACTGACAACAAGCGCCAACGTCTGAAAATGAAAAAACAAAGAATTTCTCCCAACCAAGACCAGACTCACCACTTCAAGCAAAATCTAAAACAAACCCAGAAGCAAAGTACTGACCAAAAGAAACTTCCGAACAAGGGAAACCCTAGCACCTACAGGAGATGGCGCGACTGTCTGGTTGTAATTCGCGCCAGACAGGGGATGGCGCGAGTGATGAACTGGCAACCTGTGCCAACTGGCACGACTGTCAGGGCAGAACTCGCGCCAATCAAGACAACCATGAAAAGGTGAAAATTTTAGAAAAGCAGAGGTCAGATCTGACCCTCTGGGGCTGAACAGAGGTTTTACACTAGAAAAAAGTGAACCAAAAGAGCTGATCAAGCAGACAAAGACCAAAATCAACCAAAAATAAAAGACAAACTCCAATCAATGTCTCCCAAGTGGAGTCGCCAATTTTTTGAAGAGGTAAATCCCCTCTGCGGACAGAGGCAATCCCTACTAGCCCAGATCGGGTCTAGCAACAATCGTATCACGCTAAGGCGCAAGTTCCTAATTGTAATAGACCAAATTGCGAAGAAGGCCTACCTCAAGTCCAACGTTGTTGTTCATAGAGAAGAGAGCGCTCCCATTTCCTTGCTCCAGCAGATCACAATTCTCCCGCTTGTCCTGATCAAACACCTGCACATATAAGAAAAACGACGAACATACAAGTGTAAAACCCAATATATACAATTATGTATCAGTCAGAGAAGACACAACTCATGATCATAATGAACAATACGAGTGGAACCATAACCAAAGTCGCTTATCATTAATTAAAACAAAGGAAAATACAACCTGGCTCTGACACTGGATCTTCCTTCGGCGGGTTGACAGCGGAATACGTCTCGGTAAAGCTCGTCGGGAATGGGACAAGCCTCTCTCTTCGGTTGTCAATCTCCTTGCTACTGATTTGGCTCTATGAGGACTCTCAAGGCTCTTGTAGCATTATTTAGGTTATGAAGGCTCTTGGAGACTCAACCATTCAGCCCCTTCATCAATGGATGAAGGCTATATTTATAGAGGAGAGGAGGAGGTTGGGATCCCTACAATAGTGGAAGGGAGGCCTTATCCCTTGGGAGGTTACCCATAAGGTGGAAACAAGAGGCCAAAGGAGGAAGGTCGTGGTTATTCAGTCGAAACCACTCCTCATGACTCATTCACGAAGTTGTTGTAATCGAAACTTCGCCTCCTTTTTTTTTAAAACTTTCCATAAGAAGATTGGTGCAGGTGCTGAACTGGGACAGAGCGCCAACTGGTGCGGGCTCAGTGTTAATTTTCCTCATTGGCGTGAGGACATAACGGGCTACCAGCGCCAAGGCAAAAACAAGTGTTTTTAGGGGTCTGCTCAGGAAATGATCAACAAAAGGAATGTTGTCCTCATGGCAAGGGATGCAATGATGGTATTTTCAAGGCATGACATTGATTATTGGTCACAGAAATGACCCTCCAATGGGCGAGATGGGGATTGCAGGGACGATGACAAATTGCTGTGTAACACTTCTTAAAATGGGCCATCTTGTAATTTTCGCTATAATTTTTTTTCTACGAAGATTCATAGGCTAAAACTGAAACCACGTAGATTTGAACTCTGGATGAACTTCGTGCCAGAATTTTAGATCTTGTTTCACTATATTTTCGGAGATATGATCCGGGGAAGTTAGGGTTTTTGTAGGCTCCAAAATTTAGTCTCAAACAGGTGACCTAGGGAAAATTGTCATAAATTTCGTTTTAGGCATCGAATTTGAATTCTATAAAAAGTGGAAAAAATTGCACGGATTCTAGTTTTTCGTGTAACAATTTCAGGGCCAAAAATCAAAACAGTGACACGTGGAACTCCATGCAAGTTCGCTCTACTAAACTAGTCTATAATCAGGTCATCGTGGGAGATCAAATATAACTTTTCCTTGAAGAATTCAAATTAGGTATGGCGTGTGGCATTGGAAATAAGACTCATAGGGCTACTACAAGACTGAATTTCAAATCTTGGAGATCTGAAATCACAGATATACATCAAGTTCAATCTTGAGCTCCTCAAAAGCAAGAAAAATGTGTGTATTTGTTTTTAAAATTACATAACTCTTGCTTGAAAAATCAGTTTGAAGTGATTCCACTGGAATATTAGGTTCTAGAATTCCTCCAAAAAATAATTCCACATGCATTTTTCCCTCATAAATCTCTACTATGATACATGAAGAGGAAGAATTTCAACATGATATATCAAAATTACAAGACCAAGTGCAACAAATTTTGCTCTCGCAAAGAGCAACAAAAAATGAAATAGAAGAAAAAATTGAATATTTTAAGGATGCATTAAAAGTGGACATGGATGGATTAAAATCAGACATGGAAGCTAAGATGGATGACATGTAATCTAAGATATATGGTCTGAAATCAGACATGGAAGGTTTGACAAAGTTGTTGCAAGAAAGGCTTCCCGGTGGTGACAAGGTAATCCATGAAAATCATGATGACGACAGAAGGAATATGAATTGTGATTTTAGAAATTCCAATGTTGGGTTTAAGAACCACCACATTCCAAAGGTAGATACGAGGAATTTTGATGGCAAGGATTCGATAACATATATAATAAAAATGGAGCAATATTTTGATCTCCATGATGTGCAACACTCGCACAAGGTACACATTGCAACTTTATATTTAGAACTCAATCAATTTTTATGGTATCGATGGATTTATTCTCATAAATCACTCGTCACTTGGTCAATTTTTATGGAGGAAATGATAGCACATTATCATGATACAAAGAGAAACACCTTCTTTAGCCAATTGATAAATCTCAAACAAAAGGGTTTAATGGTAGAGCACATTGAGGACTTCCAAAAATTGAATATCAGGGTAGCAGATATTCCAAAGGAGCATAGGATTGATGTCTTCATAGGGACTTTAAAGGATAACATCTAGCATGAGGTTCACCTTTGTGAACCCGATTCATTGGAGAAGGAATTCAGGGTGGCAAGAAAAGTTGAAAGCAAAATTATGGCAACAAGTCTACCAATCATAACTATAAAGATGGAAATGTTGTTGCACTTAGCATTTCACAACCTAAAAGTTCGACACCACAACAATTGGATGAAAAAAGAGCAAAAGGGCTTTTGTTATAGTTGTGACATAAAATACACTAAAGGTCATAAGTGCACTGAGAAGAAATTATTTTACATAGATTGTGAAGAGGAGGAAGAAAAGGAACAAGAAACGTCAAAATTGGAGGATATACACCATGAACCAACCAAAGAGAAGGAAGAAAAGGAACAAGAAACATCAAAAGAGGAGGATATACACCATGAACCAACCAAAGAGAAGGAAGAAATGAATCCAACCATATCTTGTAATGCATTGGCAGGAATTACCACTCCTTAAACTCTCAAGATATAAGGATATATCAAGAAAAAAAAGGTAATAGTGTTGATTGATTCGGGTAGTACCCATAATTTTATTCATTGTAAGATAAACAAGGAATTTAATTTCTTCTGATATTCAACAATAGAGTGTCAAGTGATGGTTGCAAATCGAGGAAATATAAATTTCTCGAGAAAGTGCCATAATATCAAGCTAACCATGGTAAAATACATATTGAGTAGTCCAATGCTTTCTATTCCAATGGGTGTTGCTGATGTTGTACTAGGATTCCAATGGTTACAATCTTTGGGGACTATAGCTTTTAATTTTCAAGAATGTTTCTTGAAAATTTTTTAGGAAGGAAAGGAAGTTGAATTACGGGGTATCGCAGGGAAACCGGGAAAGATAATCAGCTCTAATGTCATGAAAAATATTCTAAATAAAGAAAAACGTGGCGTAATTGCACAATTATGCTCACTACAAGTTCAAACACTGAAGTCATCTATTTCTCCATGTCTCCAAAAATCCTTGAACAATCATTCCAAGATGTTTGAGACTCCCAAAGGCCTCCCACCTATTTGTGATCATGATCATGATATTCATTTGATTCTAGGAAGTTTTCATCCAAACATCATGCCTTACATATATCCTTATGCTCAAAAGAGTGAGATTGAACATATTGTTGTAGAAATTCTAGAGGCTGATATAATTCAACCTAGTAAAAGTTATTTCTTTGCTCCAGTAGTATTGGTGCATAATAAGGATGGATCGTGGCACGTGTTAGTATATAGGGAGATCAACAAACTCATTATTAAAGATAAATTTCCCATCCCTATCATTGACGAATTATTGGATGAATTACATGGAGCAATTTACTTCACCAAGTTGGATCTTCATTCAAGATATCATCAAATAAGAATGAAGACTTAAGACATTTCGAAAACAACATTTAGAACTCATGAGGGTCATTATGAATTTTTGGTCATGCCTTTTGGGCTTACCAATGCACCTTCTACATTTCAAGGTTTGATGAATTCCATTTTCAAACCCTCAGGCTTAGAAAATTTGTGTTAGTATTTTTTGATGATATACTAATCTACAACAAGTCTTGGAAGGATCATGTTCAACACGTTGTTAGGGTGCTCCAACTATTGGAGGAGAAACAATTATATTCAAAAACCTCCAAATGTTTCTTTGGAGTACATGAGGTGGAATATCCGGGTGATATTGTATCTCATGAGGGTGTCAAGGTAGACCCTAAGAAAATTAAAGCCATTAAGGAATGGAAAATCCCCACAACCATAAAGCATCTGTGAGGATTTCTCGGGTTGATAAGGTATTATCACAAGTTTGTTAATAATTATGGGAGAATAACAACACCTCTAACAACATTACTGAAGAAAGTTGCATTTTCTTGGACTCTAGAAGAAACTGAGACCTTTGAACATATTAAAGAGGCAATGTGCCGAGCACAGGTCTTAGCTACACCAGACTTCACAAAAAAATTTATTGTGGAATGTGATGCCTCAAGAAATGGAATTGGTTTTGTTTTAATGCAAGAAGGAAGACCCATTGCTTTTGAAATTCACCCAATCAAAGGATAGTATTAAAAAAAACCTATTTATCATAAGGAAATGTTGGAAATATTACATGCACTTAAGAAATGGAGACCTTACCTAATGGGAAGACACTTCAAGCTAAAAATGAATCGTGATAGTCTTAAATAATTTTTAGAACAATGGTTATCTTCTTAACAGCAGCAAAAATGGGTCACAAAGATGTTGGGTTATGACTTTGAAATCATCTACAAAAAATGGAAGAGATTTTTTGTTGTAGATGCACTCTTAAGAAAGTATGAGGATGTGGAAGCATTTCTTTGTTTCATTTATATTATCCAACTAGATTGGATAACCAAAGCAAGGGATGAATGGAAGAATGACGAAGAAGTGTGGGCACTCATTCAAAAGTTACAGCAAGATCCCAATACATCTGATACATTTCACTAGAAAAATGATTCACTATGGTACAAAGATCGCTTATATATTTGTAAGGATTCCTAACTCAAACAAAATATTATTTTAGAATTGCACACCTCTCCCTTAGGAGGGCACTTAGGATTTTAAAAAATGTAGCATAGTGTTAAGAAGGATTTTTTTGGGATGGCCTTAAATCTGATATTCAAAATTTTGTGGCAGAATGTTTGGTTTTCGAACAAAATAAAGTTGAGACAATTAAGACCTCGGGTATGTTACAAACTTTATCTGTTCCAAGTCAACATTGGGCGGAGGTTTCAATGTATTTTATCACAGGTTTACCCAATTCCGGAGGAAAGAGTGTCATCATGGTGGTAGTTAATAGAATTACCAAGTATGCATACTTTTGTGCATTATCACATCCATTTAAAGTGAGTACAGTTTCTACTCCATTTATGGAAACAATTCAAAAGCTACATGGAAACCCAAAGATTATTGTAAATGACAAAGATCCCATTTTCATTGGAAATTTTTGGACAAAATTATTTTCTTGTCTAGATACTCAATTAGCTCATAACTCATCTTATCATCCTCAATTAATGGGAAAACTGAGATAGTGAACAAATATTTGGAAGGATATCTTCATTGCTTTGTATCTAATATAAAGACACAATGGGTCAAGTGCTTACCTTTGACTGAATGGTGGTATAACACTTCCTTCCATACTGCAGCAAAAATGACCCCATTTATAGCACTTTATGGATATCATCGACCGTCCATCACATTATCTTTAAGAGAAAATTCTAATGTTCAAGCAGTGGAAGATCACATTGAGCATAAATAACAACTTCTCCAACTCTTAAATGATAACATCTATTTGACACAGAATCGAATGAAACAACATGCATATCAAAATAGCCGTGAAATACATTTTGATGTAGGTGATTGGGTATTTTTACGCCTACAACCATACAAAAAAATGTCCCTCAAGCAAGCTATGAAGGATAATAAATTATCACCAAAGTATTATGGTCCTTACAAGGTGTTGAAAAAGATTGGTACAATGGCATAAAAATTGGAGCTTTTGGAATCTTCATGAGTCTACCAAGTTTTCCATGTTTCATGCTTAAAGAATGTTATAGGTGACAATCTCCCAGTTCAAACAAGATTTCCAGAACTTGATAGGGAAGGAAAAATAATATTGGAACCTGAAGCAGTCATAGAAACAAGAACTCGACAACTATGAAATCGATCAATTTCATAGCATCTCATCAAGTGGAAGAACTTACCCGCTGAAGATTCCTCATGGGAGGATAAGAATTTTATACAGAAGTGTCCAGAACTGCTCAAGCATTGAGGACAACACTTTTTTGAAGGAGACTCGGCATGTTAGGTCCCTATAAGACTAGTGTATTCCCTTATTGGTATTGTTAGTGTATCCCCCTTATTGTTATTGTTATACCCATGTAGTCCCCATATTGTTATTATTGTGCCCCATATTGTTATTGTTGTGCCCTTACATTATTACTGTTATGTTGGCTCTGATTATATTGTGACCCCTTAGAATCCTATATATAGAAATGAGGTTTTTTTCATTTGAATCATCCAAGAATTGTTCATTTATGTAATGTAAAGGAGGTTTCCCCCTCAAAGAGGTTGATTTCTAAGTCGTTGATCCATATTTTCTTCTATTTTGTGAGCTGGTTTCATAACCTATATACATGCCAAAGCATTCATAAAACCCAATCCACTAACCCTAGATTATAACATAATCGTAGTTCCCTTGACCAGATCTACAAATACCATGGGAAAAAAACCATCATTCCCAAAACCATGTGCAAAAACCATGCACAAAACCATGGGTAGCTTCACCCACCATCTTTGGGTCCACCCAACTATTATTGATCCCGCATTAAATACATTTTTTTCCAGAGCATTACCTCCAACCCCATGATGTGTGGAAATAATATAACAGACACCCAACATATATATCTTCTAACATAGTATTATAATGTCATTGTTGTAACATATCAAAATTTGATGTAAAATTTATTTGTATATATTTTAATATGGTATCAAGAGACCATAATAAATAGCCTCTTCCATTGATTATTCCATCATTCAATCTACAAAATGCAAAGCTCTCTAAAGAAGGGAAAATTTATTTATTCAAAAAATACAAAATAATGCATGGTTTTCAAACATTATTAACATCTCAAAATGCTTTCCCTTGTGAAATTTTGCATGAACCAATTTTTTTTGCACGACACAAAATTTTCTCCTTTGTGATGTGTTGCACACCAAGTTGTTTTCCAAAAAATACATCATGCCATGAAAAAAATCTTCTCTATGCAATAAAATAAAAAGAAATATCTTCTCACTGTGACACATCGCATTCTCCCAATATTTTCTCTCCCCAACCATTATTTCATTTTTCATTGAGAAAAGGATATTTTCCATGCAATGTAGTGCATATCACTAAATATATGAGGAAGTGGATGACACAATGTGTGTCACACCCAAGAAGAAGATATGCACTACAGACATTAAAATAATTGTCCTTTTAATTGTGATACACATGAAACTAAAACGTGCATATATTTTATAATCACATACTTTTTACACCTTCAAGAGAAATTGTTAGTTTTTTTTACTGTGGAAAAGTTGCTATGAAATTTGCATTCAAGGTTTGCATCTGAGGAAACCAATATGTATTTTCTTAGGAAATAGGCTTCAAGTAATGTTGATTTTGGTTTAAGTACCTTGTATAGAATTATGTGGGTGGTGAATTATGTTATAGACCATTGTTTTTTTAATTCTCACATTTTTAATAAAATTCAAAGTTATGATCCTAATCACAACAAATTTTCTAGCATCCATGGATTTTAGCTCAAGTTAATAGTGTGACAATTTAAGGACCCCATTTTAAATTTTCCATTGGATTTCTCCATGCTATAACTAGTATATATCCATCTTAACCATGAATCTAGCATGAGCCGAGAGGGATCAAATATTTTGAGGTGCAAGGCACTTTATAGTGCAAAACTTGAAAAAATGTTTGCATTTCGAGATATTCGATCCTTCTTGGTGCTTAGTACTTGATATATCCGTGGTTATTAATGTATTTAATGCCTTGAAAATCCCCTTGGGCATTTGGATCGTGTAATCTACACAACTTAAACTTGCAATTCCAACAAATCTTTGCTAGGTTTTAGACAAAATTGACTAGAAAAGTACACCAAAAAAGTTATTAAAATGTAAAATAGTGGAATTATTTGAAATTTTCTAACCATAAGAATTATAATTATAATTATAATTATATATATATATATATATATATATAGAATTGAAATCTTCTATTTAACCTGGAATATTTTATTGATAAACTACATTGTACATAGTCAATTGTTTTTATGTTATTAATATATTTTTAAATATACGCTAATATTATTTTACCATGTATATTGAATTTTTTTATTAATATTTTAAATACAACATATTAATTTTATCTTAAAATTTTGAATGAATTACGTACCCCTTCATTATTCTTATGTAATTGAACATTTGACTTTCCATTAATCATTCACTTTGCTAAATAAAATACTTTATTATGGTCACATTATACACACATTCTCTCTTGGTGTATATATATATTTGGATATTTAAACCATTTATTTTTGTAATGAAATATTTTTATAAAATTATAAGAATCATTCTTTTTTAACACTAAAAAGGAGAAAATATATGTTTTTATTTATTTTTTATTTTTAATCACTTTATTTTTCTCGAAATTTTTATAAAATTATATTACTTTATATGGATATGGAAATATTTTATTTATGGCTAAGAGTGAGAGTGAAAGATTTGTACATGTCCTTCATACTTGGTCGTAATATCAATTAACTTAGAGTGAGCAAAGTGAGGATTAAAATATATCAAACATGTAAATTAATTATTATTTTTTATTATAGCCAACTTTGTATTTTTTTATTTAAAACATAATTTATTTTTATTTTAAAATGACACGTGTCAACTCGAGTTTGAACACGAACAAAATCACACATCACCCTCATATTGAGTTGTTGAATGAGCCTCTCAACACAATCACCTTTTTTTTGGTGATTGTCTTTTCATATTAGTATCATTATTTGTTTTTTGGTTGACTTTTTGAACCAACTACTATGATTTATCCTTAGGAAAACCACTTTTATGATGTTTTCTACTGATGCCATAGAATAGTCTAGACTAGAATTTTCCTGTTGGAATCTAGCAAAAAAAAAATTAAAAAATCATAATACTAGAGTATTTGAATGGTTTTTTTTTTTTTTTTTAATGGTGAAAATGGATTAAGCACCATCAAAAACCCGTGGGAACCCAAAATCCTGAAATTTAAGAGCTATAATCCATATTTTCAAAAAATTCTACCATATTTTATCATAATCTTGCGAGAATTTCCATTATTTTCAAAACTAATTTATAGATTCTTTTTATACTATTATATTATTTTAGGTTTACAATTCATTTAGGTTTACAATTCATTTTGTTATATGGCTATTATTATAGTTTTGTTTCGTTTCGTGGCCATCTATTTGTACTCAAATGAGGAGATAACTATGTGAAGATATAATGTAGACACGGTAGAAATACATGATAAGAGTAGTGAAAAGGAACATTAAATAAATAAATTAATAATAAGGCCTGGACTCCTCAAAATTTATCTATGAGATTTCTTTTTATCACGAATTTAGGGAAAACTATAAAGTGATTATCACTAGACTCTTTTTAAATTGAATATATATATAGATATGAAAATGAGAGATGATATAAAAATATTATAATTATTGATTATAAATAAACAATGTTTATAGTTATTGATTTTAAATTGAATTGGATTTTTTTTTCTTAATTGTAAAATTTAATATATAGATATGAAAATGAGAAATGATATAAAAATGATTATAGTTATTGATTATAAATATAATAGGTTTATACTTATTGATTTTGAATTGAATTGGATTTTTCTTTTTAATTGTAAAATTTAAATGTTATATATTTTAATTTTAATAATTATAAATGGAATTGTTTTTTTTTAATTATAATGTCAAATTACATACATTTTAATTTAAACTTACAAATGTGATGCATAGAATTAGTATTAATATATATAGATATAAAAATGAGAAATGATATAAAAATTATCATAATTATTGATTATAAATAAAATATGTTTATAGTTGTTAATTTGGAATTGAATTGAAGTGTTTTTTTTAATTGTAAAATTTAAATGATATATATTTTAATTTTAAAAATTATAAAGTGAATATTTTTTTTTTTTAATTATAAGTCAAATTACATATATTTTAATTTAAATATACAAATGTTAATATTGATGTATAGAATTGTATAGAATTATTATTGTTAATATTAATGTATAGAATTGTATAAAATTATTATTATTATTTGTATAGTTATTTATGTTTTTTTATTTAACAATATAAGTTTTTGTTTATTTTTTATATTGATGATGATGATGATGATGATGGTTAACGTTCATTGAAACTAATCTTTAGTTTATCAGACCTATATTAATGTATAATTAATATAAGTATTATTAATAAGAGAGATTTTTTATATTATTAATGTATAATTAATGTAAATATTATTAATATGGGAGATTATGGACAAAATTTGATATGCATGTAATAGAGTTTTAAATACTCATGAGGTGTAGATTAATTAGTTTGAATGAGATTTAGTTCACATTAAGTTTCATGTTAAATTTCATGAGGAGAGATTGAAAATAAAAACCATTTTTTATAGGAATAAAACTATCCCAAAGACATCGAAACTCAACTAAAATTCACACAATTCTATAAATAACATCCCATTCCCAATAAACAAGCAAACCTCGACTTAATTACTAAAAAAACTTAGGCACTTAAAAGTCAGGATTATAAGTTGGATTATAGTTAAACTTGTGCCATTTATGTAAAGGTATAATTTTACTTGAGTAAATTATTAATTGAAAATATATCTTATAAGGATGTATTCTTTTTTTCGTGTTATATACCTTAACATAATAAATTTCTTTAAAAAGTATTCGTCAATTGAGCGAATGGGTGTGTTTTCTCTATGACCATGTACATAAGGTTACCATGTTTATAAAGCACTTTGATGACATGTAGATTGAAACCATTTTACATTTTATACTTGGTGAAGAATCGTTTTATGAACTAACTCAATAAATTCCATGGTGTAAATTTGGGTGTTGGCACAGCGAAATTAAGTGCGAGAATTTCATAAATGAGTGCGATATGGGAAAACTCACTATCACTCTCACTATTTGTGTGGCGGTATCTTAATGTTAGAAGAGGGAAAAGAGAAACCCGTGAGATTAATAGGGCAGAGTGATAATTTAAAGCTGTTTATTTTCATTTTAATGTTAAAAGAGGGAAAAATGAACCCAAAGATGAATAGGAAAAGCGATAATATAAAGTTGTTTATTCACATGATAAAGGATTAAATGGTTAGTTTAATACCTAATACTAATAAATTTTTCAATATGAAATAGTGTTTATTTATATGTTAGCTTATTTATTTATATGTTAGTTGGTGTGAGTAATATGCACTTATGTTTATTTTTATGTTAACTAGTGTGAATAAGTTTTTTATTGCATTATGCTAGATCTTTATTTTAAGACGTATAATGATTAATATGTAAGTTTTATTGTAATATGCATTATTAATCTTTGAATCTATATTATGAGGCTTATTGATTGGGTCAATAAATTTCAAAAACTCAACATTTAATAAGAAGTAACATCTAATAAGAAGTATGGGATAAAAGAAATGTATGTCCATAAAAGATAGAAATGAAGTAGAAACATGCTACAATTAGATTTGTTTCTTATAGCATGTTAGTGCTCATAATCAAGTAAGAAGATTATGGGATTATGTTTTGGGAATGTAGTGATGAGTATAATTGAGATGTGTATTTGGTATGCTTGATAATATAAACTTAGAGGCTTGGCATGGTCATTGAAAAGAGATTATTAGATATGAAGTACTATACAATCACATAATATGCAAAATTAGCCAAGGTAACCTGAGGAAGTAAATAAGACATTAGCAATTCAATCAATGTGTAGAGAAATTTTAATGATCAAATTTAGATAACAATAAGACATTTCAAAGAAGGCAAACATTAGATGAGAACAAAACTGAAAGTGACATATGATAAGCTAGTATGCAACTACCCTTGGAAGGATGGTACACATTTTATTAGAATGAGATGATGGATAAATAAGTATAAAGAGACAAGTGTTCTAAGAACTGAAGGAAAGTTTATAATATTGATCCCCAATTATTAGCAATATATAATTGATAAAGTTATATGTAGGTGAAGGGAAAAGAAGGAAATTATCAAATTTATAATGATGATAGTGAATGGTAGCCCCTCATAACCATGACCAACATGGAATGATGAGATGAAAAGAAAAGAGTACTAGATAACAACTTAAGGTCAATAGGTAGAAGTTTCACAAGCGAGTGTAAGAAATCAATACATAATAGTAACCTAACTTAGAAAATGATAAGGATCATTATAAGGTCTAAATAAGGATAATACATACCAGGAAGAAAATATTGTCAATTAATGAATGAATTTAAATGATCGTGATAATAGTGAATTTCATTTAAGGAACTATAGGGAGTATGGTGACATTATATTAAATGGGTTTTAAAAATATGAGTGCCTATAGGATAAGAACAAAGAAGTCAAGACATAAATTGTAACTGAGTTTTGAAAATAGAAAAAGAAGAAACACCTTAGCCTAAAAGGAAATATCCACTAGTTAAAGAATAGTAATAGTAAACCAAGGTAGCTAATTTGAGTCACAACAATATGGAAATGTTAGGATTAGGGAAGATAATTAAAGCTTAGATGAATCCCTTTAGGAGTGTACCTAATGGAAAACATTGAAATGCTAGGGGATCTATGAAAATGTCATTAATCTTAGGGGTACTTTATGTGATTATAGTTAAGGGTTGTCTCCCTCTCTAGTAGAAGCTTTGTTACAAATATTGATGAAAGGATGATTGATGATCAAGGATGATTGGTAAGGGTCATAATGATGACCTATATAATTTTAAAGTTCCAATATAGGATAAATTATAACACTCATGATAGATTTGGAACTGTTTAAAGGCTTAAAGGTTCAAAGATAATAACTATCCACCTTTTGACAAATCAAATAAACTATGTGATATGTTAGATCTTCAAAACTAATGAGAAAACACCTAGCGTGAAGAGTAAGAAGCTTGTACTCCAATGATGAGTTATGTATTTGGATTAGATGAGACAATGTTTATCAGAGATCATGTTTATAACTTAAACAAGGATAACCTAAGTGTTTACATGCTATTGGGTATAGTGGTCCTAGAATGGATAAGAAAAAGATGTAAAGTGAAATAATAACCTTAGGTATTGATCAAAATATATTAAAGGCCAAGAATTTAAATTATGATATTAATTATTTATAGCATGTTAGTAAGGCTAGTAATCTTGAATTTCAATAAATTTCCCTAGATAAGGAAGGATACATTACTAGAAAAAGGTTCTAAATGATGAGGCTTATTTTAATGATTTGTAAACTATGGTGGATATTCCACTATATAGTTCATCACAATAGATCTATATAAATAAATTGAAATCTATACTATGAAGGTTCATTCCTTTGAGATTCCAAATTTATTATTATTGTGTTAGTTGTTTATTCATGCAATAGATAATATGTGGAAAATATAAAATGAGTCAATATAGTTACTCATAAACCATAATGAACACCAAGATATGCTCTAAAAATCCCTTTCAAGAAAAAACCCAGTTGGAAGGTGAGGTTTCTCTAGTCTTCTTCTTCTTCCCCCCTTTCCAGTTTTTCATCCCCTCCTTGGAAGCCTCTTGGTGTTCCTTTTACTTTGAACCACTTGATTTCCCTTCTTTTTGGCCCATGTTTTCCAAGTATTGTGCTTGTACACAAGCCTCATCCATTGTTCTGGGTTTGAAAAATGTCACTTGATTTTGTAGATGGTTATGTAGACCCTCCATAAGATTGAGAAGTACATATAGGTTATTAGGAGAGATCCTGGTGTCATTGTCATCTTCATGAACTATGTGGTGCACTTTATATTATCACTACCCTTGTCTTCGCTTAAAATAATTCCACTAGTCCTCTACATATATAATAGGGTATAATTAAGGATTCATGAGTTGTAAAATACTTCCACTTAGATGCAGGAGGATCCACCTCTAGAATAAGGTTTTATCATGTGGCTTCCTAACCAGGCCATGACATGACATTCTAATTTAAAACAAGTAAATGAAATTTTTTATTCCTCCTCTATATGGTAGACACTAAAATAAACCTTTAAATAATGATATATGTCCCACCTTGATATAGTGTTATTTACACCTTCATTTCCATCTTTAAGAGAGACTGTGAATGGTTCACAATGCTCGAAATTGGTTGCTCTTTTTTCAGGTTTCTTGGAATTCTTCTATGGTTCTTTCCAATCCCTTATTTTTCCGTTCGAACTAAATTATGTAATGTAACCTCCATATTATTTGAATAGACTAAGATTATTCATTAGGGTTGTCATGAGGAGGCACACATTACAATTTATATTTGTGACTTGTGCTTCCAACTGAACAAACCTTTCCTTGGTAATATCTCAAGGTTGATCATAAACTGATTTGTCAGACATGGCTATGGTTTTATGACTTTTGGCTCAAATTGATTTGATCCCCTGCAAAATTCCACAAAATACCTAAAGAAACTTTCTTTAATACCAATATTTTATTTGAATTATAGTGGATATTCCATTGGATAATTCGTCACAACAAATATGCGAAAATAAAATGAAATCTATACTATCAAGGGTTAATTCCTTTTAGATTCCAGATTTGTTATTGCTATTTTTGTTGTTTATGTATGCCATAGATAATATTTGGAAAATTAAAAATAGGTAAATTCAATCACTCATAAACCACAATGAACACCAAGATATTCTTTGGGAAATCCTTTCTAGAGAAAACCCAACTAGAAGGTGAGATTTCCTTACTCTCTTTTGTCTAAAATGGAAATGATGCAAGTATAAAGGAGAAGGCACTCTCTATGGATTTCCTGAAACTTGTGTCCCATGGGCTAATATAGAGCAATATTACCCTCCTCTATGCATATCCACAATATTACCCTAATGTTGTGAAACCAGCTCCAAAAATAGAAGAAAAGAGATATCAATGCCTTAGAAATAAGCCACTTTGAGGGTGCAACCTCCAATACATTACATGAATGAAAAATTCTTGGATGATACAAATGACAAAACCTCCTATCTATATATAGGAGTCCATGGGGCCACAATGTAATCCTAGCCGACCTAACAATAATAATTTAAGGGCACAATAATAACAATGTGGGGGTTACAGGGGTACAATAATAATAATAAGGGGGTCTACACTTACATAATAAGGGAATACACTAGTAATATATCGACCTAACATGCCCCTCTCCTTCAAACAAGTGTTGTCCTCAACGCTTGATTATTTTTTGATGTTTCTATATAAAATTCACATCCTCCCATGTGGAATCTTCTATAGGAAAGTTCTTCCACTTGCTGAGATAATTTGAAATTGATTGTACTTCCCGAGTTCTTGTTTTTGTGACTACTTTAGAACTTCTTTCGATGTGATGTTGATCTTCTGATTGTTTCATTTGGATTTGCACCAAATTTAGGTTATCCTTTGAGAGCTGGAGAACTTGTTGTTGATGCTCGATGTGATATTCCACCACTTTATCACCCATAATAGATTTTATTTGATCCTTCAAACCATCCAACTTAGCCTCCATTTCTGATTTTAAACCATCTATTTCATCTTCGGTTGCTCTTCGTAAGATCAAAATTTGTCGCACTTGGTACCCTAATTTTGATATCTCATACTGCAATTCTTCCTCTTCATGCATCATAGTATAGCTTTTTGAGGGCTTAATGGGTATGGAATTATTTTTTGGAGGCATTCTAGAACCCATTACTGATAAAAATTCTTCAATATTCCCTTGGAATCACTTCAAACTGTTTTCTCAACACAAACATTATGCAATTTTAAAAAACAAGTACACACCTTTTGCTTGCTTTTGAGGAGCTCGATATTGAAATTGAATTACCTCTATAATTGTGGATCCTAAATATCTGAAATTAGGCACTAAGGTATCCTTATGAATTATCTTTCGAATGCCACAGGTTTGACTTGATTTGGATTCTCCAAGGCAAAGTTATGTCAAATCTCCCACGATGACCTAATTATGGATTGGTTCAATAGAGCGAACTTGTACGACTTGCCACATGTCACTGTTTTATATTTTAGCTCTGAAATTGATAAAAAAGAAACTAAAGTCTGTGTGCTTGCGACCAATTTTTATGGCACTCCAATCCGATGCTCAGAGAGAGAGTTATGAAGAGTTTCCCTCGATCACCTCTTTGAGATGAAATTCAGGAGCCTGAAAAAGCACTACCTTCCATAGATCATATCTCCGAAAATATTGTGAACCAAGCTCTGAAATTTTGCGCTAATGTTCCTTTGGATTTAAGCTTCGTGTCCTAAAAATTTCAAATTTTGAACCTTCGTAGAAAAAACGTTATAGCACAAATGCCACGATGACCTGTTTAGATTAAATTGAGGAGCCTGCAAAAAGACCTAACTTCCACAGATCATATCTCCGAAAATGTTACGAACCAAGATCTGAAATTTTGCGAAAATGTTCCTTATAATTTCAGCTTCGCACCCTAAAAATTTCAGCTTCTGAAACTTTGTAGAATAAAAGTTATAGCGAAAATTCCATGATGATCTGTTTGGAGTAGTGAAACCCTAGAATCTCAAAGCTCTGATACCAAATGTTGTGAAACCAGCTCCAAAAATAGAAGATAAGAGATATCAATGCCTTAGAAAAAAGCCACTTCGAGGGGGAAATCTCCAATACATTACATGAATGAACAATTATTGGATGATACAAATGACAAAACCTCCTATCTATATATAGGAGTCCATGGGGCCACAATGTAATCCTAGTCGACCTAACAATAATAATTTAAGGGAAAAATAATAACAATATGGGGGTTACAGGGGTACAATAATAACAATAAGGGGGTCTACACTAACATAATAAGGGACTACACTAGTAATATAGCGACCCAACTGATGCAGGGGCATTAGGCCCAATACACTTTTTGTACATAAATAAACCTAAGGGGGGTCTCATATTTTGTTTCCCCTATGTAAATATTCATAATTGAGTAATTTTAGTTAATTAGAAGGAGAAATGTAACTGCCCGAATGATTAGTGGGCATAGCAAGTGATAGTCCGTTTTAGTCCATCTAAGCGTTAGTATAATTTGGAACTGTAGGAATTTGGAAAGTTGTTGAATCATCAAATAATCTGAATCGATTCATTGGTGATAATTATATAAAAATAAACCTCTGTGACAGAGTCGAGGGAGACCTGCATAGAGAGCTGCACAGGCTACATAGGACTGTAGTGGAGACAGAGTAGAGTTGAAGGCCATCAGATTGAAGATCTGGCCGCTAAAGGGTTTGTAAGTTAATTCACTGTGTAATGAAGAATTGTTTTAGTATTGTTGCGCATTTTTCGAGTTAAATCATGTGTGAATGTATATCTTCTTTGCTTGAATAAGTTCTGTGTGAATATATGTATGCATCCTGATGGAGGATAATTGAAATCCGTGATAATTAAGAAACCCTGTGATGGGATTAATGGTGCTCTGTATATAGTTAAAGGAACTGATGTTAATACGGTCGACAGTGTATCCCGAATTGGTAGACAGTGGAGTTATATATTCGTTGAATATATGTAATGAAAAAAGATATGGTTTTAAGCCCCACATGGAGGGTCTACGCTAATTTTAAAGAACTGACTGGTGTTCGACAACCGAGTATGGAGAAAGGAACGAGGAGCGAGGGCATATCAGTTACAATGCGAAAGAACTAAAACAGAGTATTTGGCGTTGAACTATACGATGGAACTTGGAGTAGAGGAGCGGAACCACGAAGGAGGAACAATGAACGTGGTTTAGAGCTGAACCGGTGGTTTTGATCGCACCACCTTTACACGGTGAGCGGTATTTGAGAAATCAAAGCGATTCCATACATTGGGCGATGCGTGTCCCCGAGCGAAATTGGAAAACCGCTTTCATTGCACGCCATCGTGCATTATCATTCATGCATCTAAGTCGTGCGATATCTGTTGGATCAAGTGAAGCGATGCGACATGATAACAACTGTTGGATGGGCGTGTGGATTTAACGAAGGTATGAATCAGGTTTGTGTGTTCTACGTTTGTAGGAGTGTGGGACCGACGGACTTAAAGTCTATTGGGTTTTGATGAAGTCAAGGGCTATTAACGAATGTTAATTACGATATGGTCAGCACTTTATATGGTATATTGTTCACAATGGTTTGAACGATGGGTAAATGTTGGGTGTCAACCGTTTGTTGAATTTACGTCGAGGAGGAAGGGTCCACTCTTGCAGGCCGAGTAATATGTATAAAGCCGAGGCTTTTAGAATTGAACTAATGGTCAGGGATTGTTGAGATTAATTAGGGATGCGCTTATATGCGAGAGTAGGAAATTAATGAATATCTCAATCTTGAATTGAGATGTTAAAGCACACTGACTTATTTAATTTGCCTGAGGAAGAGAATAGAACAAGGTGAGTTTACTAGAATTGTGGATTGGTTGGGGCAAGAAAAAAATTGGATGCATTTTACACACAGATTGACATTGAAATCAAGGTAAACCGGGACTTTTGGGTTATCCCCTCTATCAAGTGGTATTAGAGCTAGAATTTAATTAGCTCGTTGAAAAGTTTATTTTTAGAAATGCACATGTACTGAAACAGAAAAAATAGTTGATGTTTGAATCTGTTTAATAGAGAAAATTGCAGATTTGATTTGACATGCAGTGAAGGTCTCCAGATGAACAGAATCTAGATTTGAAGACAGAATATTGCAGCAAGTAGAAATGCAGTGCAGGTGAGAAAAATCAAGATCATTCAGGGATCTTGAGAGGTAAGATGATGAGCCTTATTTGAACTATGGTTGGAAGGATTTGTTTGCAGAATATAGGGTGCAAGAAATTGAGGAGGGATCTTAGCAGAGGTAGATCACAAGCTTTGAAAGCAGTGATAGAAGAGTCCAGCAAGGGATTTTGAGTGCAGAAAGAGTGTGGCAGAACCTGGAAGATTCCCAACTGAGGTTGGATGAAAGAAGAAAAGAGGTGTTCTTGAGAGAAGTTGTAGAGTGAAGCCTAGAGAGTAGAAGAGAGTGCTCATAAGGTTCCTGGGAGAGGGGACCAGTACTTGCCAAAAGCTGGAGCTCAAGAGAGAAGCTTGGTGAGGTGAGTTGCAGCAAGAGAGCTTTCTGTTGCGGAGGCTTAGTGCAGCTTGTGAGTGAAGAAATCCTAGAGAAGAAAATGGCTACTGAGAGCCATAACAGGGATTGCAGTGATTGCAGAGGTTCTGAGAGAAGCCACAGCAGAAGAGTGAGTGAAGATGCCAAAGAAAATGGCATGAGGAAGAAATTCACTGATGAAGAGTGGCAGAAAGAATTAGCTGAGATCAGAGAACATTTTAATGAACTGAAGAGAAGGATGGAAGAAAGCGAGAGAGTTGGTTGGCTCATGAAGAAAAAGATAAAGTGGCAGAGGCTACAAAGGAAGAAAGAGAAATTGATGAATGCTCAGAAGAAGAAGGAAATACTCAGAGTGATTGAGTATCTGGAGAAGGACTTGGAGATTGAAGCTTCAAGTGGGACCAAGGGGTCCAAGAGCCTTACATCTGACACATTTGGTATGTTTGCAGGAACAACAGGTGAGAGAAAACAAACTGTTGATGTTGTCACTGATGAATAAAATGGAGCAGCTACATGTTTTGAAGATGTCCATGCACAGTTGGAAAAAGATTTTGCTTTCCAACATATTGGAAGCAGAAGAGCTTTAGTTTGTGATATTGGCCAGAATCTAGAGGTTGAACAACTTGAGGACTCAGAAGAAGAGACCATTGAAGAATCTTTGGAGAATATAGAAGACTTGGAACAACAGAAAGATTTGGTGATCAAATCACCAATTGAGACAATGAGGTCTTATGTTTTTGCATCTGACGAGTTGTGTGTGAATGCAGGTGTTAATGAAGACAATTCACATGGTGAAACTGTGACAGATGAAGTTGATTGTTTCCAAGTAAAGTATGATGAGTATCTTTCATATGAAGAACAGATTGAACTACTGCAGCAAAAGGAATTCATTAATTCCTTATTTTGTAGGAGAGATTGTTTCAATGAGGTTGATGATGATGATTTTGTCATTAATGCTGATAATGAAAGGTTGATTTTGTTAAATGGCCATGTGGAGGATGATGGAAAGGTAGCTGAAGTCTTTGCAGAGATGGGAAATCAGGATTTTATTCTGATGAAGACTGAGGAGATAGTGACAACAGAAGATAGAGAAGATTGTGATGAGATGCCAAGATTGTGGCATGAATCAAGTGGTCTGGTGCAGAGGACAGAACCATAGAGAGGAGGTGTTCAGATGGTAAGGACAGAGATGAATGAGAAGAGGAAAGTTCATTTTTATGAGCTGGAGCAAAGAGACATCCTTGAAGAGGATGGTGCAGAAGAGAGACTAGTTGGTAGTCTCAAGAAATGTTTGAAGATTTGGAATCAACATTCTGATGTGCTGATAGAGCAGAAAATAATTGCAAGACAGCATACTGAGATGCTGACAGAGCAGAGAAAGGCACTGAGGCCTTGTGAGTTTGACTCTAACAATTTTTTGATGAATGCAGATCCTGTTGATGATGGAGATAAGTTGACGGCATGGGGCATTCAATTGAAAGAGAAGGAGAGTTCTGTGGAAGACTTTAAACCATGGAATGGAGAAATTGAACTGCTAGAGAGTATGCTGAATCAACAGGATTCAATAAAAGAAAGAAAACCTCAATTTTAGAATTGGGGATTGCAAAATGTGAAGACACAATGGGATGAAGATAGAAAAGAATTGATGATTGAGGCATCAGTTGGGACCATTGGGTCTTGGGGTTTTGGAACTGATGAAGTGGTTATGTTGACAGGAAAAACATAAGACAATCCATTACTTGGAGTTGTCTTAGAATAAGAAGAGCTATTGCAGAATGAGGATGAGCAGCTAGAAGAAGATGAGACAATCATGTCTCATGGACAGAAGTTGGTTGCTATTGGTAGCAGAGAAGAATTGGCTTGTCCGAATAGTCGAGAGAAGATTAAAGAGAAGGTTGTATGGTAGACTGTTGGGGCTGCTACAGCAATGGAAAACCAAAGTTTCACTCTGATGGAAGATGAAGATACAGTGGCTAGAGAACTTGATTTGATTAGTAGAATCATTCAAGAAGAGGGAAGGCAATTGCTAAAGATTTCCAAGACAGAAGAAGAAGAAGATGTTGAACTTGAGTTGCAGCATATTGATGATTTGGTTGGCCAAAGGAAATGGCTAAAGTGGTTGCAAAAAGCATCCAGAGGAGAGGGTGAAAGTCCAAAACAGCAGCTACTTGGAGTGTTGCTGGAGAGAATGTTGAAGCAACAAATTGAAGTGTTGCCAGCGGAAGAGCAAGAATTCTACTATTGCATAGAAGGCATGGATGATTGGGTGGCAGCAGTAAGAACTAAAGAAATGAGAGTGTAGCAAACAGAAGTAAGTGTCCAGCAGTCAGAGGAAATATTAGATAGAGAAATCGAATTGATAAGAAAACTGATGCAGAAGATGCCTCAAAAAAGGACAACAGAAAGAAAGCTGACAATCAGTAGCAGCAAGACGAAGACAGTCACAGACTGTGAGGGATAACAAGTGGAAAGCTACAGCACAAAGTATGGAAGCCAAGAGGAACGCGAAAGAAGGACGCTGTAATGGATGGCCAGTTGCAGAACAAGGTGTGGGATCCAGGAAGACGAAGATGGAAGCACATGATCAGGAGATCATGAATCATTTGAACCTGGGGAGTCTGATGCAGGGGCATTAGGCCCAAGACACTTTTTGTACATAAATAAACCTAAGGGGGGTCTCATGTTTTGTTTCCCCTATGTAAATATTCATAATTGAGTAATTTTAGTTAATTATAAGGAGAAATGTAACTGCCCGAATGATTAGTGGGCATAGCAAGTGATATTCCGTTTTAGTCCATCTGAGCGTTAGTCTAATTTGGAGCTGTAGGAATTTGGAAAGTTGTTGAATCATCAAAGAATATGAATCGATTCATTGGTGATAATTGTATAAAAATAAACCTTTGTGACAGAGTCGAGGGAGACCTGCATAGAGATATGCATAGGCTGCATAGGACTGTAGTGGAGACAGAGTAGAGTTGAAGGCTATCAGATTGAAGATCTGGCCGCTAAAGGGTTTGTAAGTTAATTCACTGTGTAATGAAGAATTGTTTCAGTATTTTTGCACATTTTTCGAGTTAAATCATGTGTGAATGTATATCTACTTTGCTGGAATAAGTTATGTGTGAATATATGTATGCATCCTGATGGAGGATAATTGAAATCCATGATAATTAAGAAACCCTGTGATGGGATTAATGGTGCTCTGTATATAGTTAGAGGAACTGATGTTAATACGGTCGAAAGTGTATCCCGAACTGGTAGACAGTGGAGTTATATATTCGTTGAATATATGTCATGAACAAAGATATGGTTTTAAGCCCCACATGGAGGGTCTACGCTAATCGTAAAGAACTGACTGGCGTTCGACAATCGAGTATGGAGAAAGGAACGAGGAGCGAGGGCGTATCAGTTACAACACGGAAGAACTAAAACAGAGTATTTTGCGTTGAACTATACGATGGAACCTGGAGTAGAGGAGCGGAACCACGAAGGAGGAACAGTGAACGTGGTTTAGAGCTGAATCGGTGGTTTTGATCGCACCACCTTTACATGGTGAGCGGTATTTGAGAAATCGGAGCGATTCCATACGCTGGGCGACGCATGTCCCCGAGCGAAATTGGAAAACCGCTTTCATTGCGCGCCATCGCACATTATCGTTCATGCATCTAAGTCATGCGATATCCGTTGGATCAAGTGAAGCGATGCGGCGTGATAACAACCGTTGGATGGGCGCGTGGATTTAACGAAGGTATGAATCGGGTTTGTGTGTTCTACGTTTGTATGAGTGTGGGACCAGCGGACTTAAAGTCTATTGGGTTTTGATGAAGTCAAGGGCTATTAACGAATGTTAATTATGATATGGTCAGCACTTTATATGGTAGATTTTTCACAACGGTTTGAACGACGGGTAAATGTTGGGTGTCAACCGTTTGTTGAATTTATGTCGAGGAGGAAGGGTCCACTCTTGCAAGCCGAGTAATATGTATAAAGCCAAGGCTTTTAGAATTGAACTAATGGTCGGGGATTGTTGAGATTAATTAGGGATGTGCTTATATGCGAGAGCAGGAAATTAATGAATATCTCAATCTTGAATTGAGATGTTAAAGCACACTGAACTATTTAATTTGCATGAGGAAGAGAATAGAACAAGGTGAGTTTTCCAGAATTGTGGATTGGTTGGGGCAAGAAAAAAATTGGATGCATTTTACACACAGATTGAGGTTGAAATCAAGGTAAACTGGGACTGTTGGGTTATCCCCGCTATCACTAACACTTTGAGAAATCCTTTCTAGAGAAAACCCAACTAGAAGGTGAGGTTTCCTTACTCTCTTTTGTCTAAAATGGAAATGATGCAAGTATAAAGGAGAAGGCACTCTCTATGGATTTCCTGAAACTTGTGTCCCATGGGCTAATATAGATCAATATTACCCTCCTTTATGCATATCCACACTCTACTAGTCTGCTTTGCTATGGAACACAATGCAAGAAAATAGAATGGAACCCCTTTTCCTCCTAGTAGCCTAGTTATAACATAGCTCGATAGCCAACTAGGGGTTTAATTTGACTCATTAAACCCTCAACATGTGTTGCAACTTGAACTTTATAGAGTCTTCTTCATATTCCCCATGTGGATAGCCAATTTTTCATGAGTAACAAGGCTATGATGGCATCCTCTAGAATTATGGTGGTCAATCACGATATGTCAACTTCTGAGAGGAGTAAACTTCACATCTAAACTTTGATTGATGTTATTCTTACACTGTTGGAAAGGTATCCAAGTGTAGAATATCATCACGGGGTATTTCAATTAAGTGGGAAAGTTTTACAATGAAAACAAATCATTTAAGGCCTAAAAATGGCCCTAGAATATTTCAAACCAAAATTTTCCAAATTGGGTCCCACAATAAAATTTCTCTTTTAAGTTGATTCCTTCATTTTTCCCACTTTGAAAACATCAAGATGGATGAAAAATTACATACTGACTCAACCTGTATCATACCTTCCCATTTTTGGAGGCTTTTGGTCCTTAAAATATTTACTAAATAAGGTGAGGTCTAGGTGACAAGGATAGGGTGACTATACTATCATGTAAATTGTCAACGAACTTGTTCGAATAAGAGGAAATGATTATCGGAAATAAATTTGTACATCGAAGAGAACATGGAACTCATAATATCATTTATGTTAAATGATATGATTGCATTAAATGTAATAGTTGGTATACATTGTTTATACGGACTTAATGAATTTGATTTTGTTAACGAGTCATGATAAGAACACTTTCGGTGCTTTGTTTCTCTACATGTGATGTGTTTAGAGGATTATCATTTATGATTTTATGTTGTGATGTTATATTAAATTGTGGTTCCATTTATGACGTTTATGTAATTCCATATCTTTAATAAAGATATCTTGATGTTATAATATTATGATGGTATTTGATGCTGTGATGGCATGTGGTAAGTGCATGTAATTTTTATGATGAGATGTTTAATGATGACATACATGAGTATGTGGTTTCTTAATGTTCATTATGTTGTAACATTAATGATCTTGTCTTCTAGTAATGACATGTGAGACTTTCCATATTGATTATTTTCTATGATAATGTTATGATGCATTTGATGCATGTTGAGAGTCGGTGATTGATAGGAAATATACCAATGAGACAAGAGGTATGGTTTATTTGATGATTTCATGGGAGCTGATACTTAGGAGGAAGAATGTATATAAAGTAACACCTTATGAATAACAAATAAACTCAGTCAACTAATATTTCTAGTGTTTCTTTTTCCTTGTATAATTCTTAAAGGGGTATTATACCATCTTAAGAAGATTGAGTGCATGATATTGGATTTTTGATAATGAATTCCAAAGAATGGCTAGAATGTTTATTTCTAGTGGCATTGCGTTATTGGACTTAAATGCTTGGGGCTATGTGTTGTGGATTTTTGGGGGGGTTTTATGTAAAATTTTCGATATCCTTGGGAGTACATGATTGGATGCCTACTTAGGTATATGAGTTGTGGAGCCTCGAGGTTATGATAGGCTGAAATGACTTTAAGCATGGTTATAAAAGTCGGGAAGAACTTTTAGAATGTATTTCATGCTTCATGGGATATTTTTACGCCTACTGTGGTCGATGGTCTCGTATTAGTTCAACACAAGATGATGTGGAAGGTACAAGGAGAAGATTTATGAAAAAAGGGAAAATAAATAAAAATGATGACATAATCAAAGTTGATTTTAGGATGAAGTTCATTGAAGAGGGGGAGCATGTAATGGCCATATTAAATAAGTAATAATAATATTAAATAAATAAATAAAAATAACAAATAAAGTGAAGGATCATAATAAATAAATACAATAATTTTTTTTTTCTAAGTATGACTAATTCTATTATGTATAAGGTTACTGGTACAAAACAGGCACAGTGTCAGCTATGAAAGCCTGAGCACTATGTTTTAAAAACAAGTTGTTCCAAGAGTATCTGGACTGCCCAGAGTGGGAAACCAGTCCTATTAAACATAGAGTCTTAACCGACCTTGAAAGGGAAACCGGTTTTGAGTACATGTAAACTAAACAAACATAAAAGAGATACCAGAATTCAAAAACCACTTTTCCAACTGATCTGCAAAGCTACAAAGTCTAGATTTATCTATAGAACTGGAACAAAAAACCTGGAAAGCGTTGCAGAAGCTAGTCATGTGTCGGAGAAGGTGGTTCTTCGATGACCCTGCAACCGAAATCCTCGCTGCTGTCATCCTTCCTAGAGTCGAGAGTGTCCGGCCCACCAGAGTGCGCCACCGTATGTCGTTGCTGCTCCTGAGGAGAGAGAGGGGAATTGACAGGAACATCCTCTGTGCTGGGAAGACCAGAACTTGGTGGAGGGAGCAGAGAAGCCAAACTGGGCGCAGGATGGTTAGGGATTTCTTCACACAGAGTAACCGTGATGTAGGCCGTGAGAACAGAATTGGAGGTCGTGCTATCAAATCTGAGCTCCGCACGCTGTGAAGTCTGCCGGATGGTGGGCCGAGAGATGCCAGGAGGGACAGGCTGGGGAGGGCTGCTGCCAGGTGCATGAGCATGGGAAGGAGAAGGCAGAGCAGTGTCTATGGAAACAGTGACAGCATCCCCAGAGCGACTGCGACCACGTCCTCTTCCACCACGCGGGCTCGGATTGAAATCATGAGCATCGTCGGCGGAGAAAGAACTGGGAGGGGGGCGACAGAGACCTCAGCTGAGGCCTCGTCTGCTCCTCATCCTTTCACGGAGATGAGGCATGTCGCCAGTGGAATGACGAAGGTGACCGGGGTCGAGAGGGGCAGCAGTGGTAGCAGGGGAAGGGGCGTCAGGTTGAACAATGTGGAGAATGGCAGGAGGAGCAGGAAAACAACCAAGAAGCCCACCACGCAGGTCGGTGCCAGCACGGGAGAGATAATTGAACAAGCAATGCGGACTCTGGGAATAATGAAAACCTGGAAACAATTCAATGCAGGCGTGCAGAGAGCAGCACCTCCCTGTGGTGGTCTTCACGCTAGCCTCGATCGAACCAGGAGCACAAATACTATGCAGCGGGGCGGGCGAGCTCATCAAACCAGTGGCATCATCGGAGCCTTCCGAATTACCCTCCATAACATGCAACACTGCCATAACAGTTAACAGGGTGAGCAGACCAAGATGAATAGCCATCGCGCGAGCAGGGGCATTAAGAGCCTCATAAATGCAGGTGCCAGGAGCCATGTGGGCTACCCTAGCCGTTGCCATGGGGAAGTGCGCATGGAGGCACGTCCCGTCCGAAACATTAATCAACCACATCCGGCGTGGTGGAGTTTTTATGCACCTGCATTGTGCAATTCTGAAGCATTTCTTCATCATGGATACTATTGAGAGGGCCATGAGTGAGAGTTCTAATACTGTCCATTCCAAAATTGGCCAAGAGGTCTGCAACTTTATTGCCTTCCCTCTTTATGTGCTTGAAGGAGACTGCCCTGTGTTGCATTAACCAGCTACTTAACTTGTTTATTCTGGCCACTAGGCGCCAACTGTGAGATACTTTCTCTGAATTATTACCCCAAAGAAGCCGCTTGGCTATGTTGATGAGAACTTGAGAATCTTTCTCTGTTATGATAGGGAAGAGATGGTGATGTTGAATAAGACAGAGACCTTGCCATAGGCCTTCTAATTCAGCTGAGTTGTTAGTGTCCCATCCGATGGAGCCATAATAGATGAGTTGAGTTTCTCCCTTGGAATTTCTGACAATACCTCCAAAGCCAACAGGACCGAGATTCCCTCTGGAGGCGCCATCGAAATTTAGTTTGAAGACACCTTCAGGGGGAGGGGACCAATGCAAGGGCGGAGCAGGATTGGGACGGATTTTGAGGGTAGGAAGGAACGCAATTTGGAGATTCCAATTTTTCCAGATGGAGATTTCTTTGGGATTTTTAGGATACTCATCTTCATTCCAGGGGCGGAGAGCCAGATATTCCTGAAGGTTGCTATTGAAAGAGATCCACAGGGGGTCAAGAGAAGAGGCTTGATTTTTGAAGATACGTTTATTTCTTTCTTTCCACAAAGACCAAAACACAAGACCAGGAAGAAGCAACCACAGGGCATTGAGGAGGGGAGAGAGGAAGGGGCAATGAGGCCAAGTACGAAGAATGTTGGTAATATCCCCCATGGGTTTTTTCTTCTGACATCGAAAGCTTCATTTTTCCTAGAAGGTATTGGCCAGAGGGCAAAGCAACAGGAGATGCTGGATGGTTTCCGCATTTTGAAGGCAGTTGGGGCATTGGGAAGGCCCAGTGAATCCTCGTTTGACAAGATTGTCCCATGTGAGAATTATTTTATGGCTGAGGAGCCATAAGAATGTGGAGATCTTAGGCCAAGTGAACTTGTTCCAAATCAACGCCCAAAGAGGATCACGGGGGAGAGGCGTGGGATGCATGAGAGAGTAGGCTTCTTTCATAGTGAACATTCCTTTGGTTGAGTAGCCCCACCTAAGAATGTCAGGTTATTCTGAGCTTCTTATTTTCCTCCTGTGGAGCTCATTGCTGAGAGCTCCCAAATCAAGGCCTTGAGCGTGAGGCGCAATTAGCTGGGGAGGTTTCCATTGTCTGAATCCATTGCTATTGGTGGCCATCCACTGATGACAGACCTTGACATCGTGAGCATTGCTATTATCTCCCATATTGATGCTAGGGAAGGCCTCGTGAAGATTTGGATTTTGCTGCCAAGAATCATGCCAAAATCTCGCTGAGTTGCCGTTGCGTATTTCCCAGAAGTTGTTTTGTTGGATGAGCAAGTAGTGTTATTTGGCCGCATTCCAAATGAGTGAACCCTGTTGCTCCGGAACGATCCTAATCGGATCAGACGAGGGCCTGTTGTGAGCATATTTAGCAGTCCACAGTTTGGCCCAAGGTGTATGAGGTTTCGACGTCCAATTCCACCAAATGCGGGCAGCCATAACCTCATTTTTGTGTTTGGGATCGCGGAGATTGAGACCACCTGCATCCTTGGGAGAGCAGACAGTGTCCCAGCTCACAAGAGCCCACTTCCGGTTCCTGCCAGAGGAGCCCCAAAGAAAATTGCGTTGCAAAGATTTGATTTGCTTGAGGACCCATTTAGGAGCTGCTAGAACAGAGAAAAGGTAGAGGGGCATCGATTGCAGCACAGCTTTAATAAGGATGAGTCTGCTGGCCAGATTCAGAGCTCTGAAGGTCCAAGAGGAAAGCCTGGCTTCCAGTTTATCAAGGAGCTTGATCCAAGAGGAGTTTCTGATGGCTGAGTCGATAAGGGGGGCTCCCAGGTATTTGTCGAGGGAGGCAATGGAAAAGCCAAGGATACGGGCAATATTGGCTTGAGTGAGAGGAGGGGTGTTAAAGAAGAAAATATGGGATTTGGAATCATTAATGGTAAGACCAGAGGTAGAAGAGAAAAGGTGGAGGATGGCTTTGAAGGATCGAGCTTCCTGAATAGAGGGGTGGCCAAAGAGCATGTTGTCATCCATAAATTGCTGGTGGGTGGTGACAGGGGCGCCATGAAGGGAGATGCCACGCAGCTTGTGAGTTTGAACCTCCTTATGAATTAAACGGCCAAGGCATTCAACCATGAGAACGAAAATAAAAGGGGAGAGAGGATCCCCCTGCCTAATCCCTCGAGAGGGATAGAAAGGGGGGGAAGGAACCCCATTGACAAGAATGGAGAAAGAAGAGGAGGTGATGAGACTCATTATCCATCTAATCCACATTTGATCAAAACCAAAAGCATTTAAGATATGCTGTATGTAGTTCCAATTCAGCTTGTCAAAGGCTTTGGAGAGATATATCTTGAGGAGAATACCTGGCCTTTTGCATACCTTTAAAGAGTGCATAATTTCATGAGTTAAAATTATGCCATCCAGAATTTGGCGCCCTTCTACATATCCAGTCTACTCCGGAGAGATGAGGAGCGGGAGGAGCGGCTTGAGTCTGTTAGCAATAACTTTGGATATGACTTTGTAAATAACGTTGCAGAGAGCTATAGGTCTGAATTTGTCCGGTTTGCTGGGCTGATCCTCTTTAGGAACCAGCGCGATGAAGGTGGCGTTGAGGGAGGGCAAAAGCCAGTGTATGGTTCTTGACTCCTCAACTAGCTGCCAGACTTCAAATTTGATAAGGTCCCAAAAATGGTGGAAGAAATTAGATGTAAAACCATCAGGTCCCGGAGCCTTACCATCCTTGAACTGCGCCATAGCTTCATCCACTTCTTGGGGGGAGACAGGTCGGAGTAGCATTTGGTTATGCTCAGCAGTGACCAATTTAGGAATGAGCTGCTTGATTTGATTGATTTCCATTTGTCTATTTGTTTGAGGCTCTTGCTGAATGCTCTTGAAGTAATCTACCAATTCCTGTTGCATATCTTCATGATTCTCCATCCTTTCCCCTTGCTGATTGATGATGTGGCTGATCCTGTTTTGCATCCTGCGCTGCATGGTGGAGGCGTGGAAGAACTTGGTGTTTCTTTCACCTTCCTTTAGCCAGCGGATTCTAGATTTCTGCCTCCAAAGGATCTCTTCCTGTTTGTATCGCTCCTCCAGCTGATTTTGAAGATCATGCTCCTTAGCAGCAAGTGCCTCTGTCCATCCCTTGGTAATGATTTCCTGCTGCACCTCATTCATTTTTTGCTCAAGGATCTTCTTTTCCTGGAAGATGTTGCCAAAGGCGGTCTCATTCCAGTGTTTAATTTGACCTTTGAGGAATTTGAGCTTTTGCTGAAATTGATACATTTTTGAACCCTTTGGTGGTTGGAATTTTCTCCATGCCGCGTGTATCATATCTTTGAAGGAAGGATGTGTCAGCCAGAAAGCTTTGAATCTAAATGGCCGCTTTAGTTGGGACCCTATATTTTGCCATTGTAACAAGATGGGCCAGTGATCTGATCTAGCAAAGGGCAAAATTGAGCTTGTGATATCTCCCCCCATGTGTATAGCGTTATCCGAGACTAGAAATCTATCTAACTTTGAAGCGATTTGCTGACCTCCCACTCTTCTGTTGCTCCAAGTGAATATGCCGTTGGAGAAGGGGATGTCGATGAGCCAATTATTATTGATAAATTTCTTAAAATGACTGCTTTCCAGCTCTGATCTGGGTCGTCCTCCCGTTTTCTCGTCCATCCTCAGGATCATATTAAAATCGCCTCCAAAAATCCAAAGAGGGTGAGATCTGTTTGAGTTGATATGCGCCATGGTGTCTAAGAGCGCTGCCTTGCTATTCTTCTCTTGTGGAAAATAAACATTGGACAAGTGCCCATGTATATTGGTGCCGATAGGATGGAAGGTGGCTTGTATGAGATTGTGCGCAGCATGAAAATAGGATAGTTGCATGGAATGAGTGTCCCAAGCTATTGCAAGACCTCCAGAAGATCCAGAGGCATCTACAGCTACCGAGCTACTGCTGGGCCATGCCTTTGACAAGATGGAACCTAGCAGATTTCTATTGCATTTCGTTTCTTGAAGAAAGAGGATTTGGGGTTTCTCCTTTTGAATCATGGTTTTAATCATCCTGTACTTTCCTGGGCCGTTAAGCCCTCTTACATTCCAGGAGATTAGCTTCATGGAAAACTATTTTCGAGTGGTTTGAAGAACTGAGTCAACTTGGGATATCTCCCTAAATCCACCAGCATTGCCCCGATCTAGATGGTGCGCTGCCATTCAGGTTTTCTGCCTCGACTTCTAGTTTCCTTCAACACCTTCAGGTTGTCCCAATGGCTGCCTGGCTGAATCCCCAACTTTTTGTGCTGATGAGCTTTGGTTAGGACTACCTCGAGGGATTCTATTTGGTGAGGTAGGATCTTTTCAAATTCTTTCTTTTTGCAAGCATCCTCCAGGCCTATAAGATCCAGATCTCCTACATCAAAACCTTCAGAGTCCTCCTCCATGAGAGTGATCTGCATGCTTTCCTGAGAGTCTTTTCTTTCCAGGCTAGGGTTAATGGAGTTTCCATCCAATTCCATGAGATTGGGGTTCCAAGACACCTGATTTTGCTTTGAAGGGGGGTCGAGATCTGGGAGGGCTTCAGTCGGTCAAGAAGCTTGAGAGGGACCTGAGGTAGAGGGGTTGAGATGAGACGAGGGGGGGTCAGAGAGAGTCTAGGTGATGGGAACGGCAGGAGTATCTTCGATCTGGGAATCCGAATGGGCAAGGGCGGAAAAACTATTTCTCGTGGAGGGGACGGAAGTGGAAGGGCCAGGTTTAGGTCCCGATTGGGAGGGTTTCTTGCTATTTCTTCTCCTGGTCGAAACTTTGGTGAACCCATCTTCATCCTCATTGTCTCCAGCGCTTTGAGTCTTAGTTTGTGCTACAAGAGGGCAGTCTCTGAAGAGATGCCCATGAGCATGGCATCTTCTACAACGAAAAGGCACATGTTCATAGTCCAACGGTTGAATCCATTCGTAGTCATCATGAAACAAAATTACCACATCTGGGAGGGCTCTGTCCAGCTGCATGTAGACACAGATGCGAGCATAGGAGGTGTATCTTCGGAGCTTCGTTTCTTCCGCTATCTTTATGAACTCTCCTAATCCTTTTCCAATCTCTTTTAGTGAATCCTCATCCCAATATTCTAGAGGCAGCGAGTAGAGTCGAATCCAGACAGGAGCCCAGTTAAAGTTTTCTTGATCTGGGTTGAACCTTTCTACCCAGTTTCGAAGGTATAGGCCTGCTGAGTTAAAGAAATAGGGGCTGCCATCCATAACCCTATTTCTGTCCTCAATGCAGTTGAAATCAGCTGTAAAGAAACCTTTTGGACCCTGTTGCAGACTAACATGTCTTTTTGGCTTCCATTTGGACGCAATCCATCCTTGTAAGGCCTTTTCAGTTGGCCAAAACCCTATAAATTTCCCAATGAGAGCATGGTCTCTCATGTACTGAATCCTGGCATTAATCCGATGATTGGGCAGATCGATTTTGGGTCTATCTGGAGCTATTGGCTTGCAGGTCGAAGACGTGACCTGCGGCACTTCCGTTTGTGGTTCAGTGGTCGATTGCTTATTTACCTCCGTCTCCTACGCCGTGGCCGAATCTTTCATGTTCAGGTCAGGTTATTTTTGCTTTTCTCAGTCATTAGCAGGGGGAGGCTGTCCCCCCCCCCCGTTTCTGGTTCCATCGCTGCGTACAACGCGTTACTGCAAGCTAGAGGTAGCGCCGTCAGGTTTGGCAGAGTTGCAAGGGAAGCTAGGGTTTCTGCAGAACGAGAGACCTGGAAACCCTAGCAGAGCGCGCATCTCGTGAAGTTTGATGTATTACTATCAATACAATAAATTACTTTGTTAATAAATGAAAAAAAGGTAAAAATAAGAAAAGATAAATTTTTGAAAAAAATAAATTAAGAAGAATTTAAGAGAAAAATAAAAATGCATGGTGATAAGTGGATCTCATACATGTAGTTTTCTTTTTGTTTTTTGGATGAAGGATTTCTATTAAAAGGATGAGGAGGAACATGTGAGGAATCCTTTTCTTGGAGAATTATTGGGAAGTAAGTATTAAACATTGGTAGAGGAAATTGATTGAGAGATTAAGGTTGGTCAATTCCATAAAGAAATGGTGTAGTTGAGCCTATGGTTGGATGGAGAGTCATCCCCCACACATTGGGCCAACATGATTAGAGACTAGAGCATGATGGTCCAATTTTTATGGCATTGTAAGTATACAAATTTATTCAACTCCCAGGTAAGATTCCTTCCAATTACCTCTCATGTAGATTATGAAATTTCTAATGATATCTAATTGGCATTGGTTGTGAATTTATGTATATAATCTATGAATGTTAATATTCAAAGTTTGGGTCATTATAAATATGATTGGTATAATGCATTACTCAAAAATTGTGACATAATATTTCCAAAGAAAATTTTTTTTCACCTACATATAAATAATCATTTGAGATTTTTTTAGATACTTGACATATTTTACAAAATATTTTCATTTTTTTTTTTTTTTTTTTTCGCTTGACTCATTGGTTTGATTACTATTTTCTTTCTGATGTGTGTCACTGATTCCAAAATATCCCCGCTTTATTATTTTTATGTGAAGAATTGAAGGTGGTATCAAACTTTATGTTGAGCCAATGTTCACCTTAACCTTGGACTCTCACAATTAAGCCATAATATAGTTAAGAAATTGATGTCACTTGGGTCACATTTCTCAACAAAACCCTAGTCATTATTCCTTTTGTTCTACCCTCTGTAAATATCAATACAAAATGTTTTGTATGCTTCTATTGCATCACTTTTATTTTTCAATTTATCCCTAATGTATAAAATGGTCCTCATCGTGTAGTTGAATTTTGGACCCCTCATCCACCTCGATTAATTCAAAAGATATTAAATTTGTTGACTTTTATCTCTCTTATCACATGGGTGATCCCATTGTTCAACATGCCTTGGAAGTCATATCCTCTCTAATTCCAAGAACGTTGACCCAACAACCTACTTTCGGTTCAATGTGATGTTTCACATTTTATATCTTCTAAAGTTAGTAGTAGGTTTTCTCCAAGTAGCCTATCTAACTCTAATTATAGACAAATAATGTGATAGAAGTCATGATCACTATGGATCTTTCACATTAAAACATATTACAAGGTTACATTTAGTGATTCATTTAAGAACAAAGTGAATTATTAGGCACTAGAAGAGTATTAATCATCATTTTAAACTCTTGGTCCTAGTTCAAGTCAATTATAGGGTTTAAATTTTAGTTTGTGAAGGAATCTATTATTAATTAGAAGGTTATTATGGCTAAATGGATTTCAAAATTACAAGTTCCTTTAGCATATTATCACTTATTAAACATATTCATGATTGTTATCAATACCATTGTAACAAACATTATGTTGCCAGCTCTCATGTAGGATAAATTTGGCTCATTTGGAAATTTTGGGACCATAATATTTTCTCCTCAGGGGAGGTCATATCAGGAGTATTTTTTAGTCTTAAAACCATCCTATATTAGAATTCCATATGCCAAGGCTGATCATTTTATATTTCATGAGGTGATGACTTAGTTATTGAAGATTTAAAAGTTGGAACCTTTCACTGGTCACTAGCTGAGTTTTGAATGACCATGATCTTTAATAGAAAATAAAATTATATATATTTTCATTTTATAGAAAGTATATGGTTTTATCATTTAGGTCTTAGGATACAATTTCTAATTTCCTGATTCTAAATTTATATGACCAGACTCTAAAGGACATTAGTTTCATGCCTCCTAAATGGCCAAAGTACATAGTATTAACATCATATGACCCAATTAGACCTTTCAAAAATATCTAAATTAGTTTAGGAGGGATGTTATAGCTATTTTGTGGGGTTTTAAGTTATTAAAAATAAAACTTAACAATATCATATAAGAATTATTTTTCCACATCATCAAAGTAATCACCAATACCTGTCCAAAAATAAATTTTCCTGCAATTGGACATTGTATGAAAATGTGGCAGCCTTTATAAGTTTGAGTATTTTGGTGGCCCCACTAGTAAATTATGGTTTAAGAAGATAGATAGTTCTAGCCACAATTGAGGGCCTAAATGATGCAATATACGTTTTTCAATTCTGTAATATTCACATGATTATTTGATGCCTTTTCAATGGTGTTTCCCACATTGCATTCTAAATTTGTCTTTCCCAGCTTCATTTTCAGTATTATTTAGTCAAATTCCTTAGAAAGAGTTAAGGGAAACTCAATTGAAATTGCTAAAAAAGTTGAGAAAAAAATTAAAATAAAATAAAAATAAAAATAGGGAAAACAAGGGCATGCCATGCATCCCTCCCATGAAAATTTGATAAAGAATATTTATTTTTGAAAAATACAAAACCCTTCTCTTCCCCTTTCCTTCCTCCATTTGTCAAAATGTAGATTGGAGGTAATGGTAGGGTAAGGGTTGGGTTCCAGTTCATGGGTAAGATATTTAAAGCCCTACATTCTATACAAGAGGCCTCAAAATAAGCAGGTACCTCAAACTATTCATTGGTCAAGTTGATAGCTATTTTTTTCCCATGTTTTATTGTTTGAGCATGTGCTCTCACTATTTTAAAATTTGAATAAGATTTGTTTGCGAGAATTTTTATAATGCTATTTTTGTTGAATTTTGGTGATTGGATGAGTTTGAAGTGTTAGTTTTAAGTTTAATCCCTCATGTTAAAATGGTATATGGTTGCATTAGAAATTTTTCTAGGAAAAATTGAAATGAGGAGAATATTTGAACTCCTCTTGGGCATCTGGTCGAAGCACCAAGGATCCCTTTTATTTTTATGAATGTTGATGTTAAGTATATTTTATATAGATACATGTAGAGTCAAAAGGGAGGGGATTTAAACCTGCAACATCTCCTTAAATTGTTCACCTAACAAGAAAAATTTGAGAGGAGAGGGGGGTCAAAATTGCGACCTCTCCCTCCATTCATTATAAAACAAATAAAAAGAAAACATAATAAAACTAAGTTGTGTATTGCTCCATTTACATGGATATAATGCACCAATGAGCCACCACTATAAGTAATGACCCACACTCTCCCTTATGCATATGAGGTCCAGCTCTTGCCATTGAAAAAACACTACCATTGTTTCCCATAATGGTAGGTTATTACCTTCTCTTTCCATGTGCCACTCAATCAATATCACCATCATTGTAATATCCAAAAATGGGAATGCAGCAGTGCATAAGCACAATACTGGAATATAAGGGTGAAATTAAGTCATAAAATGTGTTGAGATACACATAGCCATCAAATGAATGAAACAACAGCAAAAAGAAGCACTTCTACATCCTCCAAGTGGGGAAAATGCAGCAAATAGACCCAAAAAACGTTATTTCCTAAATATTGAGTTATAACAGGGGAAAATAATGGTTGGATCCCTTATAATACGTATTAAGGCCCTCACATACCAAAGAGAAACAGAAAAAAAATCTCTTTTGATAAGTTAAACAGATCTCCCGGCCTTAAAATGACTTAAAAATAGCCAATCCCCATGACTTAAGCTATACATAAATTACTGAAGCATGAACAACGTGATTTTAGAGGGTTTCTGAAAAATTATAATATGGAATCATGTATATGGAGTTTCATTGGACAATATGCTAAGAAAACAGAGATCTGGCCTCTTCAATGTATTATGGAAATAACCCGGCAAAGGTTTCTTGAGAGCACAAGTACAAAAAGAGAAGATATGAATATTGAGCTCTAAAAAACACAGTCTTACTGCAAAATTACATAAATATATCTGAATAATACAAAATAGGGATGAAGAACCCTTATTCTAGCTTTCCGGGAGAAGGGTTGGCCCTTTTCCAAGGAAACTAGCTCAAAAACAAGGGTTGAAACCTTGATGCAACAACTCTATGTAAAGTGACATGGTTCTTGTAAGGGAATGCACTGTAGGAGATGAGGAATAATTTGTCCCACTTCCAAGATGTGAAATATGCCCAAAAATCTTCCTAGTTGATCTCTCAAGAGAAGGAAGGCACCCTCTACTGAGAAACAGACCTGGAAGTGGTGTTATCAAACCTCCACTGCAACACAACAATATTCTGCTACAGAAATAATGCTAAGGTTGGAGAATGGTGCTTGGCCTCAATCCTGGATGTGGAGAAATATAGTACAGAGCTCTCCCAACAGGCCTTTCAAGGGAAGAGGTGGGATTCCCGCTGTGGAACACCCTGTGCTAAACAGGATTGCAACCCTACTAAACAACAAGAGGAAGCCAAGTCTAAACAGAGCAAGATAAAATTATCATCAAAAGCATGAATAAAAAAGGCTCCCATCCTCTCCATATATAGCAAGTGAACCTCTTCACATTCAGCCCCATCCATATGTGCCATCAAGCTCATGCAAGTTGTCCTCCACCAAAACTGCGTTGTTCATCAAGGAGATTCAATGTATCTAGACATCTTTGTTGACTTGGTCAAAGTTGACTGAATCAACATGATCCCATCTCTGTTCACACCCAAGGGTGCTCAAATTAGATACTTATTCTTCCTCCTTTCACATTAGTAGTGTTATTGATCCTTCTAAAGAGGTTAATGGGCCTCCCTACCCATTTATTCACCTACCTAGTGATAAAACAACTCTAATATTCCATTTAGCTTGAAGGCTAAATTTTTGGAATATTACAATCATAAATCTACTAGAAAAAAAACAACGAAGTAGTGGATGCATGTCCTATCACTAGGATAGAGCCACTAATCCCCCTCCATATCAACATTGTTAGGGGATTTTGTATTTCTAAACCAAAAAAAAAAAATCCCCCTTAAGGGACATTGGATGATTTTATTCCATAAATTTATCATCCACAAGGGAATTTAATATAGAAACAAACTATATGGTTGCAATGAAGAATAGAATGTCAATATAATGACATCACTTAGAAATTTAGTTCACATTTTTAGTGGCATTTTCAAGAATAAAAATGACCAAGTTTTGTCTTTGAAGCAAGTTTTGGAAGGAGGCCTAGTTGGAGACCTCTGTGAAGAAATTTTTTGGAATTAAAAAAGGCGCATTTCATTTATAGCCAATCAAGTATATAGTATTTTTTAAATTATGAATTATAATATAGAATTTTAGATTTAATGTCAAATTTTCCTTAGTTCATCCCTCAAACCAGCATTTTATGTAACCTTTGTGGGGCCATATCTTTCCCAACTTGAGCTTGGTTTGCACCAAAAAAAAAATCATTGTGATTATGGTGGAAATTTTTTGAGTATGAATGAATAAAATTTGAAGTTTATGGATATTAGGTGTGAGGGACCAACTGTTCAAGATTTAAGGACTGGGCTCCTTTTTGTCAACTTGAGCTAAGATTGAAGCCATGCTTTACCAATCCATGGGACATCATTATAGGTAGTAAGGGGGGCATGAATATACGTGAAGAAAGTGTTCAAATAATGGAATTTTACTTACATTTAGTGGATAAGGCCAAGATACAGTACCCTCTAAAGAAAGATAATTTATTCCTAAAAGTGCTGGTTCTGCATTTCCATCTAACTTGATAGCCATTCATGGTATTTTAAAACCACAAATCTCTTTAATTTGTAGCAAAATATCCATTTCAAGTAATCAGAAGTGTCAATGGGAGGCACAAATCCCAAATCAAGTGATGATTTGGCAATTTTGTTCTTTTCCTTAGAGGAAGTTTTGCTCAAAATTTATTAACTAGAATGCATTTTATTTTAGCAATTAAATATTTTAAATAATTTTTTTGGGAAAATGTAAGATACATTAGATTTGATTTACTTTTTGAAAAAGTCAAAAAATCTTTTAAGGGGGTCCACTTGTAACTTTTTTCGAAAATAACAAGTTTCTTGTGACCTAACTCTAACCTCCTTTTCTCTTATAAATAATATGAATGTTTTTTATATTCCTTCAAGGCTTGTGGAATAATATGATCGAGTCTTTTCTAGTATTTTCTTTGAGGTTCTTAGTGATTATTACTGGCATTTTCTCATGTAGTGGTCATGATTGAATTTTTGTTGGTTGAGGATTAAAAGATATTTTAAAATTCTTGTTATGTCTACTATCTCCTTGGAGGATTGGTTAGTTAGGTGTTCCTTCTATTTCCATGGGTTTAAATTTTACATTTTTTGTTATTAACAACATTATGTGATTGTTTGTCTAGATCTCTCAAAGGAGTAGTGCATACTAGCCTTGGTAGCTAGGAGGTCGAAGCGTCATTTAGGAAATACCCCAATTCATTCCTTAGTTTGTTGGTTGGAGTTTTCTTATCCCTCTACTTCTATTCATTTTCTATCTCCTATTTTATGATATTTTTTATTGCTACCATGATCAAGTAAATTCATCATTTTTGGTGACTCGCTCTTCTAGGATAGACTTAATTATCAGTTGTTTTACACATGTAAATTTAATTTTTGTTTAACTACTTCTTAGGAAGTAAGGAACCACTTCAATACTTTTTTTAGGTAAAGGAACTAACAAAGCCATGAACCAAAATACTAAAAGACCATGTAAAAACCCTATCCCCTCATTCACAATTTCAGTTTCTTTTGGGTTATTTTTTTAATCTCTCAAAATATTCATTATCATAGTAGCATTAAATTTTGAGTTTTAAAATGTTGTTTCAAACATAATTTGTTTATTTATATTAGTGTTATATTCACCAAGATTACCATTTAGCAATTTTTTCTTGTAAATTTCCTAATCAATAACCAAAGAGCTAATTGAGTTTTCTTTTGTGTATGGTGGCTATGCAACCTTGAAAATCTTCAACACCATTCCCAAGGGTTGAGAAGTGTAATTTATTTCATCCAATTCTTTATTGAATTTCATAAATACCAAGACAGTCAAGTTTAAGGCCAAAGGTTCACAACCCTATGTTTGGGTGATGGTTGGGTTTTGTTGCCATCGTCCACACTGTAGTTCACACCAATTTTAATAGGGAAGATGAGATGATACAATTATTTTGGGCATATTTGTGTTAATTTCCTATTATTACATTATCATCCCTAAAGGATAATTCATGAAAAAAAATATATAAAAAAAAGAAAAAAAGTAGATATCTATCCCATAGTTTGAAACCATCATTCACAACAAAAATCTCTCTCTCTCACACACACACAATCCACGAGTTTTGCTACCATCATCCATATTATAGTTAAGATCAATTTTAGTAGGGAGGGTGAACTAATACAATTATTTTTGGTATATTTGTGTTAGTTTACTATTTTTAGGTTATCATCCCTAAATGGGTTCTCATACAAAAAACACAAGAAAACAAGAAACCAATTTCGTAGCTTATAAAGAGTGATCCAATTTCACTTTTTGACCTCCTTGGCCATTGTTTGGATCACTTTCCTTGATTAGACTTGTTAGGTCCTAACTACTTTTCTAGAACTTGATGAATCCATTTAACACAAGTGGACACCTTCTTATTCAACACAACATAGGTTTGTCCCCAAATTTACAACACTTTTAACTTTAATTCCTAACACCAATTTGACTCCAAAATCAACCATAAAGTCACTAAAATTGAAGGAATTAATTTTACGAGTAAATTCAAGCCTCTAGTTCACAATTTTCATGGTTGTAGCAACTTAATAAAGGGGGGAAATTGCATTTCAAGCATCAAATGTTACAATTATCCCATCTTCAACTTACCCAAACCACTTTCTAGGGTAATTTTGTGCTTGTTTTTAAGTTTGAAGTATATGCAGTTTGTTGTTCACTCATTATTTAGGGCTATTTGTAATTTCCAACCATATTAAATTGCATTACTACAGGATTCCAAAGATATTTATTTCCCTTGTAGTGTAATTCTCTTAAAATATAGTGAAAAATGCAAGAACATAAGAGAAAAGAGAGATAAACACTACGAAATATCTCTTTGATAATAAAAAATAGAGAGCTATGTTCACTCTCCTCTTCAAGGGGGAAACCTCCAAGAGAAAAATTTCAAATAAAATAACAGTTTTTGACAAAACATTACATAAACTTCAATTCAATATATAACTATATCTAAAAATGATGTTACCAACTTAATGAGAACTTTATTGATTTCTCTCTCTTTTTGTTTTATAGGTTGCATCAAATAATGATTTTCATGCTGATTTTGAAGAGTGGTGATGCAACATCACCTTTTCTTGTGGGGGAATTTTTTTTACACTTTAAATCTTAGTATCTTTAAAGTATGTATAATTTTTTTTCAAATGTTGGTTTTTAAATCATTTCCAAGTTGTCTTCTTCAAATATTTCCCCTCAAATGTTAGTTTTAAAGTGTTTTTCAAGTTTATTTTTTAATATTATTTTGTGATGAAATTTCCAATTCTTATATATATATATATATATATATATATATATATATAATGAAAAAATACAAAGTTAATATTGTTATGTATCTAATTATAAAGTAATGAAAAAATATAAAGTTAATATGTTTATGTTTCTTTAATTAAATATTTAGGGTACCATATTTTTGAAATGTATTGTAAAATAAAATTTTAACCCTCTTTTTATATTTACTTCATTACACAAAAAGTAATTTTCATGAAAACAAATTAGTTTTAAACATTTGACAAAAAATATACATTTTGAATTTGGGAGTTTTTGTTTTGGATCTTAGTTGAAATGGACCTCTTGCTGCAACTTTGCTAAGAACTTCTGCTATAGGTGATGAAATCAAATTTCGTCAAAGACCCATTTGAGGTATTGAATATATTTTTCCTGTGATAAAAGTCACTTGTAATTTGATGAACTATGGGGTGAGAACATGATTCCACAAACTCATAGGATGCGTGGCGACGAAATGTTCCAGACAGGTGTAACTTCAATTGCTCATATCTCTCAATCTGGGAAACAAAATTAAATTCTGTAAAAAAATCATTTGAGATAATAAAAAATAATTTCAAATGAGATATTTTTCACTCTCTAATATGATATGTGGATATTTTGGTACTTGCATGAAGTTTATTGAAGATTATTGCAAAACATTGAAATTGAAATATGTTTCAAACCCTCATGGAGCCATAAACTAAATATGGATTTATGTAGGAACGAAATAAAATACAAAAATAAACATAAAAACAGAGATGTAGAAGAAATAAAACTTCATTTCATTAATATCAAATGACTGAAATATGCTTACAAAGAGCATGGACATAAACTAGCTATGGCGATGGTAGTTTATCTCTAAGAAGAGATGTGGCGACTACATGCCTCTGAACTGTGTTAAAATGAGGCTCAAGGGCCTTTTTGTAATTGAACAATAATATAAAACCATAAACAGCCAAAACCCTAACCCGAGGAGTTGTAACACCAAGTGTTTATGGGCATGTTAGGGTTAGTTGGGAAGCCAACTTCCCAGGGTCATAACTTGGTCATATTATCTTTGTTTGGCACATATGATACCTCGTTGGAAATATATATTCAAGGAAAACATCGTTTAGGACCTTAAATGGATCTATAATTTTAGGACCCAAAAAACGGCTAAAAATAGTAAATAAGAAAACTGATGAAACTGACTAGTGGAATAGGCAGGTGGCCACCAATATCCACCTAGATCATTCCTCCTCGCTTAGGAAGAAATGGTCCCCATTGCATGTAGAGCCTCCATGAGGTAGGGAAATTTTTGTTGAACTTGGTCCCTGGTGAATCACTTTCCCTGGTAAAGGAGTTGACATGCTTTGACAACTCGGTGAAGGAGTTGGCCTCCTTTGAAGTGGGTGTGGCTTGCGGTGGGGTCCAGAGAGGTGCTTCTTCTACAAATGTAACCAAAATGTGTCACCCACTTGGAACTTGTGTGGCACTCGATGTTGATCCTGGTGCTTCTTGTACTTGGCAATGGATTTCTCCAAGATGTCGTGGACTTGCTGGCGGACGTTAAACATTACATGTGTGGATTCTGTCTGTGTGGTCGCATGAGGTATGGAAACATTAGGCAGTGGCACACCTGGGGTCAGATCAATGGAGTGCTTAACTTGACAGTGTAAAGGAACCTCTGTGGGTGAGGATAAAATGTCCTTGTATTCCTCCAGAACTTTGTCCATTTGTTGCTGCCATGTAGCGAAGCCCTGTTTGGAGGTTGTGGCCATAATATTCTTATTTCCCCGTGGGAAAATTGTAATGAAAAATAATTCTTGGTTTGGGAAATAATCTTACTGCATTTCTTTGCAGTAATTGGAGAGATGGTGGGAGGCGGTACTACCTCCGGTATCCTATACAAATTATTTCCAAAAATAATAATAACATAATGAGGCCTAGACTAGTACACATCATGTTTCTTCAACAAGTATGGTTTGCCAAATAATACATCAAATACGTCAAGAGGAGAAAAATCACAAAATACCTCATCCGTGAAGGGCTTGATACCATATGGAAGGCGACATTGTTGGCTGACACAAAGATATCTTCCTTAGTGAAGCCACCCGATGGTATAAGGTTGAGGGTGTGTTGTGGCCGATAGGCCGAGCCTCTTCAGGACCTCTACTGAAATGTGGTTCTTTGGCTTCCGCTATCGACAAGGAATTTTAGTGGAGAGCCCTTCACCCACATTTGCGAAGGGAAGAGACACTCCCCCTCCTCTGGATCCTCGAGATCCTTCCTCTAGAGCTTGGTGGTGGAAAAAATGACACTGAGATCCACATTAATGATCTGCTTCCCTTTTTCATTCCCCTTGTCCAGTTCTAACTCATGATCAGAATATGCGCTGATTCAGATGCCTTTAGTTAGTCCACCAACAACTGTTAGGTTCGACACTCGCTTGTGTTGTGAGTGGAGCTGTTATGAAATTGACACCACTTCCCCGTGAACTTCTTTGGCTTTGTGGTGTTGTTATGAGTCTCCCTACTTTGGATTTTCCCCTTGTTATATAGTTCAGGGGCACCTTTCCCTAGCTTCAGATTTACGGATCCAAAGTATCTCTTCTTCTGCTTAAATTTCTACTCAATCTTGGCGGCATATCGATATGCCGCACCGAGTGAGGTAATGTCGAGGAACTCTATTTCATCCTAAATGTATTTGTGAAAAAAATTGTGGTACTTGAGCACCAAATGTCTCTCTGAATGTTTAATACCCAACTTTGTGCATAGATTATGAAAAAATTCGTCAACTTGTGAAAATGTTGATCCTTTTTCTACCACAGCATGGTCCATTGGATGTACTTTTCCTCATAGCTCCCCATAGGGTAATATTGTTCCTTGTTGTCGTCTCGAAACAAATTCCAAGTGGGTGCGACAGAGAATAGAGAGGGCTCCTTCTCATCCTTTTGCTCACAATAGGTTTCCCACCAATATTTGACATGCAGGGAATCTTTGAGGAGTGCAAAAGTGATCTTTTCTCGATCAGAGAAATCATGGATCGAAAAATACCCTTCCAGCTATATAAATTATACAACAATCATGTAGATCATGGATTCAATCTGATCTAACAAATTGTTAAATCTAGATACTGAATCACTTCTAAAAATCAATTGCGGAATTAAAAACGCAATCGCCAATCACATGAAGCAAAGAAGAATCAATAAAACCCCGACATAGATAATTTCCTGGCGAAATATTTCTCCTCAAAACCCCTCTATCATATATTGTATATTCCACAAGGAATCATGAAACAATTACATACAACTCTTCTCACTTGAGCCCTCTTGTATTAAGCTAATTGTCTCACACTGATCCAGACGAAATCGGGCCAATACTCAACCAATTCTCAGTCTTTCTTCAGCTTGCCTTGCTCATGCAATCCCTGATGAATGAAATCCCTATTATTTAGGAATTTTAGCCTTCCTCAACTGTGCTGAGTATCATGGGCATCTTGTGGTGTTTTAACTGCATTTGGGCAACCTGCTAATATCACAACTGATAGTTAACTTCCTTTTAACCTTTGTCTCAACTGGGTCTCCACTGGAACTGACATGCATGCAACTATTAATAGTAAATCATCAGTTGCATGGAAGATCACTGATTGTGCAATAAATGATATTTAATTCACTTGATATCTCACTAGTGCAACAACCAGTTACAACTAGCACAATTCACTTTAACTCACTTAACTGAGTTAACTGATTACACATGCGTTAAACTAATGCACCAGCTGCACTTCAAACTCTGTTACAACTAGAATTACTCTGCATGCCTCACCAACCACCCTCAACTCAAATTTCATGAGATAACTGAGTTTATCACACTCGGTTAACTATTACAAGTGATTATGAGATAAGATTACATTTTATTGTCCATTTTAATTAAGGGAAAAATAAAATAGACACTGCACCAAATTTAGTCCACACCAGTGTAGTTTCTACTAAGACCTCTTGGTCCCACACTTAGTGTAGGTGTTTCTTGGAACTCATGGTCCCACACATAGTGTAGGTGATTTCATGTTGTTTTCGGATGCCAATTTCATTGTTTCTTGTTGCAAACTTCAACACTCCCTCTCAACAAGAAAGGAATTTCCTTGCATGCGAAATGAACCTCTTGCATGCGACATGCAACCCTTGCATGCGACATGCAACTCTTGCATGCAACACTTCTCTAGTGTTTCTCGCACATGCAACTCTTGCATGCAACACTTCGCTAGTGTTTCTCACACATGCAACCTTTGCATGCAAAACTTCTGAAACTAAATATCCTCCAAAAAACTAAATCAGTATAATGCATATGTCATTAAAGTCTTCTGACTACTGCTAGCTACTGCACATGTCTACTAGATTATCTGCATTGTTGACATCTGAATCCATGCACTCTGCACTGCTGCCAACTATGATATGCGCTCCAATATCTGACACCTATCACTCTGATTTATGTCCTCCTGACATCTGACTGCATCAATATAATTGATCCTACTACTACTGTACTGTGGGCTCCTCTAGCCAGGTTCGATCCATGAGACACACCATCACTAGGACCCTGCCCAAATTTCTTCTTGGGATTAATCTTGCATGTCGCCCCACCTCACACCTCGAGGTATAGCTGCATGCACTCCCTATGCCCATCTGGCTCAAAATTTATCTGCTTGAGTGGTTTCTGCCACTCCATGATCCTCCACATGTGGCTACTCCACATCTTGAGGTTCATTCTTTGGAACCAAGAGTTCCTCACCTACATGCAAATCTAGCTCCCTCTCAAGGGTCAATTACATGGCTTTATCACACTTCCCAATGGTTGGAAGCTCTGTATAAATCACATCTACATTAATTCTATAGAGATTCTTAACTCAAATACCAATCTTCTTGGCTTGTCCCGTTGCTTTGCGTTCGAAGAAAAAATTTTCCTTCACTGAAAACAACATCATAGTCTCTATCCTCCAAAATTTCAATTGAAACAAAATTTTTCTTTAAGCCTGGTACATGCATTACATATTTTAATTTAAATGGCTTACCTGACTGTCTCTGGAAGGTAATGGTACCAATCCCGGTAGCACTATATTTCCCGTCATCACCCATTTCGATATACATCTGGAGATCCTTCTCCTCCAAGGTACTGAAAAGTTCTTTTTTTCCCGCCATGTGGAAAGATGCACCACTATCCAAGTACCATTGTGATCCCATCACACTTGACACCATGCATGCGAGCAGTGAGAATTCAAACTCAAATTGTGAGGCAAAAGCCTGTCCAGCTGCAGATCCTGAAGCATTCTTGTTCTTATTATTTTGTGGACAATTAGTGGCATAATTTCCATGCTCGTGATAGTGAAAACACTTCACTCTGGACATGTCGCGATCCTTGCCTTCTTCACCGGTCTTAGATTTGGAATGTGATTTCTTTCCTTTCCCCTTCTTTGCCTTGGCATCCAAAGCACAATCTTATTCATCTTCATTCTTAGATGAAGATCCATCTCTGGTATTCCATCTGAACTCCTCTTGCACCAAATCTGACACAAGTCGTTCCCATTCTAGCAGCTTCTCCCTCCCATTGATAAAGTCTTGATAACTATGCCAACTCTTGGGAAGTCCTAGAAGAGCTAGGCTCACCAAATCATCATTAGCGATAGTAATTCCTACACTCCCAAGCTCATCCCGACATTTGAAAAACTTTGTTAAGTATATCGAAATAATGTCGTTCTTCTCCATCTTGATCTTCCTAAGTTTATCCTTCAGCGCAAATTTACTATGGTCACTGCTACTCTGAAATAGATTTTTCAAAGCCTTCCACATTGCGTATGGAGTCTCTTTTCCATGGAGACTTGAGACAATGTGGTATCATACTCCCTCCAGTAAGATCCTCCTCGCCCTTGCCACTTTCTTTTGTCATGCATCAAGATTTGAAGCATCTATCACATCAGGTTTAGGAACATCATTGCCAATGAATTCCTTGAAGGCATTGTCTTCGAGTACTGCCTCCATCCTATCCTTCCAAGAAATATACTTAGAGCTGCCCTCGAGTGCATACTCCAATATCAAGCCAGTGAAAGCCATTTTGATCTTGAATTAGTTGTAGCACCAAGAAAGTCTTTCTGCAAATTCGAATTCTATTCAGTCACAAAATTAGCTCCTCATTCACTATTGTGATTTCCTGTGCTCTGATACCATATAGAAATTATACAACAAGCATGTATATCATGGATTCAATTCGATATAACATTGTGCTAAAGCTAGATACTAAATCACTTCTACAAATCAATTGCAGAATTAAAAACAAAATCACCAATCACATGAAGCAAAGAAGAATCAATCAAACCACAACACAGATAATTTCCTGGGGAAAGCTTGCTGCTCAAAAATCGTCTATCATATATTGTATATTCCACAAGGAATCATTTAACAATTACACACAACTCTTTTCACAAAAGCCCTCCTGTATTCAGCTAATTGTCTCACACTGATCCAGACAAAATCGGGCCAATAATCAGCCAATTCCCAACCTTCCTTGCTCATGCAATCCCTGATGAATGAAATCCCTATTCTTTAGGAATTTTAGCCTTCCTCAACTGCAATGAGTATCATGGGCATCCTGTGGTGTTTTAACTACATCTGAGCAACCTGTTAATATCACAACTGATAGTTAACTTCCCTTTAAACTTTGTCTCAATTGGGTCTCCACTGGAACTGACATGCATGCAATGATTAATAATAAATCATCAGTTGCATGGAAGATCAATGATTATGAATTAAATAATATTTAATTCACTTTATCTCTCACTAGTGAAACAACCAATTACAACTAGCACAACTGACTTTAACTCACTTAACTGAGTTAACCTATTAAACATGCATTATGCACCAACTATACTTCAAACTCTGTTACAACTAGAATTACTCTGTATTCCTCACCAAATACCCTCAACTCGAAATTCATGAGATAACTGAGTTTATCACACTCAGTTAAATATTACAAGTGATTATGAGATAAGATTACATTTTATTGTCCATTTTAATTAAGGGAAAAATAAAATAGACACTGCACCAAATTTAGCCCACACCAGTGTAGGTGATGCTAAGACCTCTTGGTTCCACACTTAGTGTAGGTGCTTCTTGGACCTCCTAGTCCCACAATTAGTGTAGGTTCTTTCATGTTGTTTCCGGATGCCAATTTCATTTTTTCTTGTTGCAAACTTCAACACCAGCAAATTCAACCATCTGTCTACGACATCTGCACCTATCCGGCCTTCAAATACAGGAATGTCGAAGTTGAATTGTACCTTGAAAGGAGTGGAACATCCAGAGTGGATGCTAGATGCAGATGCACCGCCAGTGGCCAGTCGTTGAAGGATCTGGGAAAATTTATTCATCATCACATTCCTTTGTTTCTTGAGTGCCTCGTAAAGCAATATTTTGATAGGATCTCCTGCTCTCTCTTCTTTTCTTTAGCCATGGGAGGTCGTTAGGGTTTGCGAAGCTGATCTTGAAAAGGTTCAACCAGATCGAGCCCTAACTCCTAATACCTCAACCTCGTTGGGGACATGCAAAGAAACATCGAGAAAGAGCAAACCGCTCTGATACCATTGATCCAGATCTTTGTTGAAATGTACTTCTTGCTGCAACTTTGCAAATAACTTCTGCTATAGGCGATGAAATAAAATTTTGTCAAAGGCCCATTTGAGGTATTCAATATATCTTTCCCTTGATATAAGACACTTTAAATTTTATGACCTGTGGGGTAAGAAAATGATTCCACAAACTCATAGGACACACGACGACGTAATGTTCCACATAGGTGTAACTTCAATTGCTCATATCTCTCAAACCGGGAAACGAAATCAAATTCAGTAAGAAACCCATTTTAGATAATAAAAAATAATTGCAAGTGAGATATTTTTCACTCTATAATATGATATGTGGAGATTGTGGTACTTGCATGAAGTTTACTGAAGATTAATGCAAAACATTGAAAATGAAATATGTTTCAAACCCTCATGGAGCCGTAACCTGAATTTGGATTTATGTAGGAACGAAATAAAATACAGAAATAAACATAAACATAGAGATGTAGCAGAAATAAAATTTCATTTCGTTAATATCAAATGACTGAAATATGCTTACAGACAACATGGACATAAACTAGCTAGGGCGATGGTAACTTATCTCTGAGAAGATATGTGGCATCTACATGCCTTTGAATTGTGTTATAATGAGGCTCAAGGGCCTTTTTATTATTGAACAATAAGAGAAAACCATAAACAACCTAAAGCCTAACCTGAGGAGATGTAACACCAAGAGTTTACGGGCCTTGTTGGGGTTAGTTGGGGAGCCAACTTCTCGGGGCTGTAACTTGGTCATATTATCTTTGTTTGGTGCATATCATACCTCATTGGAAATATCTCTCTAAGGACTACGTTTTTCAGGCCTTATAATGGGTCTTGAAGTTCAGGACCCAAAAATATGCTAAAAATAGTAAATAAGAAAACTGATGAAACTGACTAGCGGAATAGGCGGGTGGCCACTAATATCCACCTAGATCAGTTTTTTTTACTTAAAATGACATGTCAAATAATGGAGTTTTTGGGAAAATATTGAATGCACAAAAAAAGTTAAAAATAACAAAATTTTCAATTTTTTATGAATTTATATTAAAATATGATAATATTTAAAGATTTGTTTTTCTAAAAATTAATGGTTCACATAAAAATTAAAGTAAAAATAATATAATAAAAGTATTATTAATAAAAAACCAACAAATGAATACTTATCCTTATAATAAAATCTCATTGTCAAACATTACATGTTTTATTTATTTATTTATTTTATTTTATTTTTTATTATTTAATTAATTAATTATTGTTATTATTATTATTTTCACAAATAGCTTAAATTAATCAACAATGTCATATAAGCTAAATTCATCATCTTCAAGAGTTTGATTGTCATTTTCTTCCATAGTATTTTGTGCTTTTGTTGGGTTATTTTCCTCTCCCATTGGATATTTGATGTCTACAAATCTCCCAAAATATTCCTTTCCAATCAATCCATCTGATGGTGATTGAGGCTCCTGTGAATTTTTTGCCACACATGATTCATTAAAATATCCTTGCCTCAAACTAACTTCTTTCATTGTATCTAGAAGAGTTTTAATTTCATTAATTCTTTGATGAATAAAATTGCATTGTAATAGGTCATTTTCAATGGCTATACAATTTCTTCCTTTTTGTTAGCTAACATGCTAGCTTTGTACCTAATCGAAAAATACAAAAGAAGTAATTAAGTAAATTAGTGTAAACATATATAAATTAAAAATAATAATAATTGAATTTCTATTTCATATCATAAATCTTACCTAAACCTAAGAACAAATCTAAAACTCAATCTCCTTCATTTGAATATAAATCTAGAAGAAATTTAATTAATGCCTATGGATTTTGGTAAATGTTAATGATATATAATTTCATATCTCTTTCCTGATATGTTATTTTTCTTACCATGACATTGTAAACCATAATTTACTTGACTATGACTCTTTACATATACTTCATTTAGTAGAATATATTTATACCTATTATATTTTGTCTAGGATTCAATATGTACCATCTTAGAATCAGTTATAATCGACCATCCTCTACAACAATAAGATTTTGCTTTTCCCTATAACATGAAATAGTAAAAGTTTAGTTAAGTTGCGCATAACTAATTTTTTCTTTTTTTAATATTAATCACTAAACATATCATTTCAACGTCTTACATGAAATGTGCATCCTTGAGTTCGATTTTCCCTTGAAGCTTGATAGTACTAATATTAGTTGTGTGTTCGAGTGAAAATTGATATATATCCAAAATGGTAATGCCGTGGCTTACAAAAATATCGTAACCACTTTATTTAAAGCTTGGTAACTATAGGAATTATTATCATATCCCATGTTTTGGAAATTGAAACAATGAGGGATATCTGCAATAAATAGGGAGTGTTCATTTTTAGGAACAATATTTGCAATATTTTCACAACCCCCTAACATTATTTGACACTAGAAAATGTTAAACCCATTGAAAATGTAGTGATCAAGAGTATAATCAATTTTAACATTTTCAAGACCGATGTGCTACGAAATTGACTCTTTTTGATACAAAACCATTTCCCTTATTTTGACTAATTCCTCTCTTTTTCCTTATCAAATACTTCTAATCCTATGCTTGCCATGGGCTGCTAAAGATATAATGAATTTTTTATTGGTTTTATATCTTGTGTTATAGAATATAGCTATAAATAACTTAAATGGAATCTTAATAATATATATATATATATATATATATATATCAGAAGCACTAATCCACATTGTCCAAGACCATAGATGAATGATTAAACATACACCTACTATTCAGGGAAAGTTGGCATTTTCAAATCGATGAGACACTATAAGAGAGGAACACCAATGAACATATTTATTAGAAGCTAGCATCACAGTTATGAGTTAATACGAGGGCATTGGCATCTTTTCCAATTGTTTTTCATGCTCAAATCATAAAGTTTAGTTAGCTCTCTTATGTCTTTACAGTTCGAGAGGGATGATTTGTGTCATGTAGATTCATGATTTAATAGTTGAGATACCTTGGTGTGAAACAATAGTTGCATCGTCAAGGCTCTAATTAGCATTTCATATGTAAATTATGTCAAACATGTTTGGTCTTATTTTACAAGTAGAGGTGAACTACTTGGATAACATAACCTATAAGCTTAATTAGTTATTGGGGAAAATATTCCTTTGATATGTGTGTGTGTGTGTGTGTGCATGTAAACCTGTGATGGATACATGTTGTTGCCGTTTTTTTTTACAATTTCGCTTGATAATATAATTGATCATGGATGATATTGTCTTTGTAATTTGAACAATGGGCACAATACGAACCTGGGGCTGGGTCCGCTCGAGGTAAGGCCATGCACACATTTATTTCCAGTCATTTATTTACTTGTTTCTTTCTTACAATATTCGTTTTAATTATTGTTCAATACATTACAATCATTCGAAGTGATTTGTATGGTGTTTTGTAGTGTGATTGATGCTAAATCCATTTCTCTACTTTTTTGGGTCAAGTTATTTGCATCAATGTTTTTGTAGAGGTGGTTGCACCATTTCTACAAAATTGACAATTCTTTCCACAAAATCAACAAACTGTTGCAGAATTGCAGAAAGTCCTACAAAATTAGATCTTGATAGGAAATCTTGTCTCAATAAGGTATTTCTCTTAAGTTTTGAACTCCAATACTTTGGTAAAATTATAGCCACAACAACTTGAGTAATCTAGCATCTTTAGATCTATAATGCCACCACTAGTAGAGTCCATGCATAGGCATAAGAATTGGTAGGAACTTTGGTACTTGTACATACAACACAAAGTCATCACAAGTTAACAAACCCTGGTTGAAAATAAAATGAGTATGTGAATCATTAATAAATAAATTATATACATTCATATCATCATTTTTGGCACCATTGTTGGGGATGCACTGAAAGGTATTAGAAGTTCATGTTAAATAGGAAACGACACTAGGAGTATAAATGACCAAATGGGGATAGTTAGGTAACCCTTCCAATAACCTACGTCATGAATCTCCTGAATTTAGAATCATGTTAGTATAAGTAGAACAACATAAATAGGAAAAACAAAAAGTTAGTAAAAACCCAAAAATGTGGTTCAGTAGGAGCCACATTTACTAACATTCTAGCATACAAGGAAGGGAAATCAGTGTGGGGTCCTTTTGTTCAAAATAGTGCAGTCGGGAAACCACTAAAAGGTGAGGAACCAATAGGGGAAGGAATTACATTTAACGATGAGACAAATAGCTCTTCAACATATAAAAAATTCCAAGCCCTTGAAACCACAAGAGAGGATAATATGGGGGGTGAAGAGGTAAATAACCAAGGACACAAGGCCTTGTTACCTTTTAGGATCCTATCTGAGACCCAGATGCAATGATACAAATGAAGAATATTCCTCTCTTTATCCTTCTGAATTTTCATGAACTTTATAAAGATGACCTTGATACATTTCCTTTTTGGTTTGATATTCTTTGTCATAGTTATGAATACTCCATGGATGCACAAAAAATGAAATTATTTCTTACAACCTTAAAGGATTCAACTCTTCATTGGTTTATTGGGATTGGAGGAAATAAAATTCAAAATTGGGATGAAATGAAGAGAATATTATTGAAAAAGTATCAGGATTATTGTAAATTATGAGATACTGAGGAAGAAATTTTTAGGATGTCCCAAGCCGATGATGAGAACTTGGAAGATTGTGTGGAGCAATTTCAATACACCAGACCCTACAAAGGAAAAATAAAAATTCCTTAGAACCTAAAACTTTGCATATAATTTTTCTTAAACGAATACAAGAGGAATGCTTTGAAACCTTAAATATCATGGGTGTGGGTGATGCCTCTCAAATTTCCTATGATACAATTTGTGGGTTGTGTACACTATATTCCAGAGGGAGTTTGAAGTATAATCGTAATTCTCATGATGTAACTTCCATAATTAATAGGCCTAGTGGGAAAGGGGTAACTAAAGCCTAGCTAAGGATTCTATTATAGAATTTTAAAACTTATGTCCTTAGCACCCTAAGCTCCCAATTAGATTCCTTTCAACCTAAGAAAAATAAAGAGTAGGCTGACTTACCCCTGCCTATATTCTTCGCTAAATATCGTAAAAAACACCCTCTTCAATAATGCCCATTAAACAATATTGAAATATGTAATATTTTTGAGAAAAATAATTCAATCCAGGAATGTCCCTCTCTCCCTGAGCTACAAGTTGTGTTTCAAGAGGCCAGTGAAGGAATAAAGCAAATTTTTTTCGTGGCCCAAAACAAAACCTATTCCCCTTGATCATCTAGAAACACACCCAAAGATTCATCTTTATATCATCCTCCAACCTTTGGTTGGTACCCTGTTATGCCTTGGCCCTAGTGGCTGCCACAAATGCAACATCAAGGGTGGGTCCCAGGTTGGAAAAGGCCTTCTTCCTATGGAAATATGACACCATAAGCACCATCTCATAATTATTTGTAGTAGCTTCAACTACCATAAAATCAACCCATTCAAAATCAAACTCACCAAATACCTTAACTTCCAGCTCAACCAATGCCTAACCCAAACAATAAAGTAGCTTAGCCTACCTACAATGTTGAGCTACCCTTTTTTCCCAATTATAATTTGTCATTATTGGACTATGAGAATATACATTTATGTTTTGGGAAGGTGATCCAAAATAAAAATTCTCCCCTTATTCAAGAATAAGATGATGAGGACACCTCCCTAGAGTTAGGATTGACTTACACAGCTCAACATACAATAATTAATCAACCTCTTGAAAAGGAACTTCTTCCTTACCCTAAGAAATTGAGTTTGGAGAAACCTCTTATACATAATGAATTTAATTTTCTAGGAGAGTTAAGGAATTTATGTTTACAACTCCCACTACTCCAAGCCATTAGAGATGTTCCTATATATTTGAAAGTAGTTCAAGAGCTATGTTTGAATAAAAAAAGAAAGAAAAAGGACCCTAAGGCAGTCCAAGTCATAGGGAAGTTATCTGTTTTGATGTCTGGAAAGGTGGCTACAACAAAATATGGATACCTAGGAAGCCCCGTTGTGACATTTAATATTAAAAATATCCCTATAGAAAATACTTTTATCGAACTAGAGGTAACTATTAATGTAATGATCAACAAAAATATGGCAAATCTTGCCTTATTGGGCCTAAAATCAACTCCCACTATTCGCCAACTGGTGATCGATATACTATCAAACCAAAAGGAGCGGTGGAAGATATATTTGTTTCCATAGATCCGTCGAAATATCTGACTGATTTTATAATTCTCCAACCTAAAACTAACCTCATACGATATCCATTAATCCTAGGGAGACCTTAGTTATCTACAACATATTATTATATTTGTTGTAGGTTAGGAAATATGACTATTTCAAATGGAAACTCCACTAAGAAGCTTTCATTGTACCTATTAGAGTTAGTTTATTAGTGGTCAAAGATAACTCTTTTGAGAGTTTTCCATCAGGTCATTAGTCAATTTTTTTTTATTTTTCAGTTAGTCTTCAGCAATAAGTTTGGTCACTAAACAATTCCTATCATGATATGCCGCTCCTTCATATTATTTCATTTCCATTTAGAGGTCTAAAGTCATGTCACTCCATCTCACATAGTTCAAGTCTAGGGTCAAAACTGCTCATAAAAATCTTTAGTTTTTCACTATATTTAAGGCAGTGAAACCTCCATTTCATTCATAAAGGTCTAGTTGAAGGAGCAAGTTAGTTTTTACAATTCAAAATAAAATCTGCATGTCATAATAATTTTCTGTTCTGTTGCTGTATTCGAAGAGAAATGAAGATCTTTGCTAAAGAAATTTATTTTCAAAATCGAATGTTTATCAAATTATTCTTTAAGAATTTGAAAATTCACCCTCGATACCACAGGATTTAAATCTTATGCGTTATTCCCCACTACCCATTTGACACGTCGCATACTCCTACTTGTCAATTATCTATGTCACATCACATTTACCATCCCCCTACCCCACCATTCATTGAAATCCGACATATGCTAACCACCTCCCATCTCACCGCTCATCCATCGCGCCTCGATCAAATCCAACGACCCGTACGAAACTTCGACCTTCCCTCATTGTTTGAAACTTAACGTGGAGGGGGGGGGGGGGGGGGTGTCCGAAAAGTGTGGTTTCAAAACCTGAACCCACCGCTAAGTTTTAACATTGTGTAATTTTGCACCCCCCTCGCATGAAACCACTTACTGCCATTGTACCCCTCTGAAATCCCGCTTACCCGCCAGTTGAACCCACTGCTCTACCCACCATTCATGTCATGCCAACATGGATTGAGGGTTGTCCAATCAAATTAATTCTAGCCCTTCCATAACCGTTAGCCAATAAATTCAATCCTAACCGTTAGGCTAACGTACATGCGCCCTTTTCAAATAGGAATTAAACCAATTTTCCATAAATTCATCACTAAACACCAGTTTTAAACTTTTATTCTGCTATTCGCTCTACTCTGCACATGATTACCAATTCACAGTTATTTCTATAAATTCCAGAACAATAATTTAACCACCATTCAAAGCAATCTGATTACTGTTTTAAATAATATTTACAGTTGTCAACATTATTCTGATTTGCATAGCTTTTCCTCAGTCTCGGCCACTTTTTTTCATCAAAAATTCTTGTTTCCATCATTTCATCAGAGCCAATCATGCCTCCAAATAACAAAGGACCAAAAGAACCAGTAAGTCTACTACTACACCCTCCAATTGACTTTCATCACATACCATTAGCAGAAAAATACCATAAAATCCATGAAACCCTTTGTGAACTTGAGTTATTTGAATTGTATTACTGGTTAGAGGATAAATTATGAGACAATCTAATGATATAGGACTGTGGGATTCTAACCTCCCACATTTTATCTTTCCTCACACCCATATTTCTCCAGAATTTGTTAGAAGATGCCAAGCTTGTTATATTCCCAACCAGAGAGCTATTATCTCTCCTACAGGAGAGATTTTAGTGACCATCACTGCCCAAACCATTGAACAAATAATGCAAGCCCCAACCACAGAGAATGCCACCCCATTTACCCAAGAAGCACTGAATGAAATATATCAGAACTTAGATTTTGCAAAAATATCTCAAACTCTTGATTTTTTTATGACTGAAAATGATCCATTACCCAAGAATAACCCTCCATTTCCATCATCCATTTTCCTTGAAAGATCCAAACAAATCATCACAGTCATTTCCTACCTTCTTGGTTATTATTCAGACCAATGGATAGATGAAGCCATCATAGGATTCATGTCCATTTTCTCCACAGATTCCAAACCCTCCATCATTTTCAATTTCATTCAAATCATTGTAGATTCTATCCATGATCATTTTATTAAATTCCCAACTGAAGTGGTCTTCAGTTATGCCTCTGTGTTAGTTTACTTGTTCTTATATTCTCAGGGAGATAAATTCAAGTTTTCCTTACAGAAATTTGATGAAGAAGGCAATCAACAGTCAATCATTTTCTAGACTTCATTAGTCATGAAGAAACAGAAAGAGTATTCATATAAGAAATTTGTAGAATTGTTTCTTCATCCATCACTCAGTTTATTGAACAAGACTACAGAGCCCAGGATCAGTGAAGAAATTGGAAAGATATTGTAGGTGTCAGACCAAGCAAGGACAGGGGATTGGTAACTGTATCAAAAATACACAGAACTTGGAGTTTATGGCTGTGAACTTCCCCTTTACAAGTTGCCAAAATTCCTCCCAATGAGGATTTTTGCATTGGAGTACATCAGATAAATGATTAATGCTGATGAAGTTCATTTTGTCTCTGCTAAAAAGAAATCACAATTCAAAATCAAAACACAAATAGGAACTTTTATCTGTAATAACATGACAATAGGGGATGAAGAAGATAAATTGTTGAAAGAGATGCAGTTTAATCTCAGTTTCACATGGTCTAATGATCTAGTTGGTGTCATTTCTAAATTCGGGGTAGAAAACAAATCTACACCTTATTTTCATACACCTATACCAGAGATTGAAAAATATATGAATCAACTTGAATGGACTGAAGGTAATTTACAGGAGGCTGAAGAACAAATAGTGTATATATCAACATTACACACTCCTGTTTCATAGGAAAGAGCAGGGAAAAGGGTCAAAGAAGACCAGTCATCTCCATTGAATGAATCTTCCAGCAAAGAATTCAAAATCCACTACCAAAAGAAGAAAAAGCTTAAACCAAAGGTCAATCCTAGCAAGGAGTTAGAGAAAGAAGTAATTATTATTACTGAAGAGACACCTACTTCCACATAGGCAGGTGATCAAAGTACTTCTACTACTCCTACTACTTCATCAGTTTCTAAATATCAGCAATCAAAATTTTCTAAATATCAGCAACAAGCCATTCAAACTAGTACAATTTCTACATGGGAAAAGGAGAAAATTGTTTTTGACACCTTCAGAGAGATAAATTTGAAGAATGAAATGTTAAATACCAGTACATATAATTAATTTTGGAAACAAACTCCCAGATCTCAAAGCAATTCGCTTTCAGATTTTGATTCAGATAAGGGAAAAATGCAGTTTTCTTTTCTTCAAGCACAAATTCCATAGCCAAAATCAGAAGCGAATTACAAAAATACTGCATTTGAGTTTGATACAAAGGAGATACATCCAGTAGATCAAATGGAGTTACACAAACAAACTGGTGAGGCACCCCATTTTCGCAAGAAGCACTGATTGAAATATATCAGAAGTTAGATTTTGCAAAAATATCTCAAACTCTTGAGTTTTTTATGACTGAAAATGATCCATTACCCAAGAATAACCCTCCATTTCCATCATCCATTTTCCTTGAAAGATCCAAACAAATCATCACAGTCATTTCCTAACTTCTTGGTTATTATTCAGACCAATGAATAGATGAAGCCATCATAGGATTCATGTCCATTTTCTCCACAGATTCCAAACCCTCCATCATTTTCAATTTCATTCAATTCATTGTAGATTCTATCCATGATCAGTTTGTTAAATTCCCAACTGAAGTGGTTTTCCGTTATTCCTCTATGTTAGTTTACTTGTTCTTATATTATCAGGGAGACAAATTCAAGTTTTCCTTACAAAAATTTGATGAAGAAGGAAATCAACAGTCAACCATTTTTTGGACTTCGTTAGTCATGAAGAAACAGAAAGAGTATTCATATAAGCAATTTGTAGAATTGTTTCTTCATCCATCACTCAGTTTATTGAACAAGACTATGGAGCCCAGGATCAGTGAAGAAATCAGAAAGATATTGTAGGTGTCAGATCAAGCAAGAATAGGGGATTGGTAACTTTATCAAAACTACACAAAACTCAGAGTTTATGGCTGTGAACTTCCCCTTACAAGTTGCCAAAATTCCTCCCAATGAGGATTTTTGCATTAGAGTACATCATACAAATGAATAATGCTGCTGAAGTTTATTTTGTCTCTGCTAAAAATAAATCACAATTCAAAATCAAAACACAGATAGGACCTTTTATTTGTAATAGCAGGACAGTAGGGGATGAAGAAGATAAATTGTTGAAAGAGATGCAGTTTAATCTCAGTTTCACATGGTCTAATGATCCAGTTGGTGTCATTTCTAAATTAAGGGTAGAAAAAAAATCTACACCTTATTTTCATACACCTATACTAGAGATTGAAAAATATATGAATAAGCTTGAATGGACTGAAGGTACTTTACAGGAGGCTGAAGAACAAACAGTGTCTACATTAGCATTACAGACTCCTGTTGCATAGGAAAGATAAGTGTTGGAGAGGTAAATCCCCTCTGTGGACAGAGGCGATGCCTACTAGCCCAGATCGAGTCTAGCAACAATCAGACACACAGTGACGTAGGTCTCTAGTTACAAAAACGACAAAATATAACAAGTAGCCTACCTCAGGTCCTACGCAATGGTCGTTTAGGAAAGGATGACGCTTCCCGTCCTCCGCTTTGGCAGATCACAATCCTTCCGCTTAACACGTCCAAACACCTACACACATGCGAAGAAACACAACGATACACAGCATAGAATCTAAATCTTGTAACCATACATCAGTCAGAGAGGATGTAATTCATTGCATCAAAAGCAAAGACACATGAATGAAACCATAACCAAAGTCGTTTATCATTAATAATAACAAAAGAAAGATACAACCCAAGGCTCTGACGTTAGATCTTCCTTCGGCGGGTCGACAGTGGAGCACGTCTCAATGAAGCTCGTCAGGAATGGGAAAAAGCTCTCTCTCTTCGGCTTGGCTCTCAAAGGCTATCTGGTGATAGTCTCCTTGCTATAGATTCAGCTCTTCTCTAGTGCTATCAGGACTACTAGCTTGCTAAGGGAAAATGGCAAGCTTATATAAATGGTGGAAGGGGAGTTTGGATCGCTACAATTGTGGGATTGGCCCTATCCTCAAGGAAGCTTCCATGATAGGTGGAAAAATACCTCCCATACATGGAGATCTGGAGCCAAACCTCCCAACTCATTTTAGAGACTCGTTCAGGAGTTGGTTGGAATCAAACTTCCACCATTTATTTTTAAAAAACAATCCTTATTAAGCTTGGCATGAGCAATACACTGGGATAGAGCGCCAGTTGGCACGCCCTCTTTGGTGGATTTTCCCCATTGGCACGAGGGCTGAAATGGCTAATCGCGCCAAGGCCAAAAGATCAGTTTTTAGGGTTTTTCTAAGGAAACTTTCTTTAGAGGAATGATTGTCCTTGTCAAGGGGGGTTCCATGAAAGTGATTTTAAGTTATGTCACTGCTCATAGGTCATGGAAAAGGCCCTCCAATGTGCGGGACGTGGGATTGCAGGGACAGTGACAAATTACTGTGTAACAGATGCCCCCTAAAGCATGAGGCCCGAAAGAGAGAGAGGGGTGAAATGCTTTATGAGAACGTGCCCAACTGAAAACACTGCCATCGGAAAACCTGCGTAGACAAGTACAACTGATATCTCAAATACATGGTATGTGGTATGGGCGCAGCCATCCATAACAGAGTATACAATAATCAGGATCCAAGGTATGGACGCAGCCATCCAGAAAGGATCAATAAGAAGACTCAGGTATGGTCACAACCATCCAATCAATGAGTCATGTAACGAATCATGATAATCCACAAAATATGCAGCCTGGATTCCATCATACAAAACCAAGGGTCTTGCGCTCCATCTCGACCCGAAAAAAGTACAAGTACTAGCATGTGAATAAATGAGCTAAAGTCGAACATGCAAGAACATCGTTTGATTACCAGCCAATGATGAAAGTAGTTAACAGACGCGAGAGGAACCACCAATAATGAGGATGGCCCTCAAGGTACTATAGGTACAATCCATGGAATGTGAACAATGAGCTGGTGTCGAACACCCGCAGAATCATTCGATCGAAGGCCAATGATGAAAACCTTGCGTCGAATGTAAAGAACTTGCCATTGAGGCATGCAGGCTCAAAGGTATCGGAAGGGAGTCTCTAGATCAGTTTCCTAGATAATGAGCTGAAGTCGACAGGAAGTGACCTTGATCGAAGGTGGGCCATAGTGAATTCCACATCATCAACGCGAGACAGAGGAATATAATGTTTGTGAATCAAGATCAGTAGAGAATCAGAGGAGGGTTGAAACTGCAGAGGTCAACTTCTCTTGAACATATCAGCAGCACGACACTGGATTTGGCAGTATTTTACATCAAAAGATCTGAGGTCATGATGACGAGGCAAAGAGTAGATGAGTGGTCAAAAGGATAACCCAAACCCATGGAAACAAGCAAATAGCGAGATGAGATGTCCCCAACCTGATGCGAATGCAGACAAGTGCCATGTTCAAGAGCGACATACTGCCGACATAACGATGATACTGGTTTCATTTTTCCCCACCATTTCTAGCGAGTACCCCAATTATTTTTGAAAAAAATCTTGAAGGGGATAACATATGCTTGCGATATAAGTTTTTCCTTTGGACAAATCCAACCTAGTACATTTAATGAGCCCTAGGAAGGAGGAACTCGAGTATCGTCATTACGACGGAATCTGATGTCATCAGGTTTTAACGAGTCTGACAAAGGAAGAACTCGACATATTTTCATGTTTAAAGAGTTTGAAAAGACAGCGGAAAAGAAAAATCCAACAGTCCCTTTTCGTAGATAGTTCCTTAGATCTGAAAAGGTAGAAAACTGTGTCTGAGAAAACCTCCTAGTCGTGATTGGCTAGGGTATTCCTTTTTTGTAAATAATCTATCCCAGCCTGAAAAAGGGGTAAACATATATTGGGTAGATATCGCTTCACATCCATTTAACAAGTTCCAAATGACAAGAGTCTCGACAATCTTTTCAATTTTTAAGAGTCAGAAAAGAGCTGAAAGTTGACTCCTCCTGGAGGAACGAGTGGTATACAGGGTAGCAACTGGTTCCAGTAATGGTGGAACTGCTCAGAACAAGTAAAGGTTAAGAGGCTGGCTAACAAGACCACTCATTGCAGCAGTTCCTCGGGAACAGGTAAAACAACCAAGTGAAGGCATATGATCGGCCAAGCAAATAGTGACAATGGAGTGAGAAAACCAAGGCTCATCTGGCAAAAACAGGCTGGTAAAATGGTAATCACAAGAGGTAAAATGGGAATGGTTTCATTTTTACACAAGCTTGAAATCAAGAAACTTTGCTTGAAGTTGGTTTCATTTTTACACAATCTTGAAACAAAGATAAACTATGCTTGGAACCAGTTTCATTTTTACACAAGCTTGAAATGGAAACAAACTATGCTTGAAAAATTAAGCATGCCCCCAACATGGTGACTCAATTCAAGGTACATGCCCCCCAAGATTCAGTTCATATGAAATGGAGTGAAGGTTCAAAACACAAGATATTTGATTTAAATCTAACAAAACTCGAATTGAACGGGCTCGTGTTTCATTATTTTAATGAGGTTGACACACTTAAAAGAACTGTCCTCGTAGCAGATTGTTTCATTGTTTTAGGAGCTTGACACAAGAAGAGGAACTATGCTCCAACGAGCTCAAATGAGGAGGCTTGGGAGGAGGATAACTAGATACATCACACTCGAGAAAATTAGACACTGCCCCCAAGCCGGGTATGAATGAGGAACGATGATGGCCATCGCTCCATGGTAGATCTTCAAGAGACATCGTTTCAACGATAGCTTCATCAGAGGGGAAGACTTCTCTTAAAGGATCGAGTGAATCTGCATCGCTGAGACAAGGGGATTGAGAATATACATCTAGAGCCATGCTCTAAGGAGAATGTTCAGGAGGAGGAGGATCTGATGCAGCGACAATCTCACAATAATTGATCTCAACTAGAGTTAAAGGCATCGATTCTCCGAAAGAGGTCACCTGTTCAGGTGAAGGGATGATCCAAGGGTCATCTGACCTAGAGATCATGTTAACTTGAATGGTGTACGGTGGTGGTGCGGGAAGGATACCCATGAGGATAGGGTCCTTGAAAAGACTGGGTCTTACACTATCGGGGGGATTGGGGATCTAATCCATGTAAGGTACGTTATTCTTGGAGGATGAGGTGAAGAAAGACAGTTGATCAAGAGTGATAATTTTTCCCTCATGAGGAAACTTTAGAAGCCAAAAAAGGGTGGACGGAACGCATAGCATGGCGTGAGTCCAACTGCAACCAAGAAGGAGATTGTAGTTGAGCTTGGCATCAACCAATTCTACTTCTATGTTGACTGTCTTACCCTGTAACGTGATCGGTAAACTCTCGAGAACACCCAAGGGTTTTGATTCCCGACCATCAAATGCATCAAGGGCATTGGGAGATGAAGTAAGAGCTGGAGAACCAATGGCCTTCCAGCAGGCAGATGACATAACACAGGTGGAAGCACCTTCATCCACAATGGCTCTATGGATGTTAAGGCTGTTGATACCAACTTGTATAATGAGAGCAATTTGATGTGGAAGTCAGGGGACAAAATTTTCCAGGTCGAAGGTGAGAATACTAGAATCGGCAGGATCAATTCCACCGATTGCGGACAATAGAGCTTTCCGTTGCGACGAGCAAATTTGAAGCACTTCCAAAGCAGAAATTGTGAAAGGCGCCTGTGCCAAATCCTCAACAATGCTATAGTGCTGAGCGGCACAGCCGTTTGGATTATAGGAAGATTTTCGCAGAACACCTTTAGAAGGCAGCCTCACAACAGGTTCAGCGCTGGGCTTCTCAATTTCTAAAGGACCAAAGACAGGTGGGGGAGGTGGGCCATTAATGACTTCCTTCCCAGCTGCCTAGTGTGATCCAGTATAATCCTTCGAGTGCGTAGCAATCAAAACAGGTGTAGCACCATTCATCATAAAAACTTGGGACCCAAATGGTGCAGATGGTGAAGGCTGCTCAACCATCTGGGTCTGCTGAGATGGGAATGGTTCTTTGAGAACTGTCGGGGTCCCTTTGGAGCCTTTCATAAGTTGAATAACTTCAGATCGTTGGGGATAATCTTTGGTATAATGATCTCCTTCACAGATAAGACAGGGGTACTTCGGTTTGCGTTGGGAGCCATTATCAGCATGAGGTTTAGAAGTCTCTGGTTTCGAGGCATCGGGTTTGGATTTTCCTTTTCCCTTCTTCTTCCCTTTGGAGGAATTTTCCGCAGGATTTGCCTGAACGACATTGACCTCTACAGTCTTACCAGAATCTGGAGGGGCGGGAAGAGCAGAATTATTGGAAGAATTTGACTTCTGATTCCCATTTGAGGACTTCCAAGAAGTCTGAGAAACAGAACCAATGTCACCATCCACCGATGCGGTAGCTGGTACTTTAGAGGTCCCTGGCCACAGGGCATCAGTCAAGATATCATATAGCGTGCCAGAATGAGAGTACACCAAATCAAGGTACTGGGAACGCGCGATGGCTTGTTCTTTGGTCACACATGCCCTCATGGCAATATCTTAAGTGATCTTGTTAACGAAGGAGGTAGTGAACCAATGAGTTAGAAGCTGATTAGGTATATCAAATTTAATCAGTCTACGACGACGTCGACACTCATGAATATGATTAGATATATGGGTGGCTTTATCCTGCTTGAGAGAAGTCAGGAGATGCGTCCCGGCTTCGTAAAGAATTGGTAATTGGAAGTGTGTGAAAAAATCCATAGCTAACATATTGAAGTCTTGAATGATACCGCGGGGTAGTTCTATATACCACTTAGCAGTAGCACCAGTAAGAGTGCGCTGGAAAAGATGCAGACAAATCGAATCATCTACCCAAGAGTTCGAAGAACACCACAGATGATAGGTCATGACATGAGCTTGGGGGTCCTCTCCAGCTTTAATTTCAAATTTAGGACAGTCACTGGGCACCTTGGTTGGAACTGGAGGCCAATAAGGATTGTGAAGAATCGGATCATTGGTCAACTTAGATACGTCTGGCAATTCCAATGTGGCGAGGAAAGGTAACTGAGGATTGAAAGGCATACCAGGCCCTCGATAAGGACCTGTACCCGTACTCCACCCTGGTTGAGCATAAATTTTCCCCCATTGGTTTTGTCCTGGAGGATTATGGCCATAGGGGGTATAAGCTGTATAATTGGGCTGATACGGTTGCTGATAACCAGTGTAAGGGGGTTGATAACTGGGGTACTAACCATGATTATATGTAGGCCCCGTTTGAGAAGTGTATGTATTTGACTGCTGAGTATAGGTATAGCCTGGTTTTTTAAGGTAATAACCAGAACCTTGGGGTAGGTTGTAAGCCGGTCGAGATTGACCTTGAAGGTAATAACCGCCTTAGGGTCGAGTGGGCTATTGGTAACTGGGGCCCTGCTAAGCCTGATGAGTTGGGTGCACAGGCGGATTCAGCTGCGACATGGAATAAATGGGATGTTGAGCAGGGTTGAATAGATGTGTAGGTTGGCTTGGTTGAACAAGTTTACCTGGCTGGCCTGGTTGAACAGGTTGACCCAGGTGAACAGGTTGTCCTGGTTGAACAGGTTGACCTGGCTGATAGAGGACACCAGGTTGGCCCGGCTGAGTTAGTTGGCCTGATGGCAGGATAGGGCCAGGCTGTGCCTGATAACCAGGTTGGCCTGTGGCAAGACCATAAGATGGTCACAGCTATGAAACATTCAGACCAATGGGAAACTAAGGTTTCTGAGGTTGCACCATAGGTTTGCAAGGGTGGATTTTCTCCCCAGGACCGTACAACAGTCTAGGTTGATACCCCGGTTGGCCTGTGGGTCCTTGAGGTTGCCTTGGCTGGACCACAGAGTGAGGCTGTAAAGGTTGACCTTGAGGGTTGTAGGATGGCCCTTGCAGACCATACAAGAACACCTGCTGGCCCGAAGCTTGCCCTTGGAAGGGTTGTCCTTGTGGGTTAGAAGGTTTCCCAGCCTGGGCAGATAGAAAACCTTGGACATACTGATAAGCCTCTGGAGCAGGAAAATGTAGAGGGTTTCCCTGCTCATCATACTGATATGGAAAAATGTAAACAGGGGTACCATCCGGTCCATAATGGGAAAAATAAGGACGGTTGGGATCTTGGGAGGACTGACCAACCTCGGAGTTTGACGTCTGTAAATAAAACCGATACTCCTCAGGAGAGATATTCTCTGCAATCGTAGATGCGATGTAGACGTCTTTAGGAAGCGACGCGGTCCTGATGGACTGAGTAGTAATAGCGGGTGTAGATGCAACTATGCAGACGGTAGGCCTAATAGGTACTGATGTGACCTGAGGAGATTACGTGAGAGGTGTCGATGGTGACATCCCTAATGAAGGAATAACGAGCCTCGTGGATGGAGTTGTTACTCCCATGGAAGCCACAACGGCCACAATCTGACTTAAGGACCTATATCCCGCTGGAAGCGAAGGACTAGGCGAAGACATGATAGAAGACTCGGGGTTGTTTTCTGGGAAAAGCTGGTAATCTTCACCAGATGTAGGAATTTCCTCACTAGGAGAAGGACTGGGTGAGTCCATATCTGACCCTGCCTCAAGATCTTCCAAAAGACGTCGAGGACTAGGAGGTATAACAGCAGCTAAGAAATGCGAACCCGATTTAAGAAGAGGGAAGTATTCCCCTACTCCAAATCCAAACCAAGCGCTGGATAAGGGCCAATTGAACTCAACTGGTCCTCCAAAGGGAAGCTCAGATAGAACTGGTCCCCCGTCGGGAAACTTGGAGATAATAGGCTGCTGAGGTTCAGTAGAGGACTGAGAGACCTCTAACGAATCGTCTGTGTAAGGACTACTAGTAGACGAAACTGAGGGTTCCGCCACTGTCACAGTAACGAAAAGAGGAAGAGATCAAAACAAAAACACACGAGCTAAAACTAAGGAAAACAATCAAATGGACAACAAACAATCTCTAAAAGGGTGTGTGATCATAAGTGATTAATTTTACCACATTGAAACTTGAAAATTTTACCGTTTCATGTTTTAAGAGTCAAGAAACGAGTAAAAGGTGACTCTATCTCTTTCAAATTGGAAAAAAGCATGAAAGGACAAGCACTTGATGATCATTTCAAATTTAATGAGTCAGAAAAGATCGAAATGACTACTCTGGAACTCTAGGCAAAGGGTGTACTAGATATCCGTGAACTACAATATACACCTTGGTTCAAAAATGAAAGAGAAATCAACCAAGGACTTGACATACGTGTAGGCAATCTCCCCGAATGTTATGTCTGGTGTATCACATGTATAAGGCATCTGACTCAGCTTCCTATAGATAAAGGATAGCAACCTAGTGGGGTCTCCCTTTATATACGCGACAATATGGGGAACACAAGTCCGTACTAGTGCTGTCTAAAGCCAAGAGGCAAACGACAACTACTAGGTTTAACGACGCCAGAACACGTCACTAGCCTAGACCTCTAAATATTTTGTTAATGTTTCGATGCTGCCTTAAGGTAAATTGAATAAATTTTAGAGTTGATCTTCAATAATGTTTCAATTTTAGGCCCTACCGAATGTTATGTCTCAAAAATCCTCTAAATGCACACTACATGCCACTACAAATCACTTTGTTCGATGAACAACTAACTACGGGAAGGTTGAGAGCTTTTCAAACAATCACAAAATGATCACAAAACAACCACTAGTGTCTCTAATGCACACTAATGAAACTAAAATCTTTTCCTTTAGAGTTATATAACACTAATAATGTAGAAAAGTTTTCAATTTTCACTAAGTAATCAAAAACAAAAATAATTGTTTTTTTTTGTATTTTCAATGTTTTAGAGCAAAATGCACCAAACGAAACGAAAACTAATAAGAGACCAATTTGAGAAATGATAACGAAAGAGTAACAAGAAATTTCACTTCACACACAATCAGACCTCAAATTGACGGAGAAATCCTTCAAACCAAAGAGGAATTGCAACAAAAAACTCACACAAACCGTGTGATCTAGGCTCAAAATGAGACAAAAGTGAAACTTGAATGAAAAAAAGAGCAATCACTCAAATCACGCAATGAAACAATAAAAACCAACCACACAAATGCAAGGAAGCAAAAACAAAGTTGACTGAACAAGCGAAAACCAAAAACTCCTACGGGAGGCTCAACACACAATAGCACCTAGATGCCCTAGGGCTAGAATGTAAAACAGAAAGTAGAGGGAAAACAACTGGAGGATGGAGGTCACACACAGTCAACCAGGCCTTCAAGGCACTTAGGCAGTTGGAAAAGATGCACCAAAAATAAAAAATCAGACTTAGAGAGCTCAGAACAAGCAAACCCTAGTACCACACAAGAATGGCGCAACTGTTTGGCTACATCTAGCGCCAAAACAGGGTTGGCGCGGGCGCCTAACTAGCAACAAGCACCAACTGGCGCGACTGTCAGGCCCAAAAATGTGCCAATCGAGTTTACTAATGACAGGAATGAAAAAGAGCAAGCAAAGAGTAGATCAGGTATGGTAGGAGCTGAACAGAGGTTCTACACTAGAAAGAGATAGGCCAGAAGAGAAAATCAAGCAGACAGAAGCGAAAAGCAACCGAAAGAGACAAGACAAACTCCAACCAAACTCCCCAGCGGAGTCGCCAGTTTTTTGGAGAGGTAAATCCCCTCTGTGGACAGAGGCGATCCCTACTAGCCCAGATTGGGTCTAGCAACAATCAGACACGCAGTGACGTGGGTCTCTAGTTACAAAAACAACAAAATATAACAAGTTGCCTACCTCAGGTCCTACACAATGGTCGTTGAGGAAAGGATGACGCTTCCCGTCCTCCACTTTGGCAGATCATGATCCTTCCGCTTAACACGTCTGAACACCTGCACACATGTGAAGAAACACAATGATACACATCATAGAATCTAAATCTTGTAAACATACATCAGTCAGAGAGGATGTAATTCATTGCATCAAAATCAAAGACACATGAATCAAACCATAACCAAAGTTGTTTATCATTAATAATAACAAAGAAAGGTACAACCCAAGGCTCTGACATTGGATCTTCATTTTTCGGGTCATCAACGGAGCACGTCTCAATGAATCTCGTCGGGAATGGGACAAAGCTCTCTCTCTTCGGCTTGGCTCTCAAAGGCTGTCTGGCGATAGTCTCCTTGCTACAGATTCAGCTCTTCTCTAGTGCTATCAGGACTACTAGCTTGCTAAGGGAAAATGGCAAGCTTATATAAATGGTGGAAGGGGAGTTGGGATCCCTACAATTCTGGGATTGGCCCTATCCTCAAATAAGCTTCCATGATAGGTGGAAAACTACCTCCCATACATGGAGATCTGGAGCCAAACCTCCCAACTCATTTTAGAGACTCGTTGAGGAGTTGGTTGGAATCAAACTTTCGCCATTTATTTTTAAAAAACAATCCTTATTAAGCTTGGCACGAGCAATACACTGGGACAGAGTACCAGTTGGCGTGCCCTCTTTGGTGGATTTTCCCCATTGGAGGGAGGGCTGAATTGGCTAATCGCGCAAAGGCCAAAAGATCAGTTTTTAGGGTTTTTCCAAGGAAACTTTCTTCAGAGGAATGATTTTCATTGTCAAGGGGGATGCCATGAAAGTGATTTCAGGTTATGTCACTGCTCATAGGTCACGAAAAAGGCCCTTCAATGTGCGGGACGGGGGATTGTAGGGATGGTGACAAATTACTGTGTAACAAGAAGGGAAAAGGGTCAAAGAAGACCAATAATCTCCATTGAATGACTCTTCCGGCAAAGAAATCAAAATCCACTATAGAAAGAAGAAAAATCTTAATCCAAAGGTAAATCCTAGCAGGGAGTTAGAGAAAGAAGTAATTATTATTACTGAAGAGACACCTCCTTCCACACAGGCAGGTGATCAAAGTACTTCTACTACTCCTACTACTTCATCAGTTTCTAAATATCAACAATCAAAAGTTTCTAAAGATTAGCAACAAGCCATTCAAACTAGTACAATTTCTACATGGGAAAAGGAGAAAATTGTTTTTGACACCTTCAGAGAGATAAAGTTGAAGAATGAAATGTTAAATACCAGTACATATAATTAATTTTGGAAACAAACTCCCAGCTCTCAAGGCAAGTTGCTTTCAGATTTTGATTCAGATAAGGGAAAAATGTAGTTTTCTTTTCTTCAAGCACAATTTCCATAGCCAAAATCAAAAGCGGATTACAAAAATACTGCATTTGAGTTTGATACAAAGGAGATACATCCAATAGATCAAATGGAGTTACACAAACAAACTGGTGAGGCACCCCATTTTCCTAAGAAGCAGTGATTGAAATATATCAGTAGTTAGATTTTGTAAAAAGATCTCAAACTCTTGAGTTGTTTATGAATGAAAATGATCCATTACCCAAGAATAACCCTCCATTTCCATCATCCATTTTCCTTGAAAGATCCAAACAAATCATCACAGTCATTTCCTAACTTCTTGGTTATTATTCAGACCAATGGGTAAATGAAGCCATCATAGGATTCATGTCCATTTTCTCCACAGATTCCAAACCCTCCATCATTTTCAATTTCATTCAATTCATTGTAGATTCTATCCATGATCAGTTTGTTAAATTCCCAACTAAAGTGGTTTTCAGTTATGCCTATGTGTTAGTTTACTTGTTCTTATATTCTCAGGGATACAAATTCAAGTTTTCCTTACAAAATTTTGATGAAGAAAATCAACAGTCAACCATTTTATGGACTTCATTAGTCATGAAAAAACAGAAAGAGTATTCATATAAGAAATTTGTAGAATTGTTTCTTCATCCATCACTCAGTTTATTGAACAAGACTATGGAGCCTAGGATCAGTGAAGAAATCAGAAAGATATTGTAGGTGTCAGATCAAGCAAGAACAGGGGATGGGTAACTTTATCAAAACCACACAAAACTTAGATTTTATGGCTGTGAACTTCCCCCTTACAAGTTGCCAAAATTCCTCCCAATGAGAATTTTTGCATTAGAGTACATCAGACAAATGATTAATGTTGATGAAGTTCATTTTTTCTCTGCTAAAAAGAAATCACAATTCAAAATAAAAACACAGATAGGACCTTTTATCTGTAATAGCAGGACAATAGAGGATGAAGATAAATTGTTGAAAGAGATACATTTTAATCTCAGTTTCACATGGTCTAATGATCCAGTTGGTGTAATTTCTAAATTAAGGGTAGAAAACAAATCTACACCTTATTTTCATCCACCTATACCAGAGATTGAAAAATATATGAATCAACTTGAATGGACTGAAGGTAATTTATAGGAGGCTAAAGAAAAAACAATGTCTACATCAAAATTACAGACTCCTGTTGCATAGGAAAGAGCAGGGAAAAGGGTCAAAGAAGACCAGTCATCTCCATTGAATGACTCATCCAACAAAGAATTCAAAATCCACTACAGAAAGAAGAAAAAGCTTAATCCAAAGGTCAATCCTAGCAAGATGTTAGAGAAATAAGTAATTATTATTACTGAAGAGACACCTCCTTCCACACAGGAAGGTGATCAAAGTACTTATACTACTCCAACTAATTCATTAGTTTCTAAATATCAGCAATCAACAGTTTCTAAAGATCAACAACAAGCCATTCAAACTAGTATAGTTTCTACATGGGAAAAAGAGATTTTTTTTTTGACACCTTCAGAGAGATAAAGTTGAAGAATGAAATGTTAAATACCAGTACATATAATTAATTTTGGAAACAAACTCCCAGCTCCCAAAGCAAGTTTCTTTCAGCTTTGATTCAGATAAGGGAAAAATGCAGTTTTCTTTTCTTCAAGCACAAATTCCATAGCCAAAATCAGAAGCAGATTACAAAAATACTGCATTTGAGTTTGATACAAAGGAGATACATCCATTAGATCAAATGGAGTTACACAAAAAAACTGGTGAGATTATTTCATCCACTCTCACTAACACTGCTATGAGTTTATCAAAACTGCAGATTACATTGGCTAATGTACAATCACAACTGAAAATGGAGAAGGTGTCTTCATTTGCTAAGGACACAAGAATCAAAACTCTAGAAGACCTGGTGATTAAAATTGGATATGATCCTTCCAATGTCAATGCAATAAAAGAAATCATCAAAAATAAAAATGCTAACATAGTAGCATTGAGGAAACAATTGAAGATTCCAACTACAGAAGATCTTGTGGCAAAAGACATTGAAGAGACTGAATCTCAGAAGACAGAAATGATGAAGTTTATTATGGAACAAAATGCTTAAATGAAACATATGGAATAAGTGCTAGATAAAATGATAAAGGAAAAGGAACACATAAAAAACATCAAAGGTTCCTTTAGAAGCAGTGCCTCTTGCAGTTATCCCTATAGCTCAACCTTCTACAACAAGTATTGCAGATGGAGCTGAGAAGCTCATTAAAGCAGTTCAAAATATGTCAATTTAGGAAGAGGAGATAAATAAATTATAGGATCAGGTAATATTGTTGCAATTTCAAAAATCTAATGCTGAAATTTCACATGCAGTTGAAGCACAAAGAGCTAACAAGTTAATTGAGAAGTTGCAGAAAGAGAAAAAAGAATCAGCCATTGGAAATACTCTGGGCCAAGTAAAAGAAATAATCTGGGCAGGCATCATGGAATATTTAAATGGTATTTGGCCAAGTATACAAATTATATTTGAGAAAAAGGAGTTGATACCGAAAGAAAATGAGGCCATTGCAACAATCAAAGCACAATTAGGAGATAAGCCTGCTATAGCAAACAACATCATAAAGTTTTTGAATGAAAAGAACAGGTATAAGTTGGATGATTTGGGCACAGATGACAAAATAGAAACAATTATGGAAGTAAATAAGGTGCTCATAAAGAAGAATTTGATTCTTCAACTTGAGGAGAAGTGTCACAGTCTAGAGATCACATTTCAGAGATTTTTCAGCATAATAGAGCCTCTGACACATAAAGGATTGCCCTCTCTATTTGTGATCAATGATAAATTTATGACCAAAAATGATTATTGGAGAAGACTTAATGAAATTTCCAGAGATATTGCCAATTTTTCAAACATCAAAGGCACATTAACAGGAAGGGCGTTGTTGGGAACATTAAGCAATGATAGTTTTATTCATTATGAAGTAAAACATGTTTCTGTGGTGAGGTCCACTTTTGCTAAATACACTAAAGAAAATGAAGTTTACCGTAAGGTAATGAAAATGGTCAGCCCTGATCAAGAGCGCTGGGAAAAACTATGTGAATTTCAGGAGTAATTAGTTAAATAGAAAATTCAAACCTATGCCAGATCATCAATCAACTAACAGCCAATGCAACCCATAATTATCTCCTTCAACAATAGTTTTCAGTTAGAGCAGCGCCAACAGAACAAATAAAATTATTTTCCATGTTGTAGTTAGAGTTTAGTTTGGCAAATAAAGCGCTATCTATTATAGCCTTTAATGTAATATGTTGTAATTTAGCTTTTATATAAATAATTCACTGTACGAAGTATTAGTGGTTGGATAATCAAGTTTTTGAAACTTTGTGTATTACTGTGGACCTATTATTAATGAAATCAAAGGAGTTGCAGCAAATTTTTTGAGATTCATGTGGTATTTCTTTTGAGCATTGTTCTTTTCTCTGTTATTTCATTTCCAGTTCAGTTTCTATGTAAACATCTTATCATTTTATAAACATAGATCAATTACATGTTCTATTTTTTAAGATTTCTACAAATATGTATTTTCATCTAATGAATGAATTTAGTAAAATGCTCATTCAAACCCCTATCTTTTTCTACCACTATAGAAAAATGACAACTTAATTGTGCTAAAATAGTTTTCCTATCTTGCCTCGCTATGTTTTCTACAATTTAGTATTTGAAATCATCTTTAGTCTCATTGATCATTATATTTATCCAACAACCAATTATTAAACAAATTTTAAAACATATTAACTCATATCTAGACTAAAATCTGTTACTCAACCTAGAATTGAATATTTTTAAAAAGTGACACAGAGGGAGCCCTCTATGGCTAGGTAGGGCTAGCTACCTAGCTAAAATTTGGTTTGTGGTTACCTTTCTTCACTCCTATTTTCAGCCTAGAAAGTTGGGGAGAGTGATAAAAATACCCACCTGTCAAACCTTCATTGGAATTTGAAAATCCTTTATGGTTTGAATATAGTGACAAAGAATTTACCCGACCTCTCTTGACCCTTGAACAAGTTGCTACCTTCAAGGAGGATACTTAAGATGAATTGATCTACATTACCTTTGTGAACCCTCATGATGACCATATTTTTCCATATGATCAAATCTTGGGAAAATATTTTCAGGAAACCTACTCACTTGTTATGTTAGTACAATAGTTGGGTTTGTTAGCCTTGTCATACATTGATAATAAAAATCCAGCTATCAAAATATATCTTGGAAAGACTCTTAATGTTAATGGCCACCTAGAGCCTTCCCAATAAAAGTAATTGATAAAAGTACTTTAGAAGAGTAATAATTCTTTTTCTTGGGACTACACTGATATGTAGGGTATTTCTCCTAATCTTTGCACTCATCATATTTATTTAAATTAGGATTACCTACCAATCAAGCAACCTTAGAGGATGATGAACCCTATATGAAGGACATTGTGAAAGAATAATTACATAAAATATTGAACGTTAACTTTATTTATCCGTAAATGGGTTTCCCATTTCGTTATTTTTCCCAAGAAAAGAAAGAACTGACAAATATGTTTTGATTATCTTGAGTTGAATAAGGCCACTTTGAAAGATTAATTTACATTACCTTTTATCGACTAAGTTTTGGATACCCATTTTTCTCTTTTCTTGATCGGTTCAATGGTTATAACCAAATTCAAGTTCCCCCTGAAGACTAAGAAAATACTACCTTTAATTTCCCATGGGGAACATATGCATATCAGGTGATTTTGTTTGGATTTTTAAATGATCCAACTACCTTCCAACGGGTTTTTCTTGGTATTTTTTCTGACCTAGCCCATGATTGTGTCAAAATTTATATAGATGAATTTACTGTCTATGGAGACAAATTTGAAGAAGCCTAAAATAATCTAAAAAAAGTGTTGACTTGTTTTCTAGAAAAAAAAACTTGCTCCCAGTAAAGCAAAGTGTTAGATGCTCTTTAATTAGGGGATAATTTTAATAAATCATTTTTCATGTGAAGGGATTATAGTGGAACCTGCCAAGTTAGAAGTCATTCTAAAGCTATCTATCCCTACTACACAAAAGGATGTCCACAATTTTTTGTGTTATGTAGGATACTATTGTAGATTCATAGAAAAATTTACCAAGATAACATACCCCTTTTCCATATTTTAAGAAAGGCTGCAGAATTTTCCTAGAATGAACAATGCTAACAAGCTTTTGATAGACTTGAACATAAATTTTCCATCACTCCAATACTTCTAGGTCCTAATTGGTGTTTTCATTTTCACACCCACACTAATGTCACTATCACAACCAATGGGGTTGTATTGGGACAAAAATATGATCAAAAGCCATGTGCCATTTACTATATTATTAAGAATTTAACCCCATCTAAATTGAACTATATAGTTACTGAAAAAGAATTCCTTGTTGTAATCCATGCCATCAAAAATTTTTAGAATTAAATCACTGGATGCCCTATGTTTGTGAACACTGATCCTTAGTCCATTCTATATGTCATGAAAAAACCTATCACTCATGGCGGAGTGACTAGATGGTTTCTTTATCTGCAATAATTTGACATTACTATATCGATAAACCTAGAAAATAAAATGTTGTCGTTAACTTTCTATCAAGGCTCTTGTTTTTGTTGCGAAAGAAACCCTCCAATTTTTTTTCCTAAATAAATTTTGGAGCCTAAATGAACTGTCGTTCCAAGTTATCTTGTGTCATCACATCGTTACATTTTTTATTCTTATGATTCATATAAGTGTCACATCCTCCTAAGTAAATGTTTTTTAAGTTTTGTCACCTTATCTTTAGAAGCATTTATGTTATCTTTACCAAGGTTAGGTGAAGTCATAACTTTTCTTGACTTAGAAACTATCATTTTTCACCATGAAAAGCACACAAAAGCAATAAAAATTAGTTTTAAAGAAAAATGACACTCCAAGATGATGAAGACTTTCTCTTTTGTTGAGTGCACTCCTTTGGGCTGAAGAAATTCACCCTCCTTGAGCGCACTCCTTCATGCTTAGCAAGTGTTCCCTCCTTGAGTACATTCCTTCTGCACGAAGACATGTGCCCTTACAAAACTCATGCATGTGCTTCCTTGTTGCATGTGGCCACACTCCTAGAAAATAGGAGCCCACTTCACTTCCCTTAACTAACCAATTCACTCGTCAACAAGTGGCAAGCATGAATGGGATGGATTTGCATGTAATATATTTATAATCAATCATGTTAATAATTATTTCTCATAATAATTCTCATATGGGTTGGGTGCACATCTTTGGATCAAGAAGCTCTTCATCAATATGAATTCCAAGTAAGTTTTTAATGCCAATTATATTGGCTCCCTTGGGTGTTTTTGCTGTAGATATTACTTTCCTTGTCGGCATTTATTTTCTTTTCAGTTTATTTACTGGCATTTCAGTTAATTCTTTCTTCTACAAGTGTCAAATTTTTGTCGCGGGTTGTGACTCTGCATATCCTTAAACTCTTAATATTGCAGTCATGATTGTGACAGACTCTATAAAAACTTATAGATCTTTCCTCTCTGCATTTATGTCATTCAATCTTTTTTTTTAACTTGTCCTTGAGCCATTCCATGATAGAGCACACTTCTGGAAGCTGAAGCGCAACTAACTCAGAAAAATTCTCATAGAAAAGACAAGTTTCCTCAAGAGTGCATTCCTTCGTCACGAAGAACTACACCCCTCCTTTAGTGCATGAACACACCTCGAAGGCTTGAGTATTTTTCCTCCATCTCTTCAACATGTGCCCTTGTGCCCTCCTTTTCCTCATGAGTGCATGAGAATACCTTGAAGGCTTGAAGGCGGGAGGCTCTACTCCTTCGTCTCTTCGTAGTGCGCCCTTGCACCCTCTTTGTCTCTTTGAGTGCATGAGCTTTGGATGAAGTCTTGAAGGTTTGAAGCCTCAAAATTTCATCCCTTTGGATTGCACCCTTTTTTCCCTTTATGTTCTCTCCCTTTTGCTTGAGCTCATGAGCACACGTCAAAGCTTGAAATGACCTTTCAACTTTCATTCATGCTTTGAAAGTGTGCCCTCCTTTTTTTTATACATATTTTATGACTGAGCTAGTAGAAATGTCCCATCGTTGATAGATTTATGATCTCAATTAAATTTTATGGCTCTTTGAATATAATTTTCTAAGTGAATGCGTAATATATAGAATATTTTGTAAATCTAATTTTTGTCGCCATGAGTGTGCTTCCACAAACAGGTTGTTGAGATGCAAGTATTGTTACTCTTTCATCATCTGTTGGAACAATGCCTTCCGATACACGTTGATTGGCCTCTAACAAAGCTTCAAAAGAAAGAAATAATGAATTACTTGAAGTTAAAAATCCTACCATTCCCATCTATGTAGATATACAATGCTTTATAGATAATTCTACAGAGGTCACATGGAAAATAATTAAAGACACATTCATGCAGAAACAATTACTTGAAAAATTGGAAGACTTAGAAGTATACATCATTATCAAGCAGTCCAAAATGCACAAGATCGCATGCAATTTACCATTCATCCCTTGCGAAAAAGTGATTGAATGAATTATTACACAAATGGATGATTCTGATATGGTGCTATGAAGTGAAAGTGATGGTCATATTTCCACCATTTATGGAGAATCCATGCAGAACTATTACAATATGTAAAGGCCCAGAGAATATGCTAATAATTTTTTTTTACCATAGGTGGGACAATCTTGACACAAGTGGCATCATTAAATCTTGGTGCTGAGAGACTTCTAAGTTATGTCACCTCCCATCTGCAATTTGCCCGACCAGGATTCACAGAGATGTATATCATTATCTCATTGCTACATATTGTATATTGCATGGGTGAAAGAACTTTGAGCTGTTTGAAGAGAATTGGGTATATATGCTTAACATGGTGGTTACACATGGAAAAGTAATCAATTGGGCATATATACTCTCTTTTGTGCTGTAGCATCATGTTGGGAAGGAAAATCATATTTAAGTTCAAATGAAGCACTGGAGTTCTACATGTTTGCATTTTTATTGGATGGAATTTGTGCACAATATGCATTCTCAGGAATGTATTAGAACTAGACCCTGCAGGAGAAGTTTCCAGTTTATTTTCACTCTAGGTTGTTTTCTGAATTGATTTTTATAGGGGAATATGACAAGTTAGCATACAATTTCTTTGTGTTCATATTCAATATGATATATGAGATCGATCCTCCTTGCATGACCGACCTTGTGAAGGAATAATTGCATGATATTGTGGATTGGTTTGATGCAACTGAGGGAACACACATTTGATGCTTTGCATGTCATATTTCTCCACATATCATTCCACGATATGTAACCAATAAGGTGGTACTGTAGGATGTGGCTTATCAGTTGAAAAAAGGGTTGTCAATAGTTCTTCACAAAAGAAATAAATCTCCATGTCCCACTTTCCCTTTGAGGATTAGATTGTATGAACTGAAGAGCCATAAGGTAGTAAAAGCATAAATATAGGAGCTGAACTACATTTAATTTGTAGTCAAGGATTTTCATGGTTATGATCCTAGGAGAGTGTGCAAGAAACATTGTGAAAGTATCAACTTTTCTTGGAGATATCATCAATGTCTACAACAGAGGATGAGAAGATAAAGAACTGGTACAATGTACTCAAGAAGACACATCCAACAATTGAATCCAATTCTCCCCAAGTTTCACCAGTTCATAATGTTCAGGAATAGGAGGCACCACAAAAAAAGGCTCAAGTAAAGAGTACAACTCCCAGGAAAAGTATCAAGCATGATTTGACAAGAGAAAGCAACAAAAAAAGGAAAGTTGATCCCTTGAATAAGAAATATAGTCAAGATGAACAGGGTAGGAGATAATTAGTGGCAAATATGAAATGAGAAGAAGAGGATAAGAGGAGGTAATTAGAGTTGCTCGGAAAGCAATAGGAAGAGGAAAAGGAAAGAAGGAGCGTAGAAGAAGAATGGAAATGGAAGTCGCAAGAGGAGGAAGAAACACAGAGGATGGAGGAAGAACAATTGGCTTAGGATATAGAGGAAGAGTTGGATGAAGATGATACCCTCTAGCCCATTGATTATGAACCAGGTTCTTCGACATAACCTCCTCTTATGGATGTTCATCTCCCTTTCGATGAAATGGGAATAATACATACACTTGAAGAAAAATTCTTGGATGTGTGCAATGTAACGTTTGATCATCAGGATAGTGCAGTAAAGGAGGAGATACTTCCCAAATCATCCTCATAATCCAGTCTCAGTGTCCATAGAAAAGGTAATTATTTTTAATACCAGGAGGGATTCCAGAGCAAGCATGGTGGAAAATGTTGCTTTTTCACCTGCGACACTGGACAACTCAAAATATCTATTGAATGATAATGCATGATTGAGAAACGAGTTAGTTGTAGTGAAGAAACAAGAAGAAAATATCACTAGTGGAAATCAACACTTATCTTCTTATAGCTTTAACTGAGCAGCATGACAATCATCCATACAAGAAGAATTGGGGCCAATGGAGGATACCATGGCGCAAGTATATGATGAAATGATACTTCTGTAGGAAGTAGTGGTGCCCCTTGTTGGCATTAAGAAGAAATAAATTGAAGTAATATAACTCATGAAAGAGGAAAATAAAGAAATTGATCAACTCCAGGAATGGGCTGCCAAATATCCAGATGCTCCGAAAAATTTGGTGAGAAAAGACAAGATTTCAGCTAAGGTAGATAAAGTCCAGCTGAGACTCTGCCATCAAAATTATATGAATCTTGGAGAACAATTGACTAGTACCAATATTTCTTATATTCGTCTGCATAAAGGTTTTGAGTCTCTAGCCAATAAACATGGGATTCCTTCAATAAGTTCACTCACATAAATAAGAGTAAAATAAATCATCTTTCATGAAATCAGGCGATACATAGAACAAATAAATCAAGCATCAGAAAAAGAAGAATTGGATATCACTAAATAAATTATTCTACAATATTCCATTGCGCCAGACAAAGCTCACATGAATTTTTCATGGCTATGGAATAGTGTACAATCAAGATTGAGGAACATATTGACAGAGGAACTAGAGGTCAAGATCTGGTTTGGAGCAGATTTTCCAGTTTGGGTCAAATTCATCTCCACAGAGTTCAGAGCATGGCACACATACCTTACCAATGAGCTTCATGTGGAAGAAAATGACTAGTCAATTTTATGAAATTTTGTCTTTTTAGAAATTTTTTCCTATATAGCCACCATATTTTATGTATTTTTTCTTATGTAATAAGTTGCATGTAATGAAGTCTAAGAGACACATGTGGAATGTGAAAAGTCACATGTGGAATTGTAAAATATTATGTATAGAATATCAAAAGTTGTAAGGAAGCCCATAGGTCATGGGAGTTGAAGAGTCATGAAGAAGATCAAAGGTCATTGTCATTTGTTATAAATAGTTCCTCATAACTCAGGTACGGGGCTTGGATTCTTAGAGTATTTCCCTGGCTTCTCTTGTAGTGCATAAAAGATAGATCATTCTTTGGAGAATCAAGTTGTGGCTTCAAGTTCCACTATTGGATCTAGTGTTTCACTTATGTAACATTGTACTTGGAATATTTCATTTATAATCAGAAGATATATGAGCCAAAAATTCTTCATGCATGTCTCGTGGATGTAGTAGGACTATTGTTTTTATGTTCATGATATATGTCGACTTAATTATATACTCTGAGTCTAATGAACTACTATGTTTCTTAGAGATATATATTATTGAATGAGTGTTGTTATACTTTCATGAGTGTTGTTTATCATGTGAACTAATTTGAAGGTAATCAACAATTTTTTCTTTCCCTCTCCTGGGTATCCCTTAGGATAGTACTATTACTTCCCTAAGTGGAGGCTCATTTTCCTTTAACAACCATGGAAGTTTCTTTTACCTCTTACATTTTGTGTCACAAAAATCTTACAGACTTGTTTCCCCAAAGAGGTGTTTTTGATCTATTGTGTATGTGTTGTAAACAAGGAATATCTTAAATCCTTTTCAACGGTGGCCGAACCATACAACCAGATGGGACTCCTACACCAAACAATGTGAGGTATAATTAGGATTTCATATTTCCTAGCAGAAGTCATGTATCCTTGTATGTACTAATCATGTGACTATGTGGGTGGAGGAAAAGGCCTTGCCAAGGGAAACTGAAGAAGCAGTGGTTGAATTTTTATATGAGGATATATTTGTTTGATTTGGAATACCATGATAAATTGTCACAAACCAAGGAAATAAATTCACCTCAAATATTTTTCAGAACCTCATAGAGAAATTAAGGATTAAGCATCATATGTATACCCCCTAACATCGACGGTACAATGGATAGGTTGAAGTTACTAGCAAGGTATTGGAAAATATCTTGACTAAAACATTGCTACAATGCCATAAGGACTGGGTCAAGAAGCTTCTAGAAGCCCGTTAAAGAAATTTTGAAGTAAAAAATGGGCCTCAAAACAAAAATGTACAAAAAAAATAAAATTTATAAGAACCAGTAGGATTCAATGTGATGATGTCAACCATGTGGGATGATTTACCATTTTTGTAGTAAAAAGGTAAAATACAAGTTGAAAAAGTATTTTTCTTTTTTTCCCTCTAAAAGTTGATGAGGTAATTTAATCTTATTTTATTATTTCCACTATTATTTTATAATATTTCTTACGAGGCCCATTTTAGAACTCCAAATTTCTCTAATGGTTGTGGGCTTATAAAATCGTCTGGAGGGATACTACGGGTTTCACTCCATATGAGAATGTATATGGGAAAAAAATTGTTTTACCTATTGAATTCGAGATCAAAACATTGATGACTACTTTTCAAGTGGGAATTGAGCTTTCAAAAGCATAAAAGCACATACTAGATTATCTTAATCATCTCAATGAGTTTCTGATAGGATTGTTGTGTAGCAACAATGTGCAAAATGGAGTGATAAGTTTATAAAAAAAAAAAAAAAATTCAAGAAGGAAATTGGGATCTTCTGTTCGACTCTAGGTACAAGGATTTCAAGGGAAAATTCTACACTCATTGGTTGGAACTTATGAGATTGAAATTGTGTTTAATAATATATCTATGCAACTTCATACTATTGATGAGACATAAACACTGTTAATGGAAAACAAACATTGATTAAGGTTGTATCAGAAACCTCAATCCAAGGGAGAATTTATTCCAGGGTTGGTAAAGTAGTTCGACATGAAGGTCATAGAGAGAGTGGATACTCCGCTCTCTTCTACAACTCTTTAATATTCTAGTTCATTGATTAAAAAAAAAAAAAAAAGTAGAAAATATTTGGTAATGAAAACATGGAATCTAGGTTCTACCGACACTAGTAATGTTAAAAAACTAGATTTTGGTTGTAATCACTAGGAATAAAGAACTTCTAATTGTGAAAACCCTTTTGCGCACAATTTGATACACTAGAAAACTGGGATTCCAACTAGCAGATTCCAGTGTGTGTGTGTGTGTGTGTGTGTGCATCATAAAGATTTTTGGCATGATTGTTTTTCTTATTGCTTAACATCAACATAATTAATTTTGTAGGAAAGTTATAATCATCGGTTATTCAAGACTATCCTTTAATATTGAATCATATAATGAAGAAAAAGTGCTACGAAATTATTTGTGGCATGCTTACCTCCACAGGTCAGGTACTCTTTAATTGTAAAATATTATGTATAGAATATCAAAAGTTGTAAGGAAGCCCATAGGTCATGGGAGTTGAAGAGTCATGAAGAAGATCAAAGGTCATTGTCATTTGTTATAAATAGCTCCTCATAACTCAAGTACGGGGCTTGGATTCTTAGAGTCTTTCCTTGGCTTCTCTTGTAGTGCATAAAATATAGATCATTCTTTGGAGAATCAAGTTGTGGCTTCACGTTCCACTATTGGATCTAGTGTTTCACTTATGTAACATTGTACTTGGAATATTTCATTTATAATCAGAAGATCTATGAGCCAAAACTTCTTCATGCATGTCTTGTGGATGTAGTAGGACTATTGTTTTTATGTTCACGATATATGTTGGCTTAATTATATACTCTGAGTCTAATGAACTACTATGTTGCTTAGATATCTATATTATTGAATGAGTGTTGTTATACTTTCATGAGTGTTGTTTATCATGTGAACTAATTTAAAGGTAATCAACAATTCTTTCTTTCCCTCTCCTGGGTATCCCTTAGGATAGTACTATTACTTCCCTAAGTGGAGGCTCGTTTTCCTTTACCAACCATGGAAGTTTCTTTTACCTCTTACATTTTGTGTCACAAAAATATTACAGAATTGTTTCCCTAAAGAGGTGTTTGTGATCTATTGTGTATGTGTTGTAAACAAGGAATATCTTAAATCCTTTGCAATGGTGGTCGAACCATACAACCAGATGGGACTCCTACACCAAACAATGTGAGGTATAATTAGGATTTCATATTTCCTAACAGAAGTCATGTATCCTTGTATGTACTAATCATGTGACTATGTGGGTGGAGGAAAATGCCTTGCCAAGGGAAATTGAAGAAGCAGTGGTTGAATTTTTATATGAGGATATATTTGTTTGATTTGGCATACCATGATAAATTGTCACAAACCAAGGAAATAAATTCACCTCAAATATTTTTCAGAACCTCATAGAGAAATTAAGGATTAATCATCATATGTATACCCCCTAACATTGACGGTACAATGGATAGGTTGAAGTTACTAGCAAGGTATTGGAAAATATCTTGACTAAAACATTGCTACAATGCCATAAGGATTGGGTCAAGAAGCTTCTAGAAGCCCGTTAGAGAAATTTTGAAGTAAAAAATGGGCCTCAAAACAAAAATGTACAACAAAAATAAAATTTATAAGAACCAGTAGGATTCAATGTGATGATGTCAACCACTAGGGATGATTTACCATTTTTGTAGTAAAAAGGTAAAATAAAAGTTGAAAAAGTATTTTTCTTTTTTTCCCTCTAAAAGTTGATGAGGTAATTTAATATTATTTTATTATTTCCACTATTATTTTATAATATTTCTTACGAGGCCCATTTTAGAACTCCAAATTTCTCTAATGGTTGTGGGATTATAAAATCGTCTAGAGGTATACTATGGGTTTCACTCCATATGAGAATGTATATGGGAAAAAACTTGTTTTACCTATTGAATTCGAGATCAAAACATTGAGGACTACTTTGCAAGTGGGAATTGAGCTTTCAAAAGCATAAAAGCACATAATAGATTAGCTTAATCATCTCAATGAGTTTCGATAGGATGGCATTCATCAGAAAATTGTTGTGTAGCAACAATGTGCAAAATGGAGTGATAAGTTTATAAAAAAAAAAAAAATCAAGAAGGAAATTGAGATCTTTTGTTCGACTCTAGGTACAAGGATTTCAAGGGAAAATTATACACTCATTGGTTGGACCTTATGAGATTGAAATTGTGTTTAATAATAGATCTATGCAACTTCATACTATTGATGAGACATAAACACTGTTAATGGAAAACAAACATTGATTAAGGTTGTATCAGAAACCCCAATCCAAGGGAGAATTTATTCCAGGGTTGGTAAAGTAGTTCGACATGAAGGTCATAGAGAGAATGGATACTCCGATCTCTTCTACAACTCTTTAATATTCTATTTCATTTATTAAAAAAAATAAAATAAAAAGTAGAAAATATTTGGTAATGAAAACATGGAATCTAGGTTCTACCGACACTAGTAATGTTAAAAAACTAGATTTTGGTTGTAATCACTAGGAATAAAGAACTTCTAATTGTGAAAACCCTTTTGCGCACAATTTGATACACTAGAAAATTGGGATTTAAACTAGTAGATTCCAGTGTGTGTGTGTGTGTGTGTGTGTGTGCATCATAAGGATTTTTGGCATGATTCTTTTTCGCATCGCTTAACATCAACATAATTAATTTTGTAGGAAAGTTATAATCATCGGTTATTCAAGACTATCCTTTAATATTGAATCATATAATGAAGACAAAGTGCTACGAAATTATTTGTGGCATGCCTACCTCCACAGGTCAGGTACTCTTTAATTATTACTTGGTTTATTTTCTTAACATATATAGGGACTAATAACATGTAGAGCTACCATGAGCAAGCATAAGAACTAATATCCCTCCTAGTTTTATCATGTATCCATCTGTTGACAGTGTTGGGCCTACAAACATTCAAGGGGGCCTCCCCGATATGTGGTCCCAATTAGACCTCACACTATTTGGGATAGGAGCCCCATCTGAAATATGACCCAACTGTCATTTACTTAAATATCATCATTGGCTTTAGCTGTCATCAAGAGAGAGAATAACATATGTGCCTTTGAAAAGCAAGAAAATGTTCCTGGTGAATGTTCAGTTGTAGGTGCATCAAGGTTCTTCTACTACAGAGTGGAGGGAAAGTGAGCTTCTAATAGAGAGGTAATAGTACCAACCTAATAAAGACACACGTCAACAAGAATGTTTCATCTAGCAACAAACAAAATAGTTCACAAAGATGCGATGATCGTTACAAACATTACAACGCATTCTCAATAAGATAAGCACTAAAATAACTGAAATAGTTCATCTACCTTAGTACTAGTTAAATCAAACATGATTCGTAAACATTCAGAGAATAATATTACAAGCATTCATAATCCATGTATGAAAAGTTTTTGCCGTCAGGCTTCAATTATTAAGTAAAAGTCCCAAGATTCATGAATTAAAAAAAATCACTTCCTCCAATAGTGATGCAATGGAACCACTACCTGCTCCTCAAAAGTACTAACTTATCTCTCTTATGCCTTATGGGAGAAGCCAAGGCTAAAATTCCTTTACATGAAAAATGAGGATCTATTTATAACTTGAGGAGTGACCTTTCATATCCTCATGAATCTTGACTTTCTAACTTCTAGTAACCTTTGGACTTCTACAACCTTTGAAGTTCCAAATGACTTTTGGAATTACATATGAATTTTGGTGTTACATCTCCTTTGGACTTCCATGGCTCTTAAGTTCACACATGACTATTGGAATTATACTTATTTGTCCTTTTACAATGATTATAATATTACATATTGTATTCCACATCATCATATGATGAAACTAAACATGTCATTGTCTTGGATGATTGGGACTGACAATGACTGATGACATGGATCTGCTTCAGTGGTGACGTGGTTGCCACTCTGTCTATTCTTTTTTCTTCTTCTGACCATAGTGCTACCACCCTCCAAAGGATCTTCAATCTTGGAGTATTTAAGGTGATTCAGTCATCAAGTTTTTGCTGCATTCTTGGTTCTTGTCGAAATATCTAAATAGTTTCAATTGATCTTATAATGTATTAAAAAAAAATATTGAATCAATTCTACAGATTGTGGAAACCAATTATGATCACACAATCACATAAAAAAGTAAGAGAAAGAATATAAAACGCACAACAAAAATATGTACCTGGGGAAAGCCTCGGCTAAAAACCCTGCTATTTGAATATTTTATAAAGTCAAGAACATGAAACAATACAATGCTATTTATCTTCCTGAGAAACCTTTGCACTCTGCTGACTGTGTCACACTGATCTAAGCAAGTTTGGTCCAATATTTAACCACTTCCTTGCCTCTTCCTGACCAACCTTGCCAATGCATTCCTGGGCTAATTGAGCCCCTATTAATTAGGGAATTCCCTTCAATATATTGTGTAATACATCCAAGGATTCCTGATGACCTCATGCATTACCTGTACAATTTTCTATTTATACAACTGATAGTCTAATTCCATTTAAGTCCAACCGCAATTGGGCCTTCCTTAGAACTGACATGCAACAACTACTTATAGTGAATTATCAGTTATATGATTGATAATTACATCTGAATTAAATCAAATTTAATTCACTGGACCTGTCACTGGCTCATCTCTCAGTTATAACTAGTTAAACTGATTTTAACTCAAATAATTAAGTTACCTAATTACAACTCAAAATAAAATGCAACTAGACCCCCTAAAACTTAGAGATAACTCTACATGCCTCCAGTTTGACCCTCAACTCGAAATTACTGAGATAACTAAGTCTTCCTAACTCAGTTAACACTTATAAGTTCTCATGTGATGTGGAATTACAATTTACTTCTAATTTAATTAGGATAAAACTAAATTAGAAGCTCGCTTGGGGTGCCATTTTCAATATTTCTTATTTCCAATTTCAAAATTCCATCTCAAAAAGAAAGGAATTCAACTCTATCCCAATCTGGTACGCTTGGAATGTTCTGCAAGCAACACTTCTCCAGTGTTGGTTACTACTGCAACTTTTTAAACTGAAAAAAGCATCCAAATTGAATCAGTATGATGCATCTATCTCCAGAGTCTCTAACTGTTGCTAGCTACTGCAATGTCTACTGAAAACTCTACAGTGCTAATGACTCTGCATTTGTGCCATATGAATTGTTTCCAACTATGATCTACGCTCTAGTATTTCACATCTGTCACTCTGACATCTTACTACATCAATCACCACTGATCCATCCTGCTACTGTGTATTGTGGGCCCCCCGTAGTAAGGTAATGATCCATAATACAAGACATCTCAATGGACCATGCCTAAATTTCTTCTCTTGGGATTATGACTTGACATCACGCAATCTCTCACTTGGATATATGGCTGCATGTGCTCCCTCTTCCCACCTAGCTCCAAATTCCCCCCTAATGGAGGTCTCTGCTTGAGTGTATGCCTCAACTCGGTCTCCTCTCTGCTTCTCCAATTGTGGCTGCTCTACAACCCTTTGAGGCTTCTTTGAGGCTGCATGTTGAGATGTAATTTATGCTCCCTCCCAACCACCAAGTCTCTAACCTTTTCTTTTCTCCTCAAATCTTTGCATGCATATTGTACCTCAAGTGCATACAAGTTCTTGACTCGCACACCAATTTTTTTCATCTGTCCCATGGTGATGTGTCTAAGGAAAACCTTCATTTTCTAAATATCGCATCATAGCCACGATCTTAAAATACTACTACGGAAACAAGATTCTTTTTTAGTCCTTGAACAAACAAAATATATGTTAGTTTGGGAGGGGAGCCAGACTCCCTGTGAAAGGTAATTTTACCTATGATGGTCGCGCTATACCTCTCATCATATACAAACTCTAAGTTCTGCTAGAGGTCCTTCCAAGTAACTAAAGATATATCTATTCCCTGTCATATGGAACGAGGCACCGTTGTTGAGATACCACATGCATCCCCTCACAGTGATGGCCATGCATTAAATGAGAGTAAAATCAAGCTCGAACTGTGAATATAGAGCTTCACCTGTTGTTGCAAATGAAGAATCCTTCTTTATTTCCTTATGTGAAAATTTCGTGGCATATATCTCGTACTTGTGATAGTGAAAACACTTGATCTTGGACAAGTATATCTTTCCCTCTTCACCTTGGGACTTATTTCCCTTGGATTTCTTGCATTTTATGAATAATGAAAAATATTTTTCTTTATATTTGGAAGAGGTCTAGTCTATTTTACTCTGCCTTATCTCTTCTTGTACCAAGTCAAACCACAATCTCTCCCACTCGGGTAACTTCTCTCTTCCATTTAGCAAATCTTGGTAGATGTGTTAGCTCTTGGGAAGGCCTAAAAGTCCTAGGATCACCAAATCATCCTTGGGAATGGTAACACTATGTTGTCAAGATAAATCCTTTATGTGGACAGCGGCAATCTCTCTAGCCCTAGAGTGGGTCTAGCAACATGAGATTCTTTCTAACATAATCTTTCTTTACTAATTCTTACAATGTAAAGAGGAAAGAGACATAAATACCTTTTTCCAATCGCTATCCTTGGATCCGTTGATGGTGACCTTGATCCACGATCCTTGTAGGCCCACTTCCTACTACTGATGGCATGCGAATACCTATGGATGATTAGGAGAAAACAATAAATGTGATACAATATATAATAAATGTAAGCACTAGCTATCTATAAGATCAAGGAGTACCCGAATATTTGCATAGTCATGTGGACAAATATAGAAATCAAGCATCAGATTTTATTGTTGATAAATTACAAAAGGAGAGCTTACAACCAGGCCTTGATGTTGGAGGCATCCTTAGGTGAAAATCAGATTCCTTCACCTAGCTCAAAATCATTCCTTCTCCTATGCACTTAGGCTTAATCACGATGCTAGCATGCAAAGGGATGAGAGTTCAGACGATTTTAACAATGATCAAACAAGCCCCAAAATTGGGGGAATTATGGATGTGAATTTATAGCAAGGAGAAGGAGGTTGGGAGCCCATGAAAGGAGGAGGAAGGACCACTTTATAAGGGATGATCCCCCATGGATGAGATCAAGGCTCTAAAATGAGAGAGCTTGACCTTATCATCTTTTTTCAACAACAAACTCGCCACCCTCTAGCTTCTAGAGGTCGTAGCTTCTCCTCCATTTGAGGAAGCACTACCAGAAATGGGATCAACATGGTTTTCCAATAAATTAGGACGTTGATAGCACTAGGCCAGAATCGGGAAAAGGATAGCAACGCGGTCATGGCACCAGGAAGAGCGTTGACCCAGGAAACTAGGAATTTGACCATGTTTCTTAAATAATATTTAAAGGAAGTATTATTTGGATCTTCAAGGGGATATGTTAGCATATTTATGGATGATGGAAACATTGCACAGGATTCATCACGGGGAATTTTAGGATCAAGGACAGGAAAATGAGCATGGTGACAAATTACTGTGTAACAGATGCCCCCTAAATTAGGAAGGTAGAATAGGGAGTGATGGCTGAAATGCTTTATGAACCAAGGAAAAGAACACAGACCACCTTCAGAGAACCTGCCAAATCAAACATTTACAATATATGACATCTCTGGTATGAATACGCCTAAGCACATAATGTTGCACTAGGAATCAAATGATACATGAGCCCACGATATGGTTATAGCCATCCGTCTAGAAGAGATCATAGAAATGGATTCGCGGTATGGACTCTGCCATATGTATAGATGGGATCATGTATACAATCATGAATACTCAATAAATCCTCGCAGACTGGACCAAAAATTAGATGTGACCCAGGGTCTTCACCGTAATCTCAATCAACCCAATGTATGAATCTACCCATGTTAATAAATGTGTTGGTGTCGAACATGGTAGAAACCACCTTAATACCGGCCAATGATGAGAACTGTTAATAGGCATGAGAGAGACCACCAATAATGATGATGGACCTCAAGGTACAAAAACACAATCTACAAGTTCGAATTGATGTGTTGAAGTTGAACACTTGAAGAATCATTTGATCAAAGGCCAATGATGTGAAACTATCATCGAACACAAAGAACTTGCCATTGAGGCATGCAAGCTCCAAGGTACTATACAAAAGTGTCTAAATCACCTTCGTGGATAATGAGATGAATTTGACAGGAAGTGATTCGTCGAAGGAGGGTCATAATCATTCCCACATCATCGACACAAAACAAAAGATATCTTAGGAGTGATTAAGGATTGTAACAAAGGAGGTCAGACATGCAGAGGATGTTTGAAAAAAAGGACTTCTCTTAAACATATTGGCGATATGATTCCAGAGTGTGGCAACATTTGACTCAAATAGGATTAGAGGTCATGTTTACAAAATTCTTAATTAGATAAGAGGAAAATGGATTTACCAAACCTATGGAGGAAAAGTGAAAAATGCAGGATGTCCCCAACCTGATACGAATTGTAGGAGTGTCATGTTCAAGAGTGACAAACATCCCATAATACACATAGGACGTTCACTTTCAATTTTCCCCCGTTATTGCTAATGAGTACCTCTTTATTTTTTATATCCAGCGTGAAGAGTATATAATATGTTGAGCATGTCATTAGGGGAATTTTGAGGTCTAAAATGAGCCTCCTAAGGAAATTATAAAATAATAGTGGAAATAATAAAATAATGTTTGATTACATCATCAAATTTTAGAGGGGAAAAGAAAAAACTACTTTTTCAACTCGTATTTTCAACTTATCTCCCAACATTTTTACCCAAATTTCAAGCGGGAGTACTCGTTGGATGCAAATTTTAATTCTGCATCCAAGGAGTACCCATATTGCATACTTTAGATGGACCATTAAATATGAGAAATTAGAAATACATGAAAAACGTGACCGCAATCACATTTTTCATGTATTTCTCATTTTTCATGTAGTAGGGTCTGTTGTGGCTCATTTCCAATATCCTTTATTTTTAATTTTCAAAAATACAAAAAAATAGAAAATTATCAAAATATATGTTAAAGTATAAAATTCATATACTTTAGCATAAAAATTTAATATTCGTTACATTAAGTTTAAAGTTAATACTTTAAGCCTTTATGGAAGCGGGTCCCAGTGCACAGACTAAATAGCGAGCATGTTATGGAGCAGGATCCGATGATTTATCAAACATGTAATAAAAGTGTCAACTCGTGGGCACTTTCAGCGCGCGGGTTAACGAGGAGGTTGGCTCCGCAGTTGACCCTGTTGACTGCGGGCCCGATCCAAATCAACAGTTGAGATTCACTGTGGGGGCATGAAACCGATGAGCTCTTCGTACCTCAAGACCTCCCGCAGTGATGTAAGCAACCATTTAGTGATAGCTATCGTCCATGTCGGGGTATTCCTAACAGTCTTTTGGCATGTCTTTTCAACATTTAATTCTTAAGCTCGTGCCACCTATTTAAGATGGATTCTCATTTTTCGAAGGTTATTATTGTTGGTTTTTGTTTGAAGTTTTGTCTACGCTATGTCTTTATTTTCTCTTTGCCACCCTGTTGATTTTCTGTCACCCCAAGCTAAATTATGGCCAAGCGTCCATCCCTTTCAGGTTCTTCCGGTCACATTACTCTCATGGAAACTGAGAGGGACATCTAGGATACTGTCTATTCTCTATACCACCTTTCATTTTATCAACAGGTTTGCTTAAACGATAAATATTCTCCAATTTACACCGCCATGGTTAAAACTGGTGTATTTTCTGCATGCATTCCAAGAACACACCTTTTTCCCGAATTTGTGTATTGGATAGTGTCTATCATGTACCCAGGAAAGTGTTTTGTAATGAATTGTCAAGGAGAAAATGTTATGCAAGTCTTAGCCTAATTAATTTTTCAAGCTCTGTGTTACCCTGAGTCAGAGTTGTATGTCCAATTCACTGATGATTCCTTGATGGCACATTATGATAGTCTTGCAGGTAAAGAGTTCAACCAATTCATCTTTTTTCTAAAGCCAGATACACAACAGTTTGCACCTGATAATAAATAATTCTCCATGGAGGTTTTTGATATAAAATTTAGACTAGTGTTGAGGTGAATTTCAAATATTTTGGGAAAGGATGATGACAATACATTGGACAAATCATTTTTGGGAATGTTTGCCTTGAAGATGAAGCCAGGAGTGGTGTTGGATATTCCATCTTATTGGGAAGAAGCTGTCAACTCTCAGCTCATGATCTTATCATTGAAGGGTTCATTCAGGTTTCCTTCTCTTGTTGTTTACCTCTGTTTATATCAAAATGTAGAAGAATTCATGCATCGGGGTTAAATATAATGGATATGAATAAGAAGAGGTATTCAATATTATTTTGGACAGACATAGTAAGGAAAGAACAGAATGAGGAAGGTTTGTTTGACTTTTCAAGTCATTTTATGTCTACTGCATATAGAATTTTGAATGGAATCTCTCCCCCATGCTTCCTACCAAAGTCTCAAGAGTTCTTTCAGCTGGGGACAAATTGTAAGTTTGGTGATTGGTATGTCTTTAAAGATTATTATGAAATTAGACTCTATGGAGCCGGTGTGGAACCTTATGGGCTTCCAGTATTTGTGCCCATGAGATTATTTGCTTTGGAATTCATTAGGCAATGTTTAAATGTTGATCAAATACATTTTATGCCTATGAAGAAAGGTCATATGTTTAAATTGTGAATTATTGTTGGTCCTTTTATAGTTAATATGAGACAGGCAACTGATGAAGTCACTAGATGTTAGATGAAATGCACCTACTTTTAGGAGATAATTGGTCTTATGACCCTCATAGTGTGATTTCTAATAGGAGAATTGAAAATTTATATTCAACATTCATTCATGAAAGTAGACCTGATATAGAAAAGATGGAAAATAGGGGTTTTGTAGGTTCTATGACCTCAAATGTACAAACTCCTGTCATATCAGAGAAGTTGAACAAGAGAGGTAAAGAGACACTGATTGATTTAGAGGATGAATAACAGAGGAATGAAAAGAGGAAAAAGCTCAGTGAGGATTTTGTAGATGCTCAACCTAGTTTCTCACTACAATTGGGTGATGAGAAAAATGTTCCTGCTTCACCAAGAAGGCATGAAAGCACTTAGGAACAAGTGCCCTTAATTAAAAAAATGTTTTCTCAGATTTCAGAAAGAAATCAGAAAATGAAGGCAAGCATGGAGGCTCAAGCTGAGTACCAGATAACCCCAGATCAAACAAGACTGCTAACAACAATGGATCTGGAAAAATATCAATTTAAGATTTCCGTTTCACATCCCTCTGATATGTTTATTGGTTCATCCAATAATTTTAATACTGTGAATATAACTATAGATGTAAAGAAAATTCCTTTGCTTGACAAAGTAAATATACATATACAAATAGGTCAATTAATTGTGAATGACTTAATCAAAACCAATGCAATGGAACTCAAGGATGAAAAAATGCTTGGAAAAGTTATCAAGCAATTGAAGTTAGAGAAAGCAAATTCCAGGGCTTTGACAATATAGAATGAAGAACTCAAAAAGATTATTGTGAATATTGGGGTAGATCCCAATGACAGGTCTGTTGTACAGAAGCTTATGCAAAATGCTGAATCAGAAATCTCTATGCTGAAGAAAAGTTTGAAGTCTCCTACAGGAGAGCACTCCATGGTAGCAGAGGTTGTAGAGGTAGAAAATGAGAAAGATAAATTCTTCAGTATCTCTTGCAAAAGGAAGAAGAAATCACCAAATTAAAGAAAATTGCATTATCATTGAAGAATCACATTGAATCTCATACTTTTACTTTCATTTTTCCATCTAGTAATGAAGATCTAGTAGCACAAATATCTCAATTGAACACTGAATTGAAGATGGAAGAGAGAGATCGAATAAAGGCACAAGATGATTTGGAGACAACAACAAAGATCATACAAGCCAAAGAGGGGGAAGTCAATAAATACAGAACATACTACCATACTGTTGATGCTGAGATTAAAAATCTCAAGGAAAAATTGAAGGGAAATATATCCCTAATACAGGCTAAGGATATCACCTGGAATGATATCATTGCAGAAATGAAAGAAATTTGGGGTTTTCTGACTGTTGTTGCAGAGGAAAGAAGTATTATCAGATATTTTGAAGAACAAGTCATCACAGACAAGCAAAAGACAATTAACAGGGCCATTTGGGCAAGAAAATTTATTGATTTCATTGATTTGAAAATGGATCAAGAGTTGGAAGAGAATGAGATTAAAGACAGGATTTTATATGTTATGGAAATTAATTAGATGATTGTCAAGAATGATTATAGGAAGTCTACAGAAAAGAAGTTGATTGAGCTTAAGTAAATAGTGAGTTAGTTTGATAATTTATTTGACAAAATAGCAAGAGCAGGTTTGCCATCATGTTGGGGTCTTGGAGGTAGTATTTTATCATGGGATTCTTATGAACCCTTGCTGGTGTTGGAAAAAGATAAGGTAGACATTACTCATGAAAAGACTCGAGTTCTTAAAGGAGAAACAATGATCAATTTCCTTCAAAGACATTTTCAGCTGTTGTGGTTAGTGAAAACTTTATTTGCAGAGAGGCCATCATTCAAAAAAATCATTGCCTTTAGATTGGAATATCACAAGCTGGTTCATTCACCTAAGAAAAACATTGAGATATGGAAGAAATGCAGAGCCTGGATAGCATATCTACCAAAGGACCCCTCGACTTCAAAGAATGATGATCTGAATGTGATCGAATAAAGTGCTTAAGTAGTTTGATTAGTGTGTCCTTTAGATTGATTATTAACTGAAGTAATATCTAATGAAAAAATGACATAAAATAGCAGAAATAATGAATTAAATCACAACAATAAGCAGAGAGAAGAAGATGAAAACATTTGATGACGGAGTTCGTCCTGGGTGGACTACATCTCTGGGTTCGCTTTCAAGTGGGCGTCTGTTTTTATTAGGATTGATAGTGAGGAATATTTCCACTGAAATGGAATAGAATGATTGTGCTCATAGGCACTTCTTAACTCTGTAAACAGAAAGTAATCTCTCTTGCCTTTCCGATGCCTGTCTCTACACTCAATTCCGACACCCGACGACTGAGCAATGCTGCAAACAAATCTTCCTATGTTCTGCTGAAACTACACTTCAAAAAAACTCTATCTCCTTTTAACAAAACTTTTTCATGGTTTTATAAGGTGGCCTTCGAACTCCTGAATTCCAAACTTAGCAGGTTACAAAATATTTGGGTCTCGGTCCTATAATAGAATGACACCTAGGGATAAATATGATAAGGTATTAAACATCCTTATCGCAATAATAAATCAAGAAAACCCTTATTTAAACTTAGGATAGGCCTAACCCTAACGGTTAGCCTAACCGGGTGGAGCTTACAAATGGTTGGCATGTGTACAGTGCCTACGGTTGCGGTCGGATCCCGGCGGTTAGGGAGGCTCCGAACATCACGACTACACTTGTCACATGACAACAATCCGACACGGTTTGTAATTGCGGTCAATACAAACAACTCCATCGCTGTCTTCTTCAGAGTTAAAGCATGCGGTTAGACTGATCACATGTCTTTATTTCTGACATAGTCTATGAACCACATAGTTATCTATTTAAGCACTGTGGGTTTTATAATGTTTATTATAATGTTTTGTTTTAAAACATATCACCCGAACCTTAAAATTTGAAGGTTTATGTAATGTTTTTAAACTTTATATCACCCTGAACTTTGATTTATATACCCCAAACCTTATGATAAAGGTTTTACAACATATGGTTTGTGCTAAAGGTTTATGTTTAGGTTTATACATAGTTTAATATGCGTTTATGTCCTAGGAGTAGGATTTACCATAGCACTTTAGGAATAGGTCTTTGACATATGTTTTAGGTATTTAGGAATAGGACTTACAATTTCATAAGGTTTTTTAACATAGGAAACCTTATATCTAGGTCCATAAATACCATGTCCCCTTTTACACCTTTTTCATCCAAATTCAAAACACATGATGACCATAATACATCAATACATGCCATGAACCTCACACTGAACCATGGATGATACTGACGAAACTGGTGGATTGGAGACTGAACTGGACGTCGATTTTACTTGAAACTCTATCAATATGTACTAATCAAGATCCTCCTGGATCAAAGGATAAACCAGCCAGTCAAGGAAATGCAACAGCAGCATCATCAGTTCACATTCAACAAATAGATTAGGATTTATGTTTTATGTTATTTTCCTCTTTCAAAGAGAATGTAATTGTAATAAGACATTTTGATGACATGTAATAGGTAGTTGACGAAGTCCTAAGTAGTTGAAGCAGTTAGGATTAGTTCCAATAGTTACAAATTGCTTTCTATTGTATTTAAAGAGAAAAACAAGAAAGGAAAAGGTTCCGAGTTTTGGACCTTTAGACTGCAAATTTTGTACTTAGATTTCAAATGATTAATGAATGAAAAGAGAGATTTTGGCATTTGTTGATATTGATATGTTTTCCAGTTTAGATTATGTGTTTTTTGTCTTAGAATAAAATGAAGTAATGAAGCTGCAGGTCACTTTTTACTTGTGTGAATAAGAGTTAAAATCCTTAATAGGCGCTCCTTCATTTTAGTTGTTCCTTTTCTTACAATTCTTCTGAATTTTGAGGTGGTATATTCTTTACATCAACATATCAGTTTGGGATTCTTTCCTTCATGTTCTTCTATTCATTCCATTCTATATCAACATATAATAGCATTGTGGGACATTCATTGTATTTTATCCTTGAGGGTTTAATGATAAATATATTAAGGTGATTAAACAAATACCAATATTTCTGTGGCATATTTATATAAATTTCTTAAGCACAGATTCCTTACCACAGCCAAGGGATTGTCTCTTAAGGTACAATATTTTTTGGTGTCATTGTCGGGGAAGAAGAAGCGAATTTCTTTCCCTGGGTTTTATTTATATTTCCTCTGGTTGTTTAGAGAGGAGGAAATACCAGGCCGTGTCTTTATTTCATAATTCTAGCATATAAAAGGCCACATACGAGGTCAGATACCTCTCAGCAGAAAGCTCCTATTCTGTCAGATCCTGAAAATTCGGTTTCTAAAAAAGGCCAGAAATCAAGAACATTTTCTACACCTGATGCTACACTGTCTGCACCAGGCAGTAGTTCCCATAACCTTTCATCCAAGGATATTTCTCGGAAGCTCATTTTCCCGAAACAAGAACCCTTTTCCCCACATATTCATTTTCAAGAACTAAATTTAGAAGAACAATATTTTGAGTCTGTTTCATTCACATTTACAGAAACTCAGCCTAATATAGTTTCCATTTCTTCTGCTATTGTTCATCAACCCCTTCCCATATTAGTTGTTTCACCCCATCCATCCACATCTACAACTGGTACACAAACCCCACCTACTCAAGGAGCAGTTAATTAAGGTATAAACATGGCAACCCCTGTCCCTGCTTTCTTAATGAATAGATATGCACCATTAAATCTTCCACAACCTATGAATGCAATGCCTCAGGAATACCTTAAGTTGTTTCCTAGATTTACTAGTAAATATGAAGTAACTGCAGAACAACACTTGCCTTTAGTTTGCACTTTTGCTGAAAATTTAAATGTTGAACATCTTGATGTAGTAATGAGAATTTTTGTACAATATCTGAATGGAGAGACAAGAAAATGGTTTAAATGATTTCCAAATGGCTCAATTAATAATTGGGACGAATTAGAAACATAATTCATCCAAAGATGGGGTGAAAAGAGAGATCATGGTTATTCATTGACAGAGTTTAATGCTATTAAGAAAAAGTCTGATGAAAAAATGAATGATTTCATTAAAATATTCAACAAATTGTATAATAGTTTTCCTGCAGAAATGAAACCCCCTCCTATTGGAGCAAGAGTTGTTTTTTTTGGGGCTTTTGTATCAGATTTCAGTTTCACTTTGAGAGAGAGAAGATCTGTTACTCTTGAACAAATCCAAACAGATGCTTTGGAGATTGAAGCAAACATGACTGTTTCTAAAAAAACACAAGAAAAGCAGTCAGTTCAAGATAAAGGTAAGGCCAAAGAAGATTCATCACAGGATCAAAGGATTGATGACATGAAAAAGGTCATCAAGAACTTGTCAAATAAATTAGTGAAGATGGAATTGTATAGTAAGGAACATGCATAGAAAAATAGAGGCTTTTTCAATCCATAGTTCAGAAAGCAGCCCTTGCAGATTTTGCAGAGGGAAAGGAGAGATCGGGATCAAGTTCAAGCACCCTTATATATAGAAGAAACACCTTCAAAATCTGCCGAGGATGATCAGAAAGATGTTGAAGATCAAATATATGCTGTTTATATGGAAGATGACAAGGAAGAAGATAAATATGAAGAAGAAGGCACAGAAGCTGATGTGTCATTTGATCAAGAAGAAATGGATGAGTATTGTAAGAAATTCACAGATTTTATGCAAGCAGAGCTACATAAGAAGTATGAAAAAAGATCAAAAAAGAGATTAAGAACTTATGATGATGAGGAAAAGGAGCCAGAGTCAATCCCTTCTCAAATGGTAACTCCACAATCAAAGAACTCAGTAAAAAAATCAGACAAGGGGAAACAACCTATGAATTCAGTGAGTGGAAATGAAAAGCAACAGGTTGAAGCTTCCCAAAATAAGTCTATTGATTCTAATATTTTGGAGAAGATTGTTATCGTACCTGAGCAATATGCTAATCCTAACAAAAATAAAAAAGAACCTGAGAAGATTATTAAACAAAATCAAACCTTCAGTCTATCCAAAGAATTAGAAAAAATCAAAATTCAAGTACCCTTGCTTGAGTTAGCTAAGACACCTAGTTATAAGAAGGAAATTGCAGAATTCATTAATCTTTCTCAGTCTGATGATGTTGGTGATATTGTGAATTTGCAAGAAGAAAAAACAGTGGTCACTTTTGGTCCACATGTGGAAGAGGTAGATTCTTCTGTTCCCCCATTTTATATGTTAATGCTTCTTCATGATTTTATTCTGCATAAATGTATATTAGATTCTCGAGCATCACATAATCTCATGCTATTATCTGTAATGAAAGAATTGAATTTACAAATTACTAAGCCCTATAGATACCTATATTCATTTGATTCCAAAAGGGTAAAGTGTGTTGGACTTATTAAAGATATGGTGGTATCATTGGCTCAAATTCTAGCCAAGAGTATTATGATGGATGTAGTAGTTGCAGATATTCTAGCCAGATTTGGTATGCTGTTATCCAGATCTTGGGGAGAAAAACTTGGAGGTGTTTTAAAACTAGACTTTACATATGAAATCATTCCTGTGTTCAATGGGGAAGAGAGAATATTATACAGAGAAACAAGATTTGTTAACACTACCACAAAGAAAGGTGCAGGAAATTCCCCTATCTATGGCCAAGAGAAGAAGGATCTCTCTTGTTTTATGTTGCATGAAGATGCAAAATTTGATGAAGACTCACATAGGCAGATCTCTTTAGCAATTGTTCATAGGGATCTGGATTCAAATAAAACTTGGAAATGTTATTTTGATGGTGCCTATTCTAAGGATGGCGTAGGAGCTGGATTTTTGCTATTTTCTCCAGAAGGTAATCTTTTCCCTTTTTATTTTAATCTTGAATTTGAATCGAAAAATAATGTAGCTGAGTATGAGGCATTAATTTTGTGTCTCCAAACTGCTAAACAAATGGGAATTCAATGTATTTCCATTTTTGGTGATTCTGAATTGATTATCAGACAAATTAAAAATTTGTGTCAAACCAAACATCCAAGATTGAGATCATATAGGAATGAAGTATGGGACATGATTGAGAATTATTTTGAGGCTTTGAATCTTCAATTCATTCCAAGAGAAGAAAATAGAATGGCAAGTTCATTGGCAGTTGCAGCTAGTACTTTCAAGCCTCCCATTTATCTAAAGATGAGATATGAGATTGAGTTGAGGCATAGACATTCAATCCATGATAATGTTAAACACTAGCAGGTCTTCGAAGATGATGAGAAGATCAATCATTTTCTAACAATGATTGGAAACTTTGAAGATAGTGAAATAGATCAGGAAAGTGAGGAGACTGATCAGAATGAGGATTTGACAAATCTTAAGCAATCAATAGGTGATCAAAATATAATACAATTGAAAGACAATGTACTACCTAGAGGTCCGGTTCCTCTTGAAAGGCTATTTGATGCAAATGATGTAGCACTAGATAAAAAGAGGGTATCTAAAGAAGGAGAAATGGAGGACTGTAATCTAGGAACTCACCAGGAGCCCAAGGTTGTTAAGATATTCAAAGGAGTCCCAAAAGATTATAAATAAAGGTAAATTGATCTTTTCAAGAAGTATATGGATGTATTTGCATGGTCCTATGATGATTTGAAAACATATGATCTGGATATTATTCATCATAAAATATGATTAAAGGATGGAGTCAAGCCTCATAGGCAGAAGCTTAGGTAGATTAATCCATTTCTCCTTGCCCCAATTGAAAAGGAGGTGAAGAAATTGATGCAAGTAAAAATCATAGTCCCACTCAGATATTCAGACTGGGTTTCTAATCTGGTTCCTATGAGGAAAAATAATGGAGAGATAAGGCTATGTATTGATTTCAGGAATCTGAACAGAGCTTCTCTAAAATACAACTATCCTTTGCCAAAGTTGGATTATGTTTTACAAAACGTCACATAAGCTTATAGATTATCTATGGTTGATGGTTTCTCCGAGTACAACCAAGTAGCTGTTGAAAATTAAGATAAGAAGAAAACGACTTTTACCACACTCTGAGGAACGTTCATGTATGCCAGTATGCCATTCGGTCTCATGAACACAGGGGCTAATTTTCAAAGGGAAATGGACATAGAATTTGTGGGTGACAAGTTTGTAGTGATATATTTGGATGATGTGACCATTTTTTTAGGTTCTAATGATGAGCACTTGGAGCATTTACAGAAGGATTTCCTCAAATGCATAAATTTTGGGTTATCGCAAAATCCCAAGAAATATCTATTTACTTTGGAAGACGAAAAGTTGTTGGGGCATATAGTTTCAAATCAGGGAGTTAAAATTGATCTAGCAAGAGTTGAAGCTATACAGACAATTCCTTTGCCTAGAAGTAAGAAGGATATCCATAGGTTTCTAGGAAAAATTAATTTCCTGAGAAGATTTGTCCCAAATTATGTTGAGATTTTCAGACACAGAACAAATATGTTGAAGAAAAATGATGAAGTAAAATGGGATAAAGATGCAAGAGGATCCTTTGCTAGGATTAAATAGGCTCTTCAAGAAGATCCTATTTTGATCAGCCCAGATTATCAAAATCCTTTTCCAAATATCTTCATTTGCATCACCTTCTACCATTGTTGTTGTGTTGCTGCAGAATAATGAAGAGGGAAAAGAGCAACCTGTGGCACTTTTCAGTAAAGTTCTCAGGGATGTAGAACTCAAATATAATATCTTGGAGAAAAAGGTATATGCCTTAGTTAAAGCATTAAAATCCTTCAGGACTTATGTGCTGCAGTCTCAAATATTTGCATATGTACCTAACTCAGTTGTAAAAGATGTGTTAGTTCAAAGTGATGTTGAAGGAAAAAGAGGAAAGTGGAATGCTAAAATCCAGGAGTATGACTTAGACATTAAACCTACTAAATTGGTCAAAGGACAAAGCTTGGCAAAGCTGCTAACAGAATCTAATTTTCAAGCTCTAGGAATTAATCTACTTGTACCTTTGGTTGAAGTTGTTGATGAAACAAGTCAAAGTAGCACAAAGTCAGCAATTAAATACAAATTTCTCTACTTTGATTGGTATAAGTATATTATTCACTACTTGTGCTTTTTCTCTTGTCCACCCTCAATAAACAGAACAAATTACAGAGCTCTTAAACTCAAAGCTCAACCTTATGTTATAATTGATGCTAAATTATATTGGAAGGATCCTGCTGGCATCTTGTTGTTGTGTTTGACAGAAGGAGAGTCAATGGAAGTTATCAAAGAATACCATGAAAGTTTGTGTGGAGGTCATTATAGCTGGAAATTCACTACTCATAAAATTCTTAAATCAGGTTTTTACTGGCCTTCGTTATTTGCTGATGTATACAGAGTGGTTAGAAGATGCCAGAAATGTCAATTGTTTGTAGAAAAGAAAAGGTTAGCTCCTCTACCTCTTCTCCCTGTATTTGTTGAAGAACCATTTAGACAATGGGGATTATATTTTATTGGAGAAATTAATCCACCATCAAGTGGGCAGTTCAAGTGGATTCTGACTGCCACTGATTATTTTACAAAGTGGGTGGAGTCAATACCTACCAGAAAAAAAATGATCTGGTAGTAATGAAGTTTTTGGAAGAAAACGTCTTCAACAGATTTGGGTGTCCAGTCAAGATTGTAACAAAAAATGCCCAAGTATTCAATTCAGTTAGATTTGTTAATTTTTATCAAAAATATAATGTCATTTTGTCTCATTCTACAACATATCATCCTCAAGGGAATGGGCAAGATGAATCTTCCAACAAGACATTGGTTAAGATTTTGAAGAAAACAATTAATGAGAATAAAAAAAACTGGGATTCAAAGTTGATATTTGCTCTCTGGGCAGTAATAATGACTACTAGAAGATCTATTGGTAAGTCCCCTTATGAATTGGTATATGGTACTCAAGCTTTTTTTCCTACTCAGCTAGCTAGAGCAGTAATTTATTTTCTTCAAGAAGCACAAGAAGAACCTAATGCATTGATAAGAAGACTGAATAAGGTGATAGAATTGAGTGAGAGCAAGAATAAAGTTAGGGAAAACTTGGTCACCTATCAAGAAAAGATGAAGTCCATTTTTTATAGAAAAGCAAAGGAGATACTTTTTCAAACTGGAGATTTGGTATTAAGATGGGATACCAGAAGAGAAGAAAAAGGAAATCATGGTAAGTTTGATCCACTCTGGTATGGCCCATACAGGATTATTGAAGCTAGATCGAATAACACTTTCATGTTGGAGAATATTGATGGAGGAACGCTAGAGCTGCCTGTGAATGGGAAGTATCTAAAACATTACTTCCAGCATTGAAGTTTTATGGTTCACCATTGTACATATTCAGTTTCCTTCATTGTACATTTTTCATCAAACAACATTTGACTCCATGCACGAAGTGAAGGCACTAATCTGCAGTTCTTAGTGTTTCATGGAAAAAACACTATCCCCAAGTGGAGCTAGATGTTGTGGCTCATTTTCAATATTCTTTATTTTTAATTTTCAAAAATACAAAAAAATAGAAAATTATCAAAATATATGTTAAAGTATAAAGTTTCATATACTTTAGCATAAAAATGTAATATTTGTTACATTAAGTTTAAATTTAATACTTTAAGCCTTTGTGGAAGCGGGTCCCAAGGCACAAAATAAATAGCGAGCATGTTATGGAGTAGGATCCGATGATTTATCAAACAAGGAATAAAAGTGTCAACCCGCGGGCACTTTTAGCACGCGGGTTAACGAGTAGGGTACCTATGCAGTTGACCTTGTTGACTGCGGGCCCGATCCAGATCAACGATCGAGATTCACTACGGGGGCATGAACCCGACGAGCTCGCCGTACCTCGAGACCTCCCGCAGTGATGTAAGAAACCAGTTGGTGACGTCTATCATGCACACCTGGGCATTCCTAACGGTCTTTTCTTGCGGCTTTTCAGCATTTAATTCTTAAGCCCGTGCCACCTATTTAAGATGGATTCTCATTTTTCGAAGGTTATTATTGTTGGTTTGTGTTTGAAATTTTGTCTGCGCTGTGTCTTTCTTTGCTGTCTGCCACCCTATCGATTGTCTATCACCCCAAGCTAAATTATGGCCAAGCGTCCACCCCTTTTAGGTTCTTCCAGTCACATTCCTCTCATGGACACTGAGAGGGACATCCAGGATACTGTCTGTTCTCTAGACCACCTTTCATTTTATCAACAGGTCTGCTTAAATTATCAATATTCTCCAATTTACACTGCCATGGTTAAAACTGGTGTAGTTTCTACATGCATTCCAAGAACACACCCTTTTCCCGAATTTTTGTATTGGCTAGTTTCTGTCATGTACCCAGGAAAGTGTTTTGTAATGAATTTTTTAGGAGAAAATGTTCTGCAAGTCTCAGCCCAATTAATTCATCAAGCTCTGTGTTACCCTGATTCAGAGTCGTATGTCCAATTCACTGATGATTCCTTGATGGTGCATTATGATAGACTTGCAGGTCATGAGTTCAACCATTTCATATTTTTTCTGAAGCCAGATACACAACAGTTTGCACCTGACAATAAAGAATTCTCCATGGAATTTTTTGATATAGAAGTCAGACCACTGCTGAGGTGCATTTTAAATATTTTTGGAAAGGATGACGACAGTAAAGTGGAAAAATTAGTTCTGGGAATGTTTGCCTTGATGATGAAGCCAGGAGTGGTGCTCAATATTCCATCTTATTGGAAAGAAGCTGTCAACTCTCAGCTCATGAGCATATCATTGATGAGTTCATTCAGGTTTCATTCTCTTGTTATTTACCTCTTTTTATATCAAAATGTAGACGAATTCATGCATCTGGGGTTAAATATAATGGATATGAATAAGAAGAGGCAGTAAGTAGTATTTTGGACAGACATAGTAAGGAAAGAATAGAACGAGGAAGGTTTTTTTGACTTTGCAGGTCATTTTATATCTAATGCATATAGAATTTTGAATGGAGTCTCTCCCCCATGCTTCCTACCAAAGGCTCAAGAGTTCTTGCACCTGGGGACGAATTGTAAGTTTGGTGATTGGTATGTATTTGAAGATTATTCTAAAATTAGACTCGATGGAGCTGGTGTGGAACCTTATAGGCTTCCAGTATTTGTGCCCATGAGATTATTTTCTTTGGAATTCATTAGAAAAATCTTAAATGTTGATCAAATACATTTTGTGCCTATGAAGAAAGGTCATATGTTTAAATGTCCAATGACTGTTGGTCCTTTTATAGTTAATATGAGATAGGCAACTGATGAAGTCACTAAGATGTTAGATGAAATGCACCTACTTTTAGGAGAGAAGTGGTCTTATGACCCTCATAGTGTGATTTCTAATAGGAGAATTGAAAATGGGTATTCAACATTCATTCATGAAAGAAGACCTGATATAGAAAAGATGGAAAATAGGGGTTTGGTTGGTTCTATGACCTCAAATGTACAAACTCTTTTCATATCAGAGAAGTCGAAGAAGAGAGGTAAAGAAACATTGATTGATTTAGAGGATGAAGAACAGAGGATTGAAAAGAGGACAAATCTCAGTGAGGATTTTGTAGATGCTCAACCTAGTTTCTCACTACAATTGGGTGATGAGAAAAATGTTCTTGCTTCACCAAGAAGGCATGAAAGCACTCACGAACAAGTGCCCTTAATTAAACAAATGTTTTCTCATATTGCAGAAAGAAATCAAAAAATTAAGGCAAGCATGGAGGCTCAATCTGAGTACCAGATAACCCCAGATCAAACAAGACTGCTAATAGCAATGGATTTGGAAAAAGATCAATTTAAGATTTCCCTTTCACATCCCTCTGATATGTCTATTGGGTCATCCAATAATTTTAATACTGTGAATCTAACTGTAGATGTAAATAAAATTCCATTTCTTGACAAAGTAAATCTACATATGAAAACATGTCAAATAATTGTGAATGACTTAACCAAAACCAATGCAATGGCACTCAAGGATGAAAACATGCTTGGAAATTTTATCAAGCAATTGAAGTTAGAGAAAGAAAATTCTAGGGCTTTGACAATCCATAACGAAGAACTCAAAAAGATTATTGTGAAGATTAGGGTAGATCCCAATGACAAGTCTGCTATACAGAAGCTTCTGCAAAGTGTTGAATTAGAAATATTTGTGCTGAAGAAAAAGTTTAAGTTGCCTATAGGAGAGCACTCCATGGCAGTAGAGGTTGTAGAGGTAGAAAATGAGAAAGATAAAATTCTTCAGCTGCTCTTGAAAAAGGAAGAAGAAATCACCAAATTAGAACAAACTTCATTATCATTGCATAATCGCATTGAATCTCATACTTGTACTTTCTTTTTTTCATCTGGTAATGAAGATCCAGTAGCACAAACATATCAATTGACCACTAAATTGAAGATGGCAGAGAGAGATCGAAAAAAGGCACAAGTTGACTTGGAGACAGCAACAAAGATCATACAAGCCAAAGAGGGGGAAGTCAATAAATACAAAATAGACTTCCAGTCTGCTGATGCTAAGATTAAAAATCTCAAGGAAAAATTGAAGGGAAATATATCCCTAATATAGGCTAAGGATATCATCTGGAATGATATAATTGAAGAAATGAAAGAAAATTAGGTTTTTTTTATTTTTGTTGTAGAGGAAAGAAGTATTATCAGAGATTTTGAAGAACAAGTCATGACAGACAAGCAAAAGACAATTAACAGGGCCATTTGGGTAAGAAAATTCATTGATTTCATTGATTCCAAAACGGATCAAGAGTTGGAAGAGAATGAGATTAAAGACATTATTTTATATGTTGTGGAAATTAATAAGATGATTGTCAATAATGATTACAGGAAGTCTACAGAAAAGAAGTTGATTGAGCTTAAGGAAATAGTGAGCTAGTTTGATAATTTATTTGACAAAATAGCAAGAGTAGGTTTGCCATCATATTGGGGTCTTAAAGGTAGTATTTTATCATGGGATTCTTATGAACCCTTACTGGTGTTGGTAAAAATTAAGGTATAAAATACTCATGAAAAGACTCAGGTTCTTAAAGGAGCAAAAATGATCAATTTCCTTCAAAGACATTTTCAGCTGTTGTGGTTAGTGAAGACTTTATTTGCAGAGAGGCCATCATTCAACATAATCACTGCCTTTAGATTGGAATATCACAAGCTGGTTCATTCACTTAAGACAAACATTGAGATATGGAAGAAATGCAGAGCCTGTATGGCAGATCTACCAAAGGACCCCTTGAATTCAAAGAAGGATAAACTAGCCAGTCAAGGAAATGCAGCAGCAGCATCTTAGTTCACATTCAACAAATAGATTAGGATTTATGTTTTATGTTATTTTCCTCTTTTAAAGAGAATTTAATTGTAATAAGACAGACACGTAATAGTTAGTTGATGAAGTCCTAAGTAGTTGAAGTAGTTTGGATTAGTTCTAGCAGTTACAAATTTCTTTCTATTGTATTTAAAGAGAAAAACAAGAAAGGAAAAGGTTCGAGTTTTGGATCTTCAGACTGCAAATTTTGTACTCATATTGCAAATGATTAATGAATGAAAAGAAAGATTCTGGAATTTGTTGATATCAATATGTTTTCCATTTTACATTATTTGTTTTCTGTCTTAAATAAAATGAATTAATGAAGCTGCAAGTCTCTTTTTACTTGTGTGAATAAGAGTTAAAATCCTTAATAGGCGCTCCTTCATTTTAGCTATTCCTTTTCTTACAATTCTTCTGAAGTTTTAGGTGGTATATTATGTACATTAACATAGCAGTTTGGGCTTCTTTCCTTCATGTTCTTTTTTTCATTCCATTCTATATCAACAAATAATAGCATTGTGGGACATTCATTGTATTTTATACTTGAGGGTTTAATGATAAATATATGAAGGTGATTAAACAAAGACCAATATTTCTGTGACATATTTATATAAATGTCTTAATCACGGATTCCTTACCAAAACCAAGGGATTGTCTCTTAAGATACAATAGGGTCCATCGAAAGTTTGCAACATGGGTACTCCTTAGATGAGGAATTAAATTTTGCATCCAATGAGTACTCTCGCTCGAAATTTGAATAAAAAATTTGGGAGATAAGTTGAAAAAGTAGTTTTATTATTTTATTAATTTTTTTATCTTTTACCCTTTTACTTCAAAAATGGTGAACCATCCCCCATGGTTGACATCATCATCTTGAATCCTATTGGTTCTTATAAAGTTTATTTTGGATGTAAATTTTTCTTAGGAGGCCCATTTTAGACCTCAAAATTCCCCTAATGAAGTTCATTCTTCGAATGAATCCATCCTAGTAATGTTAACGAGCCCTCAGAAGGAGGAACTCGGTCTCGTCATGGTGACAAGTATTTCATTTTTTAATATTTAACGAGTCCAACAAAGGTAAACTTAGTAACTTTTCATGTTTATGGGGCTTGACAAGAAACAAAAAGAAAAATTGATCATTTCCGTTTTCATAAATCGTCCCTTGAATTTGAAAAGGTAGAAAACTATGTCTGAGAGAACCTCTTGAATATGTTTGAGTGAACCTCTTGACCATGCTCAATCAAGGTATTCATTTTTCGTAAATAGTAAACCTTAGCCCGAAAAAGGGGTGAACATATACTGATATTATGTCAATTCATTCACTTTAACGAGTTCAAAATGACAAGTACTCGACAATATTTTCATTTTCGAGAGTCATAAAAGAGCTAAAAGTTGACTCAAGGGGGGTTCGTTTTTCGTAAACATTTAGCGAGCCCGATAAAGAGATAAAATTCAACTCGTTTTCATCGGAAACGATCATCAATAGTGTGAAATTCTTGTATTGCACATAAACAACAAACATCATGGATATCGAGGAAAAATATAAAATATTGGCGAAATTTTTTCAGAAATCTATAAATAGACCGAAAAAGAAAATCATTTTCACCTTTCCATTTTGAGAAGATCATTTTTTCCATTTTCCCTCTTAATTTCAAATCAATGGTGCGGCCGATCCGGGACACCATTCGTCGATCCGTCAGTGCTAGGTAAGAGCTCTAAACCTCCTTTCCATTTTAATTCTATTCATTTGGAATTTAGATTTTAAAATTAGGGAGTTTAAGGGAGAGATTTAAAAATCTAAAATCTCCTAAGACCAACATGATTTCGAGCTATCGGGGTCGCGTTGGTCATGCTCAACCCCTTAGGGCAGCGTGCCACCAGCACCAAATCATTTCAAAAAGACACGCTGGCTGCGAGGAAGATTTTAAAAAGAGAAAATCACCCAACTCCACCGTTAGTTTCTAAAAATTATTCCATGAATGCTCCTAAAAGACCAATTGGACATGTTTTGCAGGTTCTTTCAGTGAAGATGTCGGTCAAATGGAAATAATGAGGCCATGAGGTGGAAGACCACCAAGCCTTGCAGGACCAAGATTGTGTCAATGCCTTTTTCAATTGCGGACTATTGAAATTATTCCAAACATCCGGTCTAAGAGATCAACTGGAGATTCTCTAGTATCTGGTCATTATCTGGGACATGGACCAAAAATTGTTCATCATCAGGGACCAAGAGTTAGAGCTAGATGTGATGAACATATATTTTATCAATAGATTATCCAAGTAAGGGGAGAGTTTCTAACTCTCTGGAGCTCGCTCAGGGGGTGAGAGAATGAGCATGCTCATCTAGAGATACTGTCCCAGGCACGAAAGACAAAGAGTGGGAAGGTAGACATATTTTCCATAAGAGTGCTTCCCCTATGCATGATACTGCATTGTATCACCAGAGTGACAAGAGCCTAGGCGTTGCATGAGGCAACAAAATCTCAGTTCCAGTATGCAATGGACTGCTTGGCCCCAACGATGTTCAAATGGTGTGAGGGGTTGTTGTCTAACATGAAGATCCAACTAACCAAGTGCAAGACATGGAGACTAAAACAATTTGGGTACAGGTCAATTCCGATGACCTTATTTTTGGAGAGTGTACACCTATTCGAGTATCAGTGGTTATAGATCCATGATCCAACCTCGAGGGACCCAAGGCTAATGATATGGTGTGACATAATGCCCTGATAGGGATGGGGGAAACAACTACATTTCCCTAAAGCCTTCTTCAGTTGGTTGCGGCGTCAACTGATTGTAGTTGATAACTACGCATATGTCAGCATCAAATTTAGAGGAGATCCCTATCTTCCGATCCCACCAGGCACACAATGGACCGATGCAGGTAAAAAAAAAATTAAAATTTTTTTACTTTTAATATGTTTTTTGTTATGCATTTTGACATGTAAAATTATGATTTGTTTACAGATATGGGTCCTCAAAGATCACCCGACATGTCATCTATTGCACGGAGGGTAGCCTGTCTAGTGGAGGATTCTTCTTATGAGGAGTGAGCAGACACATTATTTGATCTGGAGCAGAACCTGGTCGGCCTCACGCGAGGCATTCTAGAGTATCCCACATTTGATGAAATCCCACTGCGCTTTCAGAGACACACTGTCGAAGTTTCGGGAAGTTTGCATCAATTACTCTGGCGAGTAATTCGAGGAGTTACCTGCTACCATGAGCACCATGTGGGCAGATAGCAACCCTATTTATACATTTTTTACTCATGTAGGCTCGAAGAGCCATTTTTGTAACATAACACATATTTTTTGAGCTTTTGGATGTAACACACTTATAGAACAGTATATATATATATATATATATATATATATATATATATATACATATTCATGTTTCTACGGCTACTCATGTATGATAATGATGTATTGATTTACATATTGCGCAAATGTATATCTAATACATGGTTTGCTAATGAATATGTTAATGTATTTAAATTCCTTGGAATGTGTTGATATGTGATAAAAACAAAATGCCTTTCCAATAATATAAGACGTAAATACATACACAAAATTTGAGGATTGTGCACAGACTAACACCCATTCAATTGTAACACAATGATTTGTGAGTCCAACTTAACAACCAAATATATAATCCCAAGATCAATGACATCCAATAATAGTTTTATCACTGCACTATACTCGGAAATATTGTTAGTTTTTCGACCCAAACAAATGCCTTGTAAATTAATCAACTCATCATCAGGAGAAAAGAGTGATCATGCTGCAGAAGACAGGTTCTGAGTGCTATGGAAAGTTCCATCAACAAAACCAATGTAGTGATCCGAAGACATCTGCAAACCAAGTGGAACACAAGGTAAGGAGAGGAAACATGTCTGCAAGGAAAACAATCACACAAAAAATCAACTCAAAGCACACTAATTAATAACAATCTAATGTACAAATTATCACCCTTAATATTAAGCGTAATATTTCTTCAGGTAGAGCTTGTTTTGGGGATCAACCAAAGGATTTCCTTCATAATCAGCTAGCTCATAGGATCCACGCTCCAAAACACATTGAATGATATAGGGCCCATGCCAAATTGGCTCGAGCTTTCCTAAACCCAACTTATCATGGGCTTGGTCATAAATCAGGACCAAGTCACATTTAGAGAAAACGTGAGGTGTGAGAGATTTTTCATATTGCACTTTAACCCATCATTTATGCGCTTCAATAACTAAAGCAACAAGCCTTCTAGTCTTGTCGAGACGCTTGAGGTACAACATGCATTCCTATTCTGGTGAAGTACCATGAATGAGTTTGATAGCCATCTTCAGGGAAGGAATCTCACACTCGATCGGGAGTGTGGCCTCTAGACCATACACCAATTGGAATGGTGTGAATCCAGTGGCAATCTTAGCAGAGGTTCGATATGCCCACAAAGTGGAGAAAAGCATGAGGCTCTAGTATCGCTTGTGCTTCCCAATGGTGCGTTGAAACATGGTCACCAAGAGTTTGTTGACAGCTTCAACTTGGCCATTGGCCTGTGGATAGTAAGGGGTAGACTTATTGGGACATAACCCCAACTGAGCAGAGATCTTTGTCATCATATGATTAAAAAAATGAGTGCCATGATCAGTGAAAATTTCTTTCAGGACACCAAACTGAGCTATGACATGATTGAATAATAATTTTGCCGCAGTGAGACCTTCATTATCATATGTAGGCATCGCCTCAGCCAATTTAGTGAAATAGTCAATAGAAACGATGATATAGTCATGCACCCCAGCCGAGCGAGGGTTACATGTCATAAAATCAATGCCCGATTTTGCAAAAGGTCTGACAGTCACAACTGGGTGCAAGGGTGAGGGTGGGGCACGCCCTTTTCGAGAGTAAATATGGCAATCATGAAATTTTCGTACTGAGATAATGCAGTGTTTAAAAATATACGGCTAGAAATAACTTGCATGAATGATATTTTGAGCGATAGCGTAACCATACATGTGACCAACACAAGCCCCAGAGTGGCAGTCATTGAGGGTTTTCTCAGCTTCCTCGAGAGTCAGACAACGGAGGAGGACAAAGTCAATACTAGTGTGATAGAGGGTGTCCCCAACGATGCGATAAGGTTGGTACTGGTAGCGAATCCATCTTCACTCAGAGTTTGATAGCTCTGGCTGATAATTTTGGGTCTAGAGATATACAATGATGTCTCCATACCATGGATCAATATTAATAATGAGAAAGAGAGTCTCGTCAAGGATGGACTCATCGAGAGGAGTGGGATCATCCATGGTGGGAATATCATAGATCAACTCAACAAAGACTAGGGATTTCTTTGAATTAGCAGAAGTGAATTCTAAGTCAAACTCTTGAAAGATAACGATCCATTTTTAGTACTTTCCCCCAAGTAACTGACATGTGAGAATGTAAGCCATGGGCTTACAATCATAAATCTCTAAGGTTTTGTGCAGGAGAATGTAGTGACGGAAACATTAAACGACATGAACAACAACCAATGCAAGTTTATCTACATGGGCATAATGGGTCTCATTATCGAAGAGATTACGACTCAAGTAGTACACTACATGTTCTTGACCATCGTCATCGTCCTGAACTAGCACCATGTCAATAATGTTGTCAGCAATGGCCAAATACAGGCAGTAGTCGCAGTGATAATTAGGAGGATGCAGTAGTGGAGCCATGATGAGGGCTTGTTTCACTGCATTGAAAAAGCTCTGAGTAATTTCATCCCATAAGAATGGGATTCCATTTTTCAATAAGCGCGTAAAGCCTTTGGCAAGCTCAGTGTAATTCAGTACGAAACGACAGAGGAAATTAGCTTTCCCTGCAAACTCTGCAATTGATGGACATAAGATGGATCGATGCGGATGCCTTCTTTGGACACCATGAAACCTAAGATCCAGCTGCATTCGATGCAGAAGACACACTTATGAGGATTCGACTTGATATTATAGTGTCAATAGAATAGGAATATAGCTCTAAGGTGTTCCAGGTGATCTCGACATTTCGCGAAATGAGAAAGAAGGTCATCGAGATATGGCTGAAATATGTACTTGATATCATGAAATGTGTTGGTGTCATAGAGGTGGCTTATTATAGGAAACCATAGTGCTTCTCATTTAATTATCAACCCAAGGTAAGTCTTCTTATTTCAAGAGTGTCGGCACAATATATGCAAGTGAGATTGACTGATAGATAATCTATGTTGTTTATGAGAAAGGATTATCTAGTCTTCTGAAGTCAATCAACTTAACGAGGAATGAATTGGTAGGTTATGGCTAATTATTCTGTCAAGCCTATGATTGAATAGCACGATGATGGTTTGAACAACAACTTAATGAATTCAACAGCAATCTAAATGAATTGAACAACAATCTAAATGAATTGAAAATCAATCTAAAGGAATTGAACATCAATCTAAATGAATTGAATAACAATCTAAATGAATTGAATAGCAATCTAAATGAATTGAACAACAATCTAAATGAGGGAATCTAAATGAATTGAAAAACAATATGAATGGATTTAAACAACAATCTAAATAAAGTGTACAACACTCACTTATATAATTTTGCAGTGGAATTCTCTTTGTAAACTAACTCATTGACATTAATCAATAATTGGACGCTTTACTGTGCTCAAATAAAAAATGTATTCCACAAAGATAAGTAACATCGACCAATAACTATCTTACGATTTGTAAATCGATTGCAAAGGAATTGGAAGGAAATGAAAACATACACTGGTGATGAAGTATTATTATAAACCAGAAAATACAAAATGTGATTATTCTGAATCAAGAAATACAAATGCCAAATTGTTCTAAAGGAAGAAAAACTGTAACTTTATTGAGTAGAAAATTATGTTACAACCGCATCAGATAACTGAACATGGATTTTGTAACTAACACACGTCATAGAATTGGCGCGGAAACTCCCAGGGGTTGGGCCCAGACCACTAGAAGTTCTAACGCGATGAAAACCTCAAAAGTAATTGTTCAAAACATCAAAACTCAAAAGATAATGCAGTAACACAATATGATAGCTCTGTCTTGATACGCTGATTACAGAGGGAAAATTCCTATTGGAATCCGATTCTAGTTCGTCCCTAGTCCTTTTAAAGGCAATTTCACGCAATGAGGAAGTATTTTCCAAACGACAGCCCGCTGCGCGTGGCTGTCATTTGAGTTCTTGAACTTGAATCTGTCTGTCTGCCTTCTACCAGTTTCTGGGAGTTATTGAGGTCCCATACATTTGTGTATGTTGGTTTTCTTTCTGTTTACCCTTAGTTCAGCTACTCTACCTTCCTGCATACAGAGATACAATAAGTCAATTTTATGTTATAGAAACATTCATTTTTTCGTTAGCCTTATTGTTCTAGTTTTCATAAATATTTTCTTTATTTATTGTTAAGATGAGGAAGAATTCCCAAAATTGTGACATAATTTGAAGTAATTATAGGGTGAAAAAATACCTCAATTCGGGCCCAACATATTCCCCTGCTTATCTAATTGCATGTCCTCATGCAAACAGATGGTTGAGATGCAGCTGGGTTAAGGAGTAGGTAGGGTAGAACTTTTCCTTGTATGCTCTGAAACCCTATTTTTGTCTCATTATCGTTAAGGCAACACTTGCGTGCCCCTCCGGTAACTCATAATTATGATTATAGTCCTCAGGAGGATACCAGAGGAGAGGGCTTCTATACCTACATCCCATCCATGTAGGTCCCATGCCAAAGACCAGATTTCTCTATGAGAGGAATCTGGAGGCAGTAGCCTTGAAATTCCTGTAGCCAAAAGGTTCCCTATTCTTTACGTTGTTCATGGAGGCCATCCACCTTTGTGTAGCTACTTCCAAGGCTGCTTCTCAAATGTCTTCAAATTACTCCTGTCCATTTTCTATGATGTCCTTATGGATGGGCCCCAGTCGAGTCCTTACACCCTACCTTCGCATGAAGTTTTTGTGCTGGATAAACAACTGTATGGGTTTTGTAGGTTCCCCTTTAACCCACATATATAGGCCATGCTCTCTCTTTTGGAAGATGTTATAGGCCTTGGCCCACTTAATCTGGTTCTTGGCGAATGAGAGGAAGACTTGGAGCTGGACATCTCATATAAAGGGACTAGGATTGTTGTCCATGTCCTCTTCTAGAAATAAATTGTGCATGTAAAGTTCACAAAGGAGGCGTTGGACTTGTTCATCTTTCTCATTACAGCAGTGGACAAATTCTTCTATAGTCCTAAAAGTTGTATATTTTCTTGCCCTGATGGCCTTGAATTTCAGCGGTAAATATTTTTCTGTTAAGAACATGGCATAATTGATGGTCGGTGCCCTGCAAGATAGTGCATCGTTATACAGAGAAAAATCATGGTGATTTGTTTCTTGGCTTGCTCCATCTGCTCTTATGCCCTTTTTAGCTTTGCTTGTTCTTCTTTAAGTTGGGAAAATGTTTCGTCTTCTGTAGAGGAGAGGTCTGTGAATTTATTTAGTAATGCTTAGTATTCTTGTGCTGGCACCACCTCCTTCCTACATTGTGCTAGCTCGTGATGTGCTTGCATCAGTTCATTGTGTAATTTCTGATAAACAACTTTCTCTACCAGGGGGCTATAGGCAGGGGCTTTCTTTGTTTGGGTCTCCTTCTCTGGTGTAGTTTTCTGCTCATTTTTTGTAGAAGCTTAAATGGTATTTGCTAGTTCTATCTGAGTTTCGGCCTCATTAGTACCTTCTTAGTCAGTCTATATTCCAGTTTCAACTGTATCGATTAAATTGGTCTTTAGCTTAGCCTCTGTAGTGGCTACCAAGCTGGTTTGTACCTCAGCCTCAACAATGTCAGCCAAGTCAGTCTGCATCTTAGCTTCAACAGTGTTTATCAAGTTGGTGACTAGTTCTGTTTGAGTTCCTGCAGTGGTGGTTTCTTTCTTTGGCTTTCGGCCCCTTCTCTCCTCCTTCAGTTGTTTCCTTAGATATTTCACCATTTTCTTTAATCTTCTGTACGCCCTGCTTAGTTTCCTAATTTTATTTTCATCTAAATTTTCACCGGTCCTGATTTCAGCAGGTGGTGGAGGAGCGGTATTCCCATTTTCAAGGATGGTATTTCCAACCTCAGGGTTTCTTGTGATGGTGTTTCTTATTTGATATTCAGAGTTTACTTCTATATGAGGGTCCTGACTGGGTGGAGCAGTGCTACCTCCTGGTGTCAAAGGGACCGTTTCTGTGCTTTGTTCTACTGGGACAGTGTCACTTGACTGATTTTCTGATTCCATTCTTTCCTCCGCCTGGCCTTCTCTATACACCTCATAATTCCCAAGAGGAGACAAAGTCCCATCGTCCTATGATTCCTCTTGGTTTGGTAGGACTTCAGTGTGACCAGGATTGCTGGAGGTGGCAGACTTATCTATGGGTTCCTCTTGTTCTTCTGCTCCTGATGGGTTTCTAGATTCATAGTATTTCCTCAATTGTTCTAGGACTCAAGCCATTTCTTCCTCGAAGTCTTGTAAGGGTGCGTTTTGAGGGTGGGATGACCCTACCTCTTCTATAAGGTCTGAGGTTCCTTGCAGCATTTTGGACCATTTTTTCTTGCTTGGTTTTGAGGTTGCAGCTGGGGTCCTTTTTCTTCTTGGTGTATTTGCTTTGGGGGGCTCAATTTCGGTTTCGTCGGGATTTATTTCGGGTTCTTGTGCATTAGGGTTGAAAAAATTGTCCCAAGCTATCTACTGCTTATCCAGCTCATGAATGATGACTGATTGAATTAACCCGTGGTGACTGACTACTACTTGAGGATTTTTGGCTTTTCTTAATCAAACAGTAGTATCATGTAATATGGAATTTAAGAAAGCAGGAATATTAACTGAAATCTTCTGCTTAAGTACAACTAAGAGTTTGAGCTGACGAGGTTTTACCATGACCCAACGTCCGTCACATGTAATGAACCTTTGGATGAATGCCGTCAGTTCCTACCATGGCTGGTGTAGAGAGGTAGGGTTAATCCCTCTCCCTCTTCACTCCAATGGCTCCTGTGGGTCCTGATATGCTGCTACTACCTCTCATAGGAGGAGATGTTTCTCTGTCCATCTTTATCCCTCTACTGGTATTCTGGAGACTTCAGCAATAATTTCCTCTGTGACTGTTATAATTCGACGCTTGATTCTGGTTTGACCTTCTTGCAGATTTTGCAAAAGCTCAATTGCAATTTTCATATGAAATCCCTGTAATCGGTGTACATATGTCAGCCAGCCGGTTTGTTGGAGGATGGTACTAGATGTATCTGAAATTGGAAAGTTTACAGGCTCGTTTTGAAGGGGATTTCCTCCCATAGTTGATATGCTTTCTTCCTCTAATTGTATTCTTCCTTGGATCTGTTGTTTCGACGGAATTATGTATGTAAGTGAAAGAAAAATTGTGGTTCTGCGCAGGTAACTTCATGCCTTAATTGCAGTATTCCGCTGGTCTTATCGATGTGTCTAACGGGATTTGTGCCAAGATTTCGCATGCTTGCCAATTTAAGATCAATTACACCCCCTCCATCGAAGAAAGGGTGCCAAAGCCCTCAAGTACAAGAGAGATATGGCCAATCATGAATGCAGATAGGCAAATGTTAGCAATTTGGTAATAATAACATGTACATGAAGGAGAAGGTTGTGGCTTTTGAGCTTCAGGTGGTTTAGTAATTACTAGCATATGCAGTGTAAAGGTCAGTTTTGGGAATTTTTTCATAATTGCATCTTGTGCGGAAGTGACCGGAAAGGGAAAGGGAATAGTATAACCATTATTACGATATGATGTCCTTCTTTACTGAAAAGTTATGACGGAAGCAATACTGAGTCAAGTAATGATTGGTGCTATCATCCTGGGGTTAAAATATGTAAGCATATATATGTTAGTTATTTCTGTGGTAGATTATAATTATCACTAATTTGAGTAATAGATTATGGAATAATAATGGAAGATAAGGTGTATATAAAAGTAATTAGATATTGATAAAGCATACTTTCATACCATAAGCAGAGCCACTGCTGCCAGCAGGCGTTCATAGCCTCGGCAGGGTTTCTATTTTAACCCAAAAGAATGAGTCGGGATCCTTATGTAAAAATAGTTATTCTGCCCATTTTTTGGAGAGATCACCATGCTGGTATGGTAGCCAGATAACCATAGTGCCACTCACCAGAGTTGTAGCAAAGTGATCAGACCGCCTCGTGATGAGACCTCCTATCCTTCAAGCAGTTAATAAGGTCATTACCCTGGTGTGGTGGCCATTGTGGGCATGTCACTTGCTAAGCTCTTATGATCGTGGTAGGTTGGATTGTGATGAGACCCCCTATCCTCTCTTGAAAATTTTCATGTAAGCACAATACTTCTTTTTGAATCATAGTATCTTGAATTATAAGGAGGTCACTGTGCTGGTGTGATAGCCAGATAGTCACAGTGTCATTCACTAGGATTGTAATAGAGTGATCAGGCCGGCTCGTGATGAGACCTCATGTCCTTCAAGAAGATGAGAAGGTCATTACCTTGGTTTGGTAGCCATTGTGGGCATGTCACTTGTTAAATCCCTATGATCATGGTAGGTTGGCTCGTGATGAGACCCCCTATCCTCTTAAAAATTTGCATGAACACATAATAGTTTCTCTTTATACATGAAGGGGGGCTAATTAAATTCTTAAGAGTTAGGGATGGTGAAAGAAGTGAGAGAATTCCAATACAATTAATACCCTTAATTCCCATTCCTTCATATTGGAGGGAAATATTACTCAAATAGTGCAAAAATATATACCATGATAATGACATGTATTGTATGATAACATATTTGAACTGGGGATGACTTAGCCTTTCACTTCATGTATGCACATTGTCAGCTTCCTGTTTAAGGATTATAGTTCCATGGAGTCATCATATTGGTAATTTTACCATTTCCCTTTCTTCTTCAACTGCCATTCCCTGGTCAGAGATGATTTTAGCTGGACAAAGGGGATAATGGGATGAAAAAAAACAAGTTTATTCAATTCAAACAATAGGGAGAAATAAAACATAAAACTTGGTTGTTCAATCTGATGGGACAATAGCCGTTTAAATATTGAGCAGCAACCGTTCAAGTATTGAACAGTGAGAAGAATAAAAGCTCAAAATTATGGTTGTTCAATCTGATTGAACACAGTCGTTCAGGTATTGAACAACATCCGTTCAATTATTGAACAACGAGAAGAATAAAAAAACAAAATCATGGTTCTTTAATCCGATTGAACAACATCCGTTCAGATATTTAACAACAGTCGTTCAAATATTTAACAACGAGAAGAATAAAAATGCAAAAACACGGTTGTTCAATCCAATTGAACAACAACTGTTCAAAGATTGAACAACAATCGTTCAAGGATTGAACAACAAGAAAAAAAAGCATGACTGTTCAATCCGATGGAAAAAAAACCGTTCAAGAATTTAACAACATTCATTCAAGGTCTGAACAACAAGAAAAACCAAAAAATGGTTGTTCAATCTGATGGAATAGCAGCCGTTCAAGAATTGAACAACAATTGTTCAAGGTTTGAACAACAAGAAAAATAAGAATTCAAAACACAATTGTTCTATCTGATGGAACAACAGCCATTCAAGAATTGAACAATAGCCGTTCAATGTTTGAACATCAAGAAAAATCAAAACACGGCTGTTCAATTCGATGGAACAGTAGCCGTTCAAAAATTGAACAACAACCATTCAAGGTTTGAATAGAAAGAAAAATAAGAATGCAAAAAACGGCTGTTCAATCTGATGGAACAATAGCCGTTCAAGAATTGAACAACAGTTGTTCAAGGTTTGAACAGCAAGAAAAATAAGAATGCAAAACACGGCTATTCAATCTGATGGAACATCAGCCGTTCAAGAATTGAATAGTAGCCATTCAAATATTGAACAACAAGAAACATAAGAACGCAATTCATAGGAGGATAAGAGAAAAAAATTGCAAGTATGAAGAATGTACAACAAAATAAGACATTTATATACATTATTTACAAATGATGCTAGCAAACCTCTCATGTACTTGAGTCTGTGGGGTTGTCACCCCCTTGTGCCACAACTCGGATGGTGTGATCGTTTCATACCTATTGGAAAAAATATTCTTTCGTGAGAGGTTTGTGATAGAGGCACACTCTGTGTCCATTAACTCGAAATGTTGAACCAGACCCATCTATGGTGATCAAGGTGAGTGTGCCATTGTTGTGTACTTCCTGAATCTCATATGGACTGAGCCACCTTGTTTGTATTTTTCCTGGAAAATCTTGGAATCTGGAGTCATAGAGGAGTGCCCAATCTCCTTTTTGAAATACCTTCTTCTTGATAAGGTTGTCATGCCACTTAGCTCGCTGTTGTTGGATGATCGTTGTGCATTGCAGGGCTAGTAGTCATATTTCTTCTAGTTCATTTATTTGTTGGAGTCTTCTAGCTTGAGCTTTTGTTAAGTCCAACCCCACTTCCTGGGCTATTCTCAAAGTTTTTATTTCAAATTCAATAGGGAAGATAGGTTCTCTCCCAAATACTAGCTGATATGGTGAATGCCCAGTGGTGTTTCGCTAGGTTGTATGATAAGCCCATAAGGCTTTTGGTAGTCTAGTGGCCCAGTCCCAGCGATGTGCTGCTACTATTTTGGTAAGGATTTCCTCCAGGACTTTGTTGGTGCTTTCGAATTTCCCGTTTTCCTGCGGGTGGTAAGGAGACGTAACTCTGTGGATGATATGGTGATTTCTTAGGGTGGATGTAATTTTATTACCTATGAATTCTTCCCCTCCATCGGTTATCAATTCTCGTGGCAGACCGTATCGCACGAATAGTTCGAAAAGAAAATTAATCACCGATTCTTCCGTGGCTCTTGACAAGGCCACTACTTCTACCCATTTGGTTACATAATCTATGGCAACCAACATGTAGACTTTCTGGCTTGATGGCAAGTTGAATGGTCCAATGAAATCCAGCGCCCTTCGTTCAAATGGTTCTACCACCAATTGTGGTTGTAGTGGAATTTCATCAGCTTGCCCTGGGCGGCCCATTATCTGGCAGCTATCACATGCCTGAACATATTTATTTGCGTCTTTGAAAATGGTAGGCCAATAATAGCCTAATTGTAACACTTTATGACTTGTTCTACGTTCTGTGAAATGGCTGCCACAAGGTTCATCGTGACAGGCTCGTAATATGTCATAGATTTCATCTTCTCTTATGCATCTACGTATGTGCATGTCGGCCCCTGTGTGGAAGAGGTATCCACCGATCCAAGAGAATCTTGCACTGCGTTGTACAATCAGTTTCTGTTCTCTTGATGTTAAGTGTCTAGGCAGCATCCCTATTGCCAAGTAATTTTCCACGTCTGCATACCATGGTGTTTTTACCGCTATAGCAAACATATGTTCATTAGGAAATTAATCATCAACTGCTAGGGTTTCATCCGACTTTGGAACCCTGGATAGGAAGTCTGTGACTACGTTTTCTTTTCCTAGGTGATCATTGATTGTTATATCAAATTCCTACAACAACAGCAACCAACAAGTTACTCTCCCATTCATGATTGGTTTAGTGGCTAAATATCTAATGGCAGAGTGATCAGTATACAAGAATACTTGATAACCATTTATATAGTGCCTAAATTTATTAATAGCATAAATGACAGCTAGGAACTCCTTTTCGGTCACAATATAATTTAATTCCACGAGAGTGAGATTTTTGCTGATATAATAAATGGCATAAGGTTTTATGTCTTCTTCTTGGCCAAGGTCTACTCCTATTTCTGCATCGGATGCATCTAAAGAGATGTAAAAAGACAGTTTCTAGTTAGGTCCCCGTAGAATCGGTGTTGTCAAGACCAGTTTCTTCAATTCTACAAAAGTGGTGTCACATTTGTCAGTCCAATGGAATTCAACATTTCTAGTTAATGCATACAAAGGTGTGGCTATTTGTGAGAAATTCTTTATAAATCTGTGATAATATCTTGCATACCCCAGAAAACTACGTACCTCTGTCTATGTACACGGTGTGGGTAATAGAAGGATTACCTCTATCTTAGTCGGATCTACCTGTATTCCAGCCATAGAAATGTAGTAACCTAGGATCACCCCCTCATTCACCATCATGTGGCATTTTTCATTGCTCAGACATGACCTAGTAGCAATACATCGTTCTAACACCTTTTCTAGTGTTTATAGAGCTTGATCAAAGTTTTCTCCATATGGTGTGAAGTCATCCATATAGATTTCCAGCCCCTCATTTATTAAGTCAGAGAAAATGTTGATTATGGCCCTCTGAAATGTGGCTGGGGCATTGCATAACCCAAATGGTAGAACTCGGTAAGCAAAAGTACCCCATGGGCAGGTAAAGGTTGTCTTATCCTGATCTTTGGGAGCTATTTAGATTTGATTGTAACCACTGAACCCATCAAGGAAGGAAAAGAACCGTTTCCCTGCCAATGTATCCAGGACCTGGTCAATGAAGGGAAGGGGGAAATGGTATTTCTACGTTGCCTTATTAAATTCTCTGTAATATACACAGATTCTCCATTTCTCATTATTTTTAGGGACGACTACCAAAGGGGAGACCCATTTTCTGTCTGAAATAGGGTAAATGAAATTTACATCTAATAGCTTTTGCATTTCTTCTTTTACAATCTCTTTTAAGTGCAGGTTTAGCCATCGCTGGGGTTGCCTAATGGGATGGATTTCCTTATTGGTATAGATGTGATGGGTGCATAGCTGAGGGTCTAAATCCTTCATGTCTGGGTAATCCCAAGCAAATTCCCCTTGATAATTCTGAAGGACTTTTATGAGCTTCTGTTTTTGGTCATCATCCAAATTGCCATTAATATTCAGAACCTTTCCTGGCTCAATTTCAATAGGTATGTTGTTACATACAATGGTTGTGGGAATATGTTGCAGGGAAGTATGTTGATCCACAAGGTTTGTCATAGGATCCTCTTGGTCTTCATTTTCAAGGACTGTTTTCAACATTTGACAGTTTAAATTCCCAGATGTGGGTGGCTGATTCATAAAATTATTGATTATGTCGTCTTCAGTTTGGTCCTTAAATTCAAGAGCTTCTACTAGTGTTAGGGGTGAAAAAATGTTTTTCTCCCAATATTTACATAGGTGTTTGTGAATTTTTACTGTGGGTAAGCTTGGTTTGGCAGGCGGATAAATGATGATATTTTTTATAGAATCCCCTCTAGTGATAGTCATGATGCCCATCTGGCAGCCTATATAAGCATCGACTGTGGCCAACCAAGGTCGTGCAAGAATAAATGGATGACCGTCCATCCTATTCTTTGGATTAATAACTAAAAAATCAGCTGGATATTCCCATGAGTCCACAGAGACCAGGATGTCCTAGACTATTCCTTCCGGTTTGATAACATACCTGTCAGCCAGTTCTAGCAGTGTAGCCGTAGGTTCTAAAGCTGAAATGCCTAGTTTTTCACAGGCCCCTGTAGTTAGGATGTTAATGGCCACTCCTAGGTCGACCAATGTGTTTGAAAATGAGTGACTAGATATTTTTACAGTCACAATGGGATTTCCAGGGTCTTCATATTTCACGAGTGGTTCCTTACCCAGTAACAAATCAGATAGCGCCCCTACCACATGAATGGTGGGCGCAGCCTTTGTTTCGTTTACTTTCTTTTTTCCACATATTTCTTTAATTATGTTTGCATATATGGGAATGTCTTGCATGGCCTGGAGGAGAGGAATTTTGATACATAGGTTTCTCAATTCCCCCAAGATGTCAAATTCTGGAGAGGTTATCGGTCTGGGCAGAGTTAGCCTTTCAGGGAATGGGGGCAGAGGCAACCTAAGTTCTTCAGGTCCCTATTGGTCAACCTATTTCTCTGTTATATTTGCCTGGTTAGGTTCAATTTAAGTCTCAATTTGGGATTTAGGTGGATTCGTGGCTTCTATAGGTAAGATAGTATGTCCTAATCTCAGCCTTAGCTTGTTGCACTGTTTCTGTTCAATGCCAGAATTTAGGATTTCTATGATCTGGATTAATTGAACCGATCTGTTGTTGGGATTAGGATTGGGTTGGGCTAGTAATTGGCAGCGTATGACAGGCTGCGGGTTATGCTGAATTGGTTATGGAGCTAGCAGCGTAGGTTGATTTTGAGTTCCCTCCCCCATTGGTAGGTTGGTCATTCCCAGGGGCCGCTGCCAATTCCAATTAGTTTGATGAGGAGGGTTTTGCCACTGGTTTTGATATGGAACATTTTTCCAATAAGGGGGAGAACAAGGAAAACTTGGCCAATTGTTCCCTGATGCTAGTTGTGTAGGCTAGGGTGGTATAGGTAATGCCTGGTTTTGCCAAGTAGAAAAAGGGTTTTGAGTCTGCCAAGATGTTGTAGGGTTTTGTTGGTTAAACAACAGAGAAGAAAAGAACTGAGGCAGGTCTTGTGGTATACCTAGTCGTGCTTGCCATTGGTGACGCTGATTCATTAAATATATTGGTTCAGTCTCTTCCTTTGCTTCCTTGTAAACTACTTTCAGCCCGGGAAGTGAAGGACATTGGTCCGTGGTATGATCCTTAGTGCAGATGGCACAAGTTTGAACCATGTCTAAAGGACATTCCCTCTAGCTGTGCTTCTTCCGACATCATGGGCAAAAGATGGCCAGGTTTTTTTCTGATATAGCTTGTTTCTACTTGGATTGTAAAACGTCAAGTTGTGTTGTCAAGGTACCCAGGATGTCAGTTTTAAAATTTTCTAACAGATTTCCAAATTCTGCTCTAGATACGTTTCCATTGGCCTACTTAAGATCTTTTTTTATAGAATCACACCCAATTGGACTATTGCGTGCACTACCCCGAGAGCATCTAATACATAGGGAAATAATATCGTCATATGCTTCCTGGTAAATATCTCATTTCCCCATTATCTTAAGCATTTCAACCCATTCTTCCTTCATTCCTTTAAGCATCGTGGCTTTTGAAACGTCCTTGGATAGCATGGTATATGGGGACCTTTGTAAATTGTACTGAAATCTTTCTACGTACTCTTCTAATGTTTCATTGTCTTTTGCAAACATATTAAAGATTTCATCTTTTAGGTGTCGGGTTCAGAAATAGTCTTGATATTTGTTAAGAAACATGTTCTTCATTTCATCCCAATTATTCATGGTTCCCCCAACTTGTCCCATGAACCGATGTAGTGTTGTTCCTTTTAAGGTAGAGGGAAATAGTTTCAGCTTCTGAGGATCAATGGTGTAATCATACCCCCTACATAAGACATAAAATTCAAATAGGAATGCATCAGGATCTTCCGTAGTCAAACCATGGAAGGTGGGAATGTTGTGCAAGGGAATGGCTTTCATAGGGGCGTTTGCAACATGATAAAAAATGGGGTATTCCAATGTTGATGTCTGCCTTTGATTCTAATTTTGATTATTTGTCATTTGATCGAAGAGGTACCAGAAATCTTCAGGGATTTCTTGTTCAGGAGGAGTGATCCAGGGGATTTTAGGAGGTGAATTCGGTGGAGGCTTACAACGCTTCCCTGGTTTTGGATCCTTAGTACCTCTGTCTCGACCACTCTTTCAGGTGATTTAGGCTCTGGAGCTTCTATTTGAATTATGCCACTAGTTTCTCCTTCCCCTTCCTGTAAATTGCAAGAACCTCCCTCTCTCAAAGGGTTAGTGCCTATATGATTGGAAGTTTGAAGGCTTTGCTCAACTCCTTCTGTTTCACTATGAATCTCAGCGTGGGCTACAGATGGTGAGGCTGCAGCTTGAGGGAGCGTGATAGGGTTTTGAATGGAAATAGTTCTAGGTCCTATGGATGCCTGAGATTCAGCTTTCTTAATGATTTTTTCTATATATGTTTCCCTTCCAAGGATCACCGGTCCTTGGGATTGTGAGGATTTTTTAGAGTTAGTTCAATTTTTTTTTATCTTTTTCTTCCTAGTCATAAAACAAGAGCACCTATTCCATTGGTCTTTGAACAATTTTGCTGAGAAGCGAGCTAGAGAGCAAGAATTTTTATTTCTAGCACGCAGGTTCTTACCTCTCGTTTTTAATACCCAATTCTTCACAACAATGGATAAAGGTGAATAAAGGATATCACTCTTAACACTCTCCCCAGCAACGGTGCCAAAAATGTTGGTGTCACAGAGGTGGCTTATTATAGGCAACCCTAGTGCTTCTCATTTAATTATCAACCCGAGGTAAGTCTTATTATTTTAAGGGTGTCGACACAATATATGAAAGTGAGATCGACTGATAGATACTCTATGATGTTTATGAGAAAGGATTATCTAGCCCTCTGAAGTCAATCAACTTAACGAGAAATGGTTTGGCAGGTTATGGCTAATTATTTTGTCAAGCCTATGATTGAACAGCATGATGATGGTTTGAACAACAACTTAATGAATTGAACATCAATCTAAATGAATTGAACAACAATCTAAATGAGGAAATCTAAATGAATTGAACATCAACCTGAACGAATTTGAACAACAATATAAATAAAGTGTACAACACTCACTTCTATAATTTTCAATGGAATTCTCTTTGTAAACTAACTCATTGACATTAATCAATAATTGGATGCTTTACTGTGCTGAAAGAACAATGTAATCCACAAAGATAAGTAACATCGAGCAATAAATATCTTATGATTTGTAAATCGATTTCAAAGGCATTGGAAGGAACTGAAAACATCTACTGGTGTTGAAGTATTATTATAAACTAGAAAATATGAAATGTGATTATTCTGAACCAAGAAATACAAATGCCAAACTGTTCTGAAGGAAGAAAAAATGTAATTTTATTGAGTAGAAAAGTATGTTACAACCGCATCAGATAACTGAACATGGATTCTGTAACTAATGCACAGTACATAATTGGCGCGGAAAATCCCAGGGGTTGGGCGCAGACCACTAGAAGTTCTAATGTGATGAAAACCTTAAAAGGTAATTGTTCAAAACATCAAAACTCAAAAGATAATGCAATAATACAATATGATAGCTCTGTCTTGATGCGTTGATTACAGAGGTAAAATCCCTATTCAACTCCAACTCTAGTTCGTCGTTGGTCCTTTTAAAGGCAATGTCATGCAATGAGGAAGTATTTTCCAAACGAAAGACCTCTGCGTGTGGTTGTCATTTGAGTTCTTGAGCTTGAATCCGTATGTCTGCCTTCTTCCGGTTTCTGGGAGTTACTGAGGTCCCATATGTTTGCGTCTGTTGTTTGTCTTTCCGTTTACCCTTGATTCAGCTACCCTGCCTTCCTACATACGAAGATACAATAAGTCAATTTTCTGTTATAGAAACATTCCTTTTGTCGTTAGCCTTATTTTTCTAGTTTTCATAAATCTTTTCTTTCTTTATTGTTAAGATGAGGAAGAATTCCCAAAATTGTGACATAATTTGAAGTAATTATAGGGTGAAAACATACCTCAATTCGGGCCCAACAAAATGCATAAGACATAGCCCGCTGGAAGGTTTCTCTGGCATTATTCAAGCCAAAAGGGAGCTTCTTATACATGAAAGTCCCCTATAGGAAGATAAAAGCAGTTTTGTGTTGATCAACTAGACTAATGTTAATATGGTTATAACCAGAGAAACCGTCCATAAAGGAAAATATCTCACTCCCAACACATTCGTGAATGATCAGATGGATAAAATGAGTGGGGTAATTTTCCTTAGGAAAAGCTCGATTGATATTACGGTAATCAACACAAACGTGAATGGTCCCTTGCTTCTTATTGACATGAACAATATTAGATACCCAATCTGTTAATGGTTTGGGGTAGATAAAACTAGCTTTAAGAAGTTTTTCAACTTCACCCTTTATAGCGGCAACCTTTCTTGAGTTCACAGAATGAAGCCATTGGTGGATGGGCTTCGACTTTGGATAGGTGGCAATTTCATGCACCAAGATACTTGGAACAATGATGGGCATTTCTTCATATGACCACGTGAAGACATCACAAAATTTCTGAAAATTTCCCTTATAGATCTTGATCTCATCGAGAGAACAAGATGCACTGATATGCACATTCTCAACAATCCCTGGTTTAACATATAAGTCAATCGAAATAGTCGGGGTTATATTTCCCATGTTCCCTTTGAACAACACTTCATGAATCAAAGCCGAATTCTCAAGTGGTTCAATTGGTACTGGCAAAGCATGGGATCCTAGATAGGCGGAGAAATCACCTGGGATTGGGAGAATAAAGGAATGATGATGTCCATCATCCCATGGATTTTCTTTGAGAGACATGAACTCCACGATACTCTCATCAGTGGGGAAAATCTCATTCAAGGGATCATCAAAGTCCCAAGAACCAAACCAGGGAGACTGCGTATAATTTTCTAGGGAAGAAACCAAATAAGTATTGGTTTTGGAGGCAGCCTCAGAAGCCGTGAGAATGTCTTGATACATTTTCTCATCTCAGCTCAGAGGCATAGTGTCACCAAAACTCTTGATCTTGTTGGGATTGGGAAAAATCCATGGATCGTGACCAGGAAAAATCATATTGATGGAGGTGACATTCAGAGGCCGAAGCGTAAAAACTCCCATATGAGATGAGTCTTTGAACAGACCTGGCCCAATGTTCTCATAAGGAGTAGTAGCCTTCCCAACATATAGAATTTTACTGATTGAAGACTCGAAGGGGAAGAAAGCCAACTGATCCACAATCACTATCTTCCCTTGATGAGGAAAAAAGAGGAGGCGAAAGAGGGTGGATACTACAAAAACCATAGCATTTTTCCAAATACGTCCAAGAAGGAGATTATAGTTCAAGTTGGTGTCTACCACCTCGACTTGCATGGTCACCGTTTTCCCCTCCAACAGGATGGGAAATTCCTTCAAAATATCGTACAGTCGAGAACCTCGACCATCGACAACTTATAAGGTATTCAAGGACTCACTCAATGGGGGAGAGTCGATCGCTTTCCAATATGCGACAGAAATGATGCAGGTCGAAGCATCTTCATCAGTGACAATCTGAGGAATAGTATTTTCCATACTGGTAGCTTGAATCAGAAAAGCTACCTATGATTTGAGAGGAGGAACTAAATTCTCTAGATCGAAGATAATCAAATTATAATCTGAAGGATCAATCACTCCAATGGCCGAAAGTAGTGCCTTCTTTTGTGATGGGCATGACTGAAGGACCTACAAAGCCGACATCGCCGAAGGCGCTTGATCCAGATCTTCTACAATATTGTATTATTGTGCTTCTCTCGCATTCAGATTATAAGACAATTTCCAAAGAACACCTTTTGGGGGTGGTCGAATGATGGAGTCACTACTTGGTCTCTCGATCTAGAGAGGACCAGAGATAGGAGGCATGGAAGAGGAAGAGTGATATGTAACTTCTGGATCCACAGGAGCCTTGGATGGATTGGGATAATCTTTCGTTCTCATGGTGATGGCAATGGATTGCATTCTAGCGATGAACACCTGAGAGCTAGCAGATAATTGAGCTTGGTCTACCATTTTTTATGCTAGGAAGGGAACAAATCTTTCAAAACGACTAGAGTCCTGGGTGCGCACTTCAAAAGACGGGAAAATTCAGCAAGCTGAGGAAAATCATTGGTGTAATGATCATCATCACATACTAGACAAGGATATTTGGGCTTACGTGTTGAAGAATTACCAGCAGATGAATTCTTTGAATCTTGTTTAGGGTTTTCAGATTTAGACTTGCCTTTACCCTTTTTCTTACCCTTCGAGGACTTATCTGCTATGGTAGAATGAACAACATTTACCTCTGAGGTTTTACCAGGAGTCTTCTGGTTATAGGAAGGAGTAGGGGGCATAACGACAGTAGTGGATTTGGAATTGAATAAGCCTTAGGTGCGCTACTATTAGTATGGCCCACTATCCCAATAACAACATCCATCAGAGGCGTAACAGGAGACTGACATGATGTTGGATTAGTCAAAGGATGTTGTGCATCAGGTAATAACTCATATAGAGTCTTGGATTGGGAATAAACCAAGTTAAGGTATTGAGCTTTAGCAATGACTTCCTCTTCCGTGACAGACCCTCCCATTGCAAGATCTTTTTTAATCTTGGAAACAAATGATTTTGTGAACCATTCGTTCAACAACTGATTAAGGATCTCAAATTTAATGAGGCGATGATGATGCCTCCATTCATGGATGTGATCCGAGATATGCCTAGTAGTTGACTGCTTCAATGAGGTGAGCAGATGGGTATCGGTTTCATATCGAACATGTAGTTGGAAGCAAGTGAGGAAGGCCATAGCCAAGGAATTGAAATAGAAGAAAAATTTTCGAGGGAGCTCAAAGTACCATGTGGCCGTAGCACCAATCAAAGTGCGTTGTAAAAGACAAAGACAAATAGAATTGTAAAGCAAAGAATTAGAGGAACACCACAAGTGGTATTTCATAACATGGGTTTGGGGGTCTTCCCCATATTTTCCTTCAAACTTCAAACAATCTCCTGGAATCTTAGTTGGAATTTGTGGCTAAAGTAGCTGATGTTGGATGGGGTCATTTTGAGCTTTGAAACATCGGGAAATTCCAACGTAGCCATGAAATACAAAGTCAGATGATGAGGTGAGCCTAAGGTCAGGGTTCCAACCTGATTGATAAGGACTCTGCCCCTAATAGGGTGGATTTTGACCTGGATATTCATATTTTCCCCATGGCCGGTAAGGAAATTGCTGCAAATATTGCGGATAGGGACCTTGATGGGGTTGTTGATATGGCCCCTTCGAGAACTAAGGGTGTGGGCCTTGTTGTACATGGGGTCCAGGATAAGTTCCTTGCTGAACATGAGGTCTATTTTGCGGTCCCTGTTGAAATTAGGGTCCAGCCCGCGGTATTTGTTGAACATAAGGTCTAGCCTATGGTCCCTGCTGAACATGAGGTCCATCCTGTGGTCCTTGTTAAACATAGGGTCTAGCCTGAGGTCCTAGTGGTCTTTTGGAAATCCCTGACGGTTTTTGAGCAAACACATAGCATCCAGGTTAAACACGCCCTCCTCTTGATAGGCGCACATCGCATTTAGAAAATGCACAATGTTTTCAGGCAAACGCGCAGTGCCAGTGCAGAACATGTCCTTTATTCACAACACCCTTTTACAGACCACATTTGGAGGCCTTCCCGATGTCCAAATTGGGCCCAGGATAGCTCGTTGGAAATATTATTATGTCTAATTTCTAAATGTACCTTTTTGTTATGATTGGAGTTGATTTTCCTTGTAACAAAGTGACTCTCCCAAGACTGGTCAAAAAGTGAAGAATGAGGATGCAAAAATGCAGAGTGCTGTTGCAGGAAAATTTTGGAGGCCTTCCTCAACTCAAACTTGAGCTCATGATAGATCATTGGAAATATCTTATAGTCTAGTTTTCATTTGACGTATCAAGAAAGTGATTTGGACACTCCAGCTAGGATAAAACTGTATTTTCCCAAGTTCACTCCAGAAGTGTAGAAAACCTCTTGTAGCACTTGTAGATTTGAAATTTCTCCAAAACCGTGACACCTGTGTAAAGCCTGAAGGATTTTTTTCTTCCTCAACCTATGATGAAAAAAAATCTCTCTCACTTTTGCTAGATTCATCTCTTTTTTGTCAAAAACATAGTTTGAAGTAAAACTAGCCCTATGAGTGGAAAATGACTTGACTCTTGGAATGACTTCTTAAAAAAATGATGGAGACATGATGTTTATGAGCTGAAATGACCTCATGCTTACTGATATGACCTACCTTATGCCTCATTTACTCAAATGTATCTGTTTCCATAGAAAACCCTAGCCCAGTGGGAGAGGAAATTAGGGTTTAGTGCTTGTGGAAAATGATGACTTGGGAACCCTTGGGAAAAAGGTGAAAACGGTTAAAAAAATGAAGTGAGGTCAATGATAATCATGGAGATGAGGTGAAAGCAGAGTAAAATAAGGCGGTATGGGTGGGATGCAAATACCAGTGCTAATAGGACCAGATTGACCCAGAAGGAGATTCAAACCAGCTTGGGTGTAAGAACCAAACTAAGGATTAGTCACAACAATAGTCACCGAAGGCTGGATATGTTGGACATACTGTTGATATTGTATGTTTAGCCTTTGAACATAATGAATTTTAGGTTGCTGAATGTATGAATATGCTGCTTTCAGCTGCCGAAAAGGTTGTTGAACTTGAGAATATTGAACATGAGGCTAAATCACCCCAGGAATAGACCCAGAACTCGGCTTCCCCCCACCCAAAAGGGGAGGTACATAGAGAGGGTTAGCCTACCCCCCAGGCATGGATGAAACCATGGATTTCCCACTCAATGGTGGGACTGCAATAATAGTATATGGTGAATAGGGGACAGAGGATCTGAACGACATGGTCATTTGACCAATGGTGACTGTCGATCGAACAATAGGTTGAGACACCGCGGCCACATTCGAAAGGAATGGGCTAGAAGATGAAGGAATAACTGTTGACCAAAAGGGATCTGAAAATAAGGGTGTACCACCAGAAGCTCCAGAAATAAGGTTTTCCAAAGAGGTATAACCGTGTGGGAGCATAGACGCAACATAACTAGACGGTATTTTGGTTCCACTACCCGAATCGTGAGGTGTGGACCCATAAAATTCTCCCTCAGAGGGAAAAATAGATGAAGAGGCTTCCAGGATATATGAGCCAGAGGTTTCTTGAAGAGTTCTTTGAGGAGCGCTCATGAATGGAACATCATCAGCATTAGATACCATTTCTTCAAGGAAAAACCGACAAACGGTAGAACGAGATGCTACCAGAGAAGCAAAAAATGGATTTTGGGCTGACCAAAAGCGTTGTAAGGTTGCTGAGGTGGGACTACAATAAGATCAAAGAGCAGATTCGAAGCAAATGCCAAAAACTGTGAAATTGGTTCGGGGCTTTCCAACTCAGATTCTTCTGATGTTGTCCAAGGAGAGTCGTCAGGAGGTGCTTGAGATGATATGGTTTGAACATTGATGAAAATTCCAAGCTCTTCACCTTGTGCTTCGAGGGATCCAACCAGAAAATGGGGGACCTCAGGAGGAGGTTCTTGAGATTCGCCAGAGGAGGGAGTGGGAAAATTCGATGATTCAACCACGATGACCTTTGAAAAGAAGATAAAAAAGGAGAGAGGTGAAAAAAATCACAACTTACCAAGCAATAAAAGTTGGATAACTGCACGGGTGAGATTTTTTCGTGGGAATTTACTTTTAGAATTAAAAATAAATAAATAAAAAAGGGTGTGTTAAGCATAAGGTTTACCAAGTATTCGTGAACTGCAATATACACCTTGGTGATCAAATGAAAGAAAAAATACCAAGAACTTAATGTACGGTAGTCAATCTCCCTGAATGCTATGTTAGGTGTATCACGTCTACAAGGCAGCCAACACAATTACCTATGGAAGGCTTGCAACCTAGTGGTGTCTCCCCAAATATAAGCGACGGTACATGGGAGTCCAATCCGTAGTAGTGTTTTCTAATGCGTAACCGTTCGATGAGAGCGCCCCAAATATACATATCATACATCAATATAATTCCATGCGTGGGATGGGATATCATCCCCAGGTTGTAATGCAGACCGTTAGCGACAACTCCTACGCTTAACGACACCAGAACACGTCTCTAGCCTAGACCACTAAATATTCTTGATTAAAGTTTCAGTTTCAAGGCTTAAAACCAATGTCATCTGAATCCTTATGGTGTAGACTAAATGCAAGAAACGAAGCTTTCACTTTCAATGAATCCTAAACTATTTAAGGAAAAGAGGCAAGAAAGAATGCACTTAATGTATCAAAAATAATGCCCCCCAAAACTAGTTCAGAGTTACAAAAATGCAATGCTTTTCCAATTGAATTCACTTCCCTAACAAATGCAACTTATTGAAAATGAAAATGCCTTTCCTTTCACAATGATGCATGAATTTTATTTTATTTTCACTTTGAAATGTAATCAAAATAAAAACAAATGAATGAAAGAAGAAATGAAAAACCCCTTTACTTTTATTTTAGTTGAACCAAACAAAAATCGCTTTAAAAATGCACGAATGAAATGATTTTCACTCTTCTTAAAATGAAAAAGATAATCTGAATAAAAACGAAAAATAAAATCACTTCCATTTTTTTTTTTAAATTTAGACCAAACACACTCTTCTAGAATTGTGTGCCAAACAAACTACAATCTTGTGCTTGACACTAAACCGAAGGGAAACAGTCAGAAATTCATAGATGAACAAAGCATACACCAAATCTCTTTGAAACAAGACAAGAAAAATGCAACAAAGAGTGTTTTAAATGGAAAAAGGTTCCCAAACTTACAAAAACTCAAAGAGACGAAACATACTTGCTCATAGAAGATAGGTAAGTCAAACACACAACGAGGAGATCACTGAGATCTCACATACTCCTTCAAGGGCCAAGACACACTGGAAAATCAGAAGGGAAAATCAAATTTTCCAAAGGATAAGATCAACGCTTTTGTGCTAAGCAGAAGGGTGTTGAAAGGCCAATCAACGCAGCTGTACTATATAGAAAAACACTATTGTGAGAATAGAAAGGGCGTTGGTCATTAAAATCAATGAGAAAATAAAAAGAGTCTCACACAAACACCAGACCTGACACAGTGAAGTGACTAACAATCCTTACACAAGTTGAAAGAGGCATAAGCAGATTTAAATTTCAAAAATCGATGAATTTGATCCAAGATCAGTTCGGGGAAGGAGGACTTAAAAGGATAAAGCTCCCTAGTTGAGTTTCCATTTCTGTTGTCAAGATGAATCCCTTCTGCGGGTAGAGGTGATCTCTCTAGCCCCAAAGTGGGTCTAGCAACATGAGATTCTTTCTAACATAATCTTTCTTAACTAATGCTTACAATGAAAATAGGAAAGAGACATAAATAAATTTTTCCAATCATTATCCTTGGATCCGTTGATGGTGACCTCGTTCCACGATCCTTGTAGGCCCGCTTCCTGCTACGAATGGCACACGAATACTTGTGGATGATCAGGAGACATCAACAAACATGATACAATATATAATAAATGTCAACACTAGCTATCTAGCAGATCAAGGAGTACCAAAATATTTGCATAATCATGTGGAAAAATATAGAAATAAAACATCAGTTGTTATTATTGATAAATTACAAAAGGAGAGCTTACAACCAAGCCTTGATGTTGGAGGCATCCTTAGGTGAAAATATGAGTCCTTCACCCAGCTCAAAACAATTCCTTCTCCTGTGCATTTAGGCTTAATCATGATGCTAGCATGCAAAGGGATGAGAGTTCAGACGAGTCTGACAATGATCAACCAAGCCCAAAACTTTGGGGAATGAGGGATGTGAAATTATAGCAAGGAGAAGGATGTTGGGAGCCCATTAAAGGAGGAGAAAGGTCCACTTTCTAAGGGATGATCCCCCATGGATGAGATCAAGGATCTAAAATGAGAGAGCTCAACCTTATCATCTCTGTTCAAAAACCAACTCACCGCCCTTGAGCTTCTAGAGGTTGAAGCTTCTCCTCCATTTGAGGAAGCACTACTAGAAAGGGGATCAACACGGTTTTCCAAGAAATTAGGGTGCTGACAGCGCTGGGCCAGAATTGGGAAAAGGACATCACCACGGTCATGGAACCAAGAAGAGCATTGACCCAGGAAACTATAAATTTGACCAATTTTCTTTAGTAATATTTCAAGGAAGTATTCTTTGGATCTTCAAGGGGATATGTTAGCATATTTCTTAATGATGGAAACATTGCACAGGATTTGTCACGGGGCATTTCAGGATCAATGACGGGAAAATGAGCATGGTGACAAATTACTATGTAACACACCAACACTTCCAAGATCATCTCAACGTTGAGTGAACTTTGTCAAGTATTTTGGTATTGTCTCGCCTTCCTCCATCTTGATCTATCTAAGCTTTTCCTTTAGTGCCAACTTCCTGTGGTTGCTGCTATTCTAAAATAGATCTGTTAAGTCCTTCCACATAGCATATGGAGTTTCCTTTCCATTGAGGTTTGAGACAATATGATCTCGTACTCCTTCTAACAAAATCCTTCTTGCCTTTGCTACATTCTTCTTCAATGCATCAAGATTTTAAGCATCTGCTACTGCAGGCTTGGGAATATCACTATCTATCAATTCCTTCAACCCCGTTGTCCTCCAACACTTCCTCTATCCTATCCTTCTATGCTATGTAATTCGAACTACCCTCAAGGCCATATTTGAGTCTCAATCCATATAAATACATCCCGATCTAATGTTGGTCCTAAAGAATAAATCTACAAATTTAATTCAGCTTTTCAAAACAAACTCTGGTTCTTATCTTCTATAGTGATTCATGTTCTGATACCATGTAAAAATATCTAAATAGATTAAATTGATCTTGTAATGTACTAAAAAAAAATACAGAATCAATTATACAAATTGCGGAAACCAATTACGATCACAAAATCACATAAACAAGTAAGAGACAGAATATCAATCGCACAACACAAAGATGTATCTAGGGAAAGACTTAGCTAAAAACCCTAGTATCTGTATATTGCATAAATTCAATAACATGAAACAATACAATGCTATTTCTCTTCATGAGAAACCTCTCCACTTTGTTGACTGTCTCACACTGATCTAAGAAAGTTTGGTCCAATATATAACCACTTCCTTGCCTCTTCCTGACCAACCTTTCTCAAGCATTGCTAGGGTAATTGAGCCCCTATTAATTATGAAATTCCCATCAATAGATTTCACAATACATCAAAGGCTTCCTGATGACCGCATGCATGACCTGTACAATCTTCTAATTATACAACTGTTAGTCCACTTGCCTTTAACTCGAATCTCAACTGGGCCTTCCTTCGAAATGACATGCAACACATATTTATAGTGAATAATAAATTTTATTATTGATCACTAAATGTGAATTAAATCATATTTAATTCACTGGACCTATCACTATCTCATCTCTTAGTTCGAACTGGTTAAACTGATTTTAACTCAATTAATTTAGTTAAATAATTACAACTCAAAATAAACTACAACTGGACCCCCTAAAACTTAGAGAGAACTCTACATGCCCCTAGTTTGACCATCAACTTGAATTGACTGAGCTAAATAAGTCTTCCCGACTCAGTTAACACTTTCAAGTTTCCATGTGATGTGGAATTACAATTTACTTCTTATTTAATTAAGGGAAAATTAAACTAAAAGCCCCCTTATGGTGCCATTTTTAATATTTCTTGTTTCCAATTTCAACAGTTCTTTCCATGCTTCATTCATTTATCCAATTTTTCCAATCTTCCTTACGTATTCTCACCATGAGGTCCTTGGAATACTTATTTCTTCAATCACTCACGATGAACAACTATCAGTTTAAAAATCTCCCACTTTACCATTTTTTATGCATATTTTCTTGTTCATGCCCTTTTAGTGCACTTAAAATGGTAAATGGAGCTTTACAGCACAAGGGTGCACTCTGAAAGGTTGAAGGACAGATAATAAGGAGCTTCAAGGTTTCAACATGCACTCATGCACCCTAAAGAAGAAATAAATCAAGGTAGGGTGCATGTCGAAAGTACGAAGGAAGAAGGGGAAGGATTCGAGCTTCCTAAGTGCATTAAGTGCCCAAGGGAGAGAGGAAGGCTGCAAGGTACACTCCTCAAGGTTCAAGGCTAAGGATTTGTGCCTTCAAGGTGTGCTCATGCACCTAAGAGGCCTTAGGAAGGGTGCAGAGTGTGCTCTTGAAGGTTGAAGGTTGAGGCTTTGTGCCTTCAGCCTGTGACAGTGCACTCAATTTAGATCAGGAAAGAATAGGGCACATGAGGGAAGGATGAAGGATTGAGCTTCGGGTCTTGAATATTTTCCAAATCACTCAAGTAGCATGCACTTCTTAGAGTCGAAGGAGTGAACTCAAGGAAGACTTAGTCAGTTTTTTAGGGTGCATTTCGGAACAACGAAAGGGGCTTCATGCCTTTAGAGTGCACCCAACTATCAAGGAGGTGTTGGACGGATAAGTCATTCTTGCAGACAAGACAGGCCTCCCAAGTGTCCTATGGATAGCTAGCAACAAATGGACAAATAAAAAATATTTTCTCTAGATATTGTTTGACTTGGAATTAACTATAACAGGGTTTTAGAAACCTACTTGTAGTCCAGCGCTGATCTTCTTTCCAGTGGCTTCAAGAAAGTCGTCGTCAAGGATCTGCAATCAAAAACACAAGAAAAGATCAAAAGCACTTGCATAATAAATTAATTCATGAATCAAACATCTATCAAGATGAACAAGGAATTCAATAAATGAGATAATTAATTAAATAACCCATTGATTAAACATGATAAATAAGCTATTTAACTAAAGAACTCATTGAGAAAACAATATTCATTCGTATTATCTTAAATAAGAAGAGCCTTACAACCGTGTCTGCCTTGATGTCATACAGGCCTTCCTGGGGTCCAGAACAGGCATTTCCTTTACTCTGAAAAGCTTTGCACTCTCTTAGCTAAAATGAACATGGGTGTGTAATCATTCCCACATAGTGATTAGTTAAGAGAGTATGAGTCTCTACAACATTTATCCTAAAAAATTCTCCAAGTCTAACTCACTAACTCCAACCTTTGAAGCTGCACTATGGCTTCAATTTATAGGAAAAGAGAGGAGGTTATGGTGTCGCATAAGAAGGGATAGAATTCTCTTTTAAAGGGATTGGGCTCCATAAATCAATGGGTAGGCTCCCATAATGGAGGAATGAACATACATGATAGGAGCGAACCTTCGTCTGGATAACTGCTTCTAGAAACTTCCAGATTTGACTGTTGGGCTTCTAAATGTTACTTTCCGCCTTTTTTTTACCTTTTACAGGGGTCAGCACCTTTAATGAATAAAAAGTGCGTTTAGCTTCGCATGATTTAGAGAAAAAAAGTGTGGCACTGCAGGCAATGTTAAGAGAAAGTGTGGTACAAGTGTTTTTAAGACTTTTATGAGTTTTTCTCTCAATTTCAAGGCTTGACTTTAGGAACTTTGATGTTGTAGACTTCTAAGGGAGTACTAAAATGTCATGGTGACAAATTTCAGTGTAACAAATTCCCCCCTAAAGTGCAAAGTCTGAGAGCATTCGAAGAGTGATGTGCTTTATCATTTCAATAATTAGCCTGTGAACACCCCAATCAGAACCCTGTAAAAACATTCAATGAAAATCATATATATGTATCATCACTGAGGTAGGAATTCCCATACTCAAATCAAAACTAACTAAACTTGTTCTGATACAGAAATGATTTTAATATTATATCAATAGTGTAGACACATCATGGACATAGCCATCTATCTTGAATAGTCTACTACATAATGAATAATAAAACTCCTCGCAGCCTGGATGGTGGAAACTAGATCCAGGGTCTTGATTTTGGCTTCTCGAACTAGTACGATTCTACCCATGCGATTAAATGTGTTGAAGTCAAACATGGTAGAACCCACTTGATTACCAGTCAATGATGTGAACTGTTAACAAGTATGAGAGAAACCACCAATAATGACAATGGCTCTCAAAGTACTCAGTACAATCCATAAAATGTGAATAAGTGATCTGAAGTCAAAAATTTCACGGAATCATCCAATCGAAGGTCAATGATGCAACATGTCGTCCAAGGCGAGAAACCTGCCATAAGGCATGCAGATTCCAAGGTACTAATGGATTTTGGATCAACTTCCTAGATGATGAGCTGTCGTCAATAGAAAGTGATCCGTCGTAAGCAAACTCACGACATGAAACCATAGATCAAGTTTTGAAGAAATTTTTTGCAAGGACTGACTCAGGGATGGTCAACGTGAATGGAGACAAATGTTTGCAGATGAATGGTTTGTTTGACTTTCCTCTTGAACACATAACGACACTACAGATGGTTTGGTGACAGTTTCCCTAAGCTAATACCCAGAAAATGGCTGAAGACCTTCAATTGGTTTGATTAACTGATAGGCAAGGGATTTTCCAAACCCAGGTAGAAGTGTGACAAAAAGTGTCATGTTCAAGAGTGGTATAATTCTTTTATAAATCAAAGTGTAACAAGTGAATCTGTTTTCTCTCTTTTTCCCCCACCATTTCTGGCAAGTACCTCTTTATCTTTTGACAAGATTGAGGAGGATAACATTTTCTTGTTTATAAGCTCATCCTTTGGATGAGTCCAACTTAGTTTAAAATCGAACCCTAAGAAGGATTGGTCCGTTCCTGTTTTTAATTGACAGGTCCTTTACTGTTAAGTTTTAATGAGTCTAGTATAGGAGAAACTTGATGTTTTTCATTTTTAGGGATTCAGGTTAAAAAACTTAAGAAAACTCCATGGGTGTACTTTTTCGTAAATTTAGTCTTGCAACTCTGAAAAAGGATAAAATAATACAGGAGAGAACTCTATTGACTATTATTAGTCAACATATACCTTTTTCATAAATAGTCCATTTCAGTCCGGAAAAGGGGTAAACTTATACTGAAAGGACGACTGTTCATTTCCTTTAACGAGTTTGAATAGTTAAGTACTCAACAATATTTTCATCTTTAGAGAGTCTAAAAAGGGCTTAAAAGAGAACTCCAGGGTTTCGCTTTTTCGTAAATTTTTAAGAGCCCGAAAAAGTGATAAAAGTATACTCTTCGTAAAAAATGATCATTTCACCTGAAAAATCCGGTATTCTGCACAAAAACTTAAAAAATTAAACGTACCTGCTTCAATAATAAAAATATTTTGAAAAACCATATTTTTAAAGTGAAAAATAAACAAATTAAAATTTCATTTATTCGAAAAAACTTATAAAAATGAGTTTTCCAAATTCATTTTTACCGTTTGAGTTGGGTGTGAAAATTTTAAAGCTTTTGGAAAAAAATGCTTCGGAGAAGATTCCGGACAAACCGATCGTTGAAATCGAAAACCGTCTGCTCCAGGTAATCCGCATCCTCTTTTCCTTGCTTTCTTCCATTCATTTCCTTAATTTAGGGTTTAAATTTCATTTTTGGAGAGGAAATAGGTTCAAAATTCTACCCTCGGGGGTCCGCATGTAAGACACATGATACCTGCGGACCCCTGACATTTTCTTACAAAGGAAAATGTCGGGGCCCCACACTTTTAGCATAGAGCCCATGCGGAGCTACGTACTGTCTCTAAACGTAAAGTGTGGGGGTGCCGTAATGAAATTAAAAACATAATTTCCTCCCAAATTACCCAAATTTTTTGTTTTAAAATGATTCTAATCTTTCATTTTGCTCATTGTAGGATATTTACAATGCTTATCTGGCAGGAACGTGAACATGAGGAGGTAGATGAAGCAACAATGATTCATCAACCTACATTGAAATTTTTAAGAGCATGCAGGCTATTCAAATTCTGGGCTATCAGTGGCATAAGAGCTCAAGTATATCTTATCACTTGGTTGGTAAACAAGTGGGACATTCAGGACCAATGTTTCGTGATTGGAGGCAACCGGATCGAAATTGAGCTGGAGGACATATATTTTTTAACTGGTTTGTCTAAGAGAGGCAAACCACTTTCTCTATTTGGGGCTAGGCCAGGTGGCCAGTCCGTCACTAGCCTGCAATTAGAGTTCTGTAATGATGAAGCCAATCCTAGAGACAAATGGATTGATATTAAAACTATCATCTGTCCCGAGTTAAAAGTGATTGCATTTACCATTACCAAGTTGTGCAGAAGTGCAACTTTGCATGTGGCTACTAGATCTCAAATGTGGATTGTAGTAGATTGCTTCCGAGGCACTATATTCCACTGGTGCGAGGCAGTGTTGGCTAATGTCAAAGGCCAACTAACTAGAGCAAAAAACGGGAAGTTAAATAACTTCGGATATGGATCTATCGTGGTTGCCTTTGATTTAGAGAGGATTCCTCTATTAGCCCCACAACATATTATTGTTGATGTCGGTAGACCTCCAGAACCTCGGATGGTTCGATGGGTTGCTTTGATGGCCCGTCACAGCGAGGGTGGGGAGATTGTTCAATTTCCCTCGACTTATTTTTGTTGGTTAGAACACCAAATTTTTGTGATAGAGGATTTTCCTTATGCGGGCATAGATTTCTGCAGCGACCGAGATATGCCACTTCCTCCAGGAGCTCAGTGGGATGAGTCAAGTAAAAAATCTCTTTGACATTTTCTAATTTCTAATTTTTATTTTTATTTTTTTTAAATCGTCCAAAACTTATAACAAAAATTTCAAATGCAGATGTGGGTCCACGTCGACCAGCCACTCTCCGCCCCTTTGATAGGAGGCAAAGGGATGCAGCTACAGTAGCACCACAACCACAGGATCAGACAACAGAAATCCTGACTGATTTGGGACACCACCTGGAGCGGCTAACTATGTACATCCCTGAGACTACCATAGATGACATTCCACTCTATTTACAGAGATACATTATTGGTGTTCTTGGACCATTCAGAATATTTCTAAGTAGAGTGACACGAGCAATAGTGTATTATCATGATCATTACCACAGATAGTGGATGATTGAATGTATAGACTCATTTTTGTATCACTTTTTTCCCGATCATAAGGTGTTTTGAACCTATGATCGAAGACGATGTACTATATTTTGAAACACTACATCTATACTATGATATACTATTATTTCCAGTTACCTGTTCAATCATGTTATCAAGTGTTGATTTACTACTTTATTATTGCAAATGTTTGTTTATAACACTAGAAGCTATTTCATCTACTAATGTGTTTAAACTTCTTGGAATGTGTTGATACTCAATATAATCAAACTCTAGTTCCAAGAGACGAACCCTTAAAAATAATATTAATGATACTAGGTTTCTAATGGCATATACTTGATTTAACTATAATACAACGAGTTCAGAATCTAACCTAACGATCAAACTCCAAATTCCAAATGAAATGGATTCCAAAAATAACTCAATAACTGCACTGTATTCAGCAATATTGTTTGTTGTTGGACCGAGGCTTACCCCATGCATAGATACTAACTCGTCATTGGGTGAATAAATAACCCAGGCTGCAGAAGAGATGTTCCATGTACTACAACAAGCACCATCAGCAAAACCAATATATGTTTGAAAAGACGTCGACATCTGCGATATCAAGAGTAATCCAGATAAGAAGGAATAGTAGTAAAAGCACACTTAAGCTAGGCACACGTTTCTAATCTATATCACACCAGCTAGAAAGTAACTAATATACAGAAAAGATATCCACACAAAAATCAAGCGTAATATCTCTTCAAATAAAGCCCATTTTTGGGTTTACCTAAAGAGACCCCGTCAAAATCAATCAATTCATAGGCCCCTTTTGCAAGCTGTCGCTTGACAATATAAGGACCATGCCACATGGGTTCAAATTTCCCAGCCCCTAGTTTATCGTTGGCTTGATCATAAATCAAAACTAGGTGTCCTTCTAAAAAATTACGAGTCGTAACACTTCTATCATACTGAGCTTTCATTCTTTTCACATAAGCCTCGGTAGCTAATGCAGCGGTGCACCGATTCTCATCTAGTTGAGCCAAGTATAAAAAATGTTTCTCCTCTTCAAAAGTGGCTGGTAGTAACTCTATGGCTAGTTGGAGTGATGGTATCTCGCATTCAATGGGTAATACCACTTCTAAACTGTAAACTAGTTGAAAAGGGGTAAAACCTGTCGATGTTTTTGCTGAGGTTCAATATGCCCAAAGTGCTGAAAAGAGCATGGTATGCCAATTTGACTTATGAATTCCAATGATTTGTTTAATCATGGTGACTACAAATTTATTAATTGCTTCAACTAAACCATTAGCCTGCGGATAATATGGTGTAGAACTGTCATGGTGTAGGCCAAGTTGGTCCATTAGCTCAGTCATCATGATATTTTGAAAATGGCTCCCGTGATCAGTAATTATCGCTTGGGGTACACTAAAATGATAAATCACATGACTGAACATGAAAGTAGTTGCAATTTTTCCATCTGCCTAAAATGTAGGCATCGCCTCGGCCCATTTGGTAAAATAATCTACTGCTAGAATAATATACCCATGCCCCCTGGCTGAGTGAGGGTTACATGTAATGAATTCAATGCCCCATTTTTCAAAAGGACCGACAACAATTATAGGGTGAAGAAGAGCAAGTGGTGCACGCATTTTTTGATCGAAGATTTGACAATTATGACATTTTCGGACCGCATAAATAGAATCTTTAAATAAGGACGGCCAGAAATAACCTGCGCACAATATATTTTGGGCTGTGGCATACCCATACATATGACCGCCACATGCTCCAGAGTGACAGTCATTTAAAACCTTTTCGACTTCTTCATGAGTGAGACAACGTCAAAAAATAGAGTTTGCACCATGACGGTATCGTCTTTCGCCAACAATATGATATTTTTGAGACTGGAAACAGATTTTACGTCATTGTGACCGTGAAAGCTCAGGCCGAAAATATTGGGTCTAAAGATAAACAATGATATCTCCATACCAAGGATCGATGGTACTAATAAGAAACAAGGATTTGTTCGCGATTGGTTGTTCTGCCATAGTTTCTGTATCAGTACGTGGGAAATCACACATAAGTTCAGCAAATATCAATGATTTCTTTGATTTGGACTTTTCAAATTCAAAATCAAACTCCTGTAGGATAAAAATCCATTTGGATTATTTGCCCCCTAGCAATTGTTTGTTCAAAATATACATCATAGGGTTACAATCAGAAATCGCTATTGTTTTGTGTAAAAGTATGTAATGACGAAAACGTTGGACAACTTGAATAGCTGCCAAGGCCAATTTCTCCACATGTGAATATTTGATTTCAGTCAGATGCAAATTTCAACTAAGATAGTAAATCACATATTCACCATGAAATTCATCTTCCTAAACTAAAACCATCCCTATCGTGGAATCAGAAGCGGCGAGGTACAAAAAGTAATCTTGGTTGTAGTTGGGAGGATGTAGTAATGGTGCATGGGTCAATGCGTGTTTCAGAGCATCAAAATATCTATCGGCGACCTTGTCCCAAAATAAAGGAATATTCTGTTTCAACAACCTAGTGAAACCTTTCGTTAACTCGACGTAGTTAGGAATGAATCGACGTAAAAATTTTGCTTTCCCTTGCAAAATTTGGAGTTGGCAAAGAGTAGAAGGAGGAGGTAAATTGATGATTGCCTCAACCTTTGACGAATCGACACAAATTCCTACCTTTGAGACAATAAATCCCAATAATCGTCCAGATTGTATGCAGAAAACACATTTGTGAGGATTTAGTCAAATATTATAATTCCTACATCGTATAAAAATGACTCGTAAATGAGTAATATGATCTGCTCTATGTGAAGAATGAGCAGGAAAGTCATCGAGGTAGGGCTACACAATGTGCTTAATGTCGTGAAATGCATTAAGACATGGCCCTTTGAAAAGTAGCGCCAACATTCTTAAGGCCAAAAGGTAGTTTACGATAAGCAAAAGTTCCCCATGGAAAAATGAAAGATGTTTTGGGTTGATCTATAGGGAGTATGTTGATTTGATTGTAACTGGAAAATCCATCCATGAACGAGAACATCTCACTTCCAGCACAATCGTCAATAATTTGATTGATGTAAGGGGTTGGATAATTGTCTTTTGGACAAGCTCAATTTATATCCCTATAATCAATACATACTCATATTGTTCCTTGTTTTTTTTATTGACCGGAACAATATTAGATACCTAGTCCATTAACAGGATCGGATAAATAAAACCTGCACGAAGTAATTTTTCAACTTCGGCTTTAATAGCGGAAACTTTTCGCAGATGTATTTGACATAATCTCTGTCTAACGGGTTTAGCATCTGGGTATGTCTTAATTTCATGAATAACAATCGACGGATCTATTCCTGGCATTTCTTCATATGACCAGGCGAAAATGTTGCGGAATTCCTGAAATAGGGCTTTATATGCTTGGATTTCATCAGTCGTACAAGAAACACCTATATGAATGTTTTCAACAATTCCAGGTTTTACTGAAATGTCAAGAGGAACCGTTGTAGAAATATTTTCTAAATTCAATTCAGAATCGAAATGTGAAAGAGGATTCTTAGGTTCTTTGACATAATCAGTAGTAAAAATGGAGGAAAAATCATTCTCAAAATGATCGAGATCAGGTAAAAACGAAGACCTATGATGAAGATCTTCCCATGGTAACTCATCTACCAACAAGAATTCATGAATATGTTCATCAGTATTGAAAACTCATTGATCAAGATCAGGAATTGATGTTGAAGCTGAGCTTGATATTGAAAATGACTCCTGATTGATCACATTCATTGGATCAGATTCAGTTGAAGGAGTATCATAAAATTATTGTACATTCTAATATGCTAACTCAAAAGGATATAAAGGCATCGGGCCATCAAAAGAATCCAATTCTGATTCTGAAGGTACTATCCAAGGATCATCAAAGGAAATATTACTTGATGTAATCATATTTATATTAGCAATAGGAGGTCATACGTTGGGATCAGGTAGGGAAAAAGTTCCCAGTAAAGCTGAATCTTTAATCAAACCTACTCCGAAATCCTTATAAGGGATATTCGATTTTCCGATATGCTGGATGATATCAGTAGAGGCTGGGTCAGATGAATAATATGAGAGCTAATCTATTTTAACGATCTTTCCTTTATGAGGAAACATGATGAGACGAAAGATCGATGATACAACAACAGTCATGGCGTAAGACCAACTGTGACCCAGGAGAAGGTTTAATCCAGAGGGGCATCAACCACTTCCACATTTAGATTAACCATTTTGCCTTCAACCTCTATTGGTAGATCTTGTAAAATACCATACGGCTGAAAAACTCTTTCGTCAAAAGCTTTGAGAATAGTTGGTGATTGGTTAATGGTCGGAGAACCAAGTGATTTCCAACATTTTAACGACATGATACATGTAGAAGCCCCTTCATCAACAACAGTATGAAAGATACGTTTGTTTTTTACTATTACCGGAATCTGAAAAGCCATTTGATGGGGTATGCAGGGTGTAAAATTCTCTAAATGTTGAGGTTGATCTAAAGGAGCATGGTTGAATACTTCGCTTCGACATTGTTGAAGGGGAAATTTCCAAATCTTCAACAATATTGTAATTATGAGAAGCTCTCGCATGTGGATTGAAAGCTAATTTACGAAGTACACCTTTAGAAGGAAGTTTGATTACTAAGTCAGGATTTTGTTTCTCGATCTGTAATGGATCAAAAACTGAGGGAGATGTAGTGGATGATGAATTAGATGTTTCTACTTCTTTAACAGGATTTTTACTACCATAATCTTGTGATTGCGTCGCAACCATCAAGATATTCTCAAGCGCACTTGAAGAAGATCAAACCATGTTACTATCTTGAGTAGGAAAAGGATCCTTCAAGACAACAAGTATAGGCGAACCCTTAACGAATTTTGATACCTCGGCTCTATGCGGGCACTCTTTTGTAAAATGATCCTCGTCACATATGAGACAAGGATATCGAGGTTTGCATTTTTCGTCAGCTGGTTCAGTTGTATCATTTTTATCTTTTGAATATTTTTTCTTTTTATTCTTACCTTTCTTCTTACCACCAGTTTTAGATTTGGTTGTATATGATTCTACAACATGAATATCGGCAGAAGTTTCAATAGAATAATCTCCTTTTGGTGAATCGGGTAAAGTGATAATAGGAGAAGTCGTCTTGGAAGATTTCTTCTTACTTTTACCAGTGCTAACAGAACCAATTACACCATCAGCGGCATGAGAGCCTAAAGGAGTTGTAGTTAATTGACCAGGTCTTGGAAAATCGGGGATTTTGTCATACAGAGTACTTGACTGAGTATATACAAGGTCAAGGTACTGAGTCTGAGCAATGACTTGCTCTTCCGTAACAATGCCTCCTTTGGCCACATCTTCAGTAATTTTGGGAAATAACGATTTAATAAACCATTCAGCCAAAATTTGATCCGGAATAAATACTTTCACTAAATGCCTTCTACGTCTCCATTCATGAATATGATTGGATATGTACGTAGATGTAGACTGTTTTAATGAAGTCAGCAATTCTGTGTCGTTGTCGTATCTGACAGGCAACTAAAAATGGGTTAAGAAAGCAGTAGCTAGTGCATTAAAATTATTAAAAGAACTTCGTGGTAACTCAATGTACCATTTGGCAGCTAGACCAATGAGAGTTCTCTGAAAAAGACGCAATTGAATCGAATCATCGATTATTGAATTGGATGCACACCAGAGATGATAAGTCATCACGTGATTTTATGGGTCCTCTCCTGACTTACCCTCAAAATTTGGAATATCACTGGGCAACTTGTTAGGCATCGACGACAAATATGGAAGATAAAATATAGGATTGTTCCTAAGGCGTGATAGATCCGGTAAATCTAAAGTTGCTATAAATGGTAAACGATGGCTAGGGTCTTGATAACCTTGTGTGAAAAAACCAGTTCTAAGAGGAGGATATCCAGGATACCCTGGAATTGGATGCACATTCGGAATCGTAAAACCTCCTGGATAACCAGGATTAACCGAACCATACTGGGGTTGTTGAGGTACTTGATAAGTATACCCAGGGTACGACTGATACTGATATACTGGATTTTGTGTAGCCTGTCCAAATTGATATTGTCCCTGGTACGGTTGATAAGTATATTATGGTTGACTAGAGACAATTGTACTAGTACCAGCTTGTCCTGTAGGCATCTAGACCGTAGTTTGAATTGTAGGTCCTGACAGTGGTACAGATACTTGAGGAATTTGCACTGATGCAGGGATAGAAGAAACTGGAGTTGTAGATACTCCAGAAACAGGCGTGGTAGGTTGAACAGAAGTTGCAACAGCAACATCAGTCTAAGGTGGAGTCTGAGGTGTACTAGGCCGAGGCTGCTGAACAGAACCAAGTGCAGGTACTTGAACAATATGCTAGACAGGTTGCTGGGTTGGACCAGAACCTATAGGCTGTCCAAGTTGATTAGGTAACTAAACATTGGGTTGCAAAGTCTGTTAAATTTGAGATGGATCCCACACCATGTGCATTCCAGTGTATTGACCCATAAAAGGTTGTGTATATGAAGGACCATAACCTGGTTGAATGTAGGGTTGATAATTAACTGGTAAATTTCCAGCTCCTTGTAATAATGGTTGACCGAAAGGAGGTTGGAAACTTTGAGTTGGGTACTGACTTTGAGGTTAATAACCTTGAGGCATGTACTGAATCTGGGGTTGATATTGACCCTGAGGAATATACTGAGTCTGGGGTTGACCTTGGGGTATGTACTGTCCCCGAGGTTGATAACCTTGAGGTATGTACTTTCCTTGAGGTTGTTCTCCAGGTAAATAATATTGTCCTACAATTTATCCTGGTAAAAAATTACCTTGAGGTTGTCCCCCAGGTGGTAACTGACTTCCTTGAGGTTTCCCTCCAGGTGGTAACTGACTACCTTGAGTTTGCCCCCCAGGTGGTAACTGACTACCTCGAGGTTGAGGATTTGGAATATTAACAGACATCATAAAATTTTTCTCTGTGTTCAACGTTTCAGTTTTAGTTCCATTTGTACCAGATGATAACACTTGTTTAGTTGGTTGAGCAGTTGCTCCTGAGAAAGTACCAGAGAGTGACTGGTACCCTGAAGGAACAGAAGGACCACCATATAAAAATGTTTCTGGAGATTGGGAAAACATAGATGACTCACCCGACATAGTTGAGGAAGGATAATAACCTCTCGGTGTAGGATGAAAAGGAATTCGGGGTGGTGAATAACTAAGACCCGGGTTTTCTAAAAAATCTGACAATGATAAATACCAAGCGTCAGTTCTAAAAGGACTGTAGAATATTGATTCTCGCTCCCTAAAATTAAAGCTTCTTGGGTTTTGGGAAGAGTTACGTCTTCGTCTGGACCAACCAGTTCTTCAATAGATATGAGGTCAGAAGGAATATTTTTAGTAATGCGATGTCTTACCCTAGGTGAAACAGGATCACTAGAAGTTGGAGTAACAAATCCTGAAGATGGTTCCAATACAGCAGGTTCAGTGTCAGGCTCAGAAATTTCAGGTTCTTAAACTAATTCACTAGAAGGAGAAATACTACCAGTAACTTCGGAAATTGAAATTGGCTCTTGGATATGTTCTGCTGTTTGTGATTGATAATTAGGATGAATAACTATGGATGATTCTCCTGTTTCTGTTGATCTAATTCTACTATCACTAGGTGATACTACAGCTCGCAGCCATTCAAGTTGGCTTGGTGTATACTCAGGGGGTTTCCCCTGGAGTCTACGTGATTGTCTTGGTAATTCAGCCACGATTAAAAATTATTAATCACATGCAATCAAAGAAAATTTCAATGAAAACTACTATAGTCGCTAAGGAAACAAACAAATGAATCACACGCCTAAAAATCTAAGAGATCAAACCACACACAAATAGTAACTTCCCACACTAAAAACACTAGTTGGTGATGAAATCCAACATCATAGTATTTTAATGTAGAAAGGGCGGTTGGAACAGTTACCCTGACAACATGCTTAATGAAACAGACCGGTGCAAGTTTCTCCACTTAAACCATCTCGAGTGAAGATAACCCTCCGGAGATTCCAAGTGAGTCTAGTCGACGTCTGCTCCAAGTACAGTGGGATCTTTCCTCCACCGTCACCTTAAGAAAAAATCGTATATATTATGGCCACTATGGTTACAATAGGAACTAATATACCTGGGGGAAAATTCTACGATTTGACATACGCGCAAGGGCAGAGTAACAAAGCTCAATCCCCTTGAAGGCTCCTTAACATAATCCAAGGTATACTGACAAGTGACCCCAGGCTCCTCGACAATGATCTATCCTAGGTTTACCATTGTTAATATGCGCACATCTATTATCGTTCCCAATGAGATAGAATTGATTATCCCATTGGTTCAGATATGACCTCGTGCTTGACTCCTTTAAGAGGAGATTCCCAAAGCATACAAGCGACTATTGGATTTATCCTACCGCAAGATCAACAAATTGTCTATTTTAATTGTCTTGGAGAGTTAATTACTCCCTATTCCAAGACACTAGCCTAATCTATATTGGTGAAAAGATCCCTAGAAATATAAAAAATTACTAAATTGATTTTAATTTAAGCGTTATTTTTAAAAGGATGTTACTTAGGACAATAGGTGCGAAAGTGAAACTGATGATATATAGTGACCCGACTCAAAACACACTAAAAATACATCTATTATGAGAAAAATTTCATTTTCTTTCAATGAATTCTATCTAAAGGAAGGGTTGAGAAATGCAATCTTTTAAAACAAATATTTCCTTCAAACAAGAATAAATGAAAAGAAATCTAAATTCATGAGAACTCAAAATGATCAATTGCTCGATAATAAATCCCCTTATTATTCAAGATCGAAACTACAAACAAAGTTTTTCTTCAAAAGAACACTATAATTTCTAGAAATAACACTCAAAACTAAAAACACTAATTTTGAGATCTAAAAATTCTAAAGACTAAATTTGAATTAAAACTTTAAATATTTTGAGGATGTCTTTCTTAGCCTGTTATCTAACTAAGAAATTATTTGCTTGGATCAGCGAGAACTCAAAAAACTTCCAATTTTGGTTTTTTAAGTGAAATTCCAAACTTACAACAAAAGTTTTTTAAAGATTTGCAAATGAGAAAATGGGATCTAAATCTCATAAAACAATTTCTGATTTGATGTCAAACTCAACAATAAAGCAAGGAAATACCAGTGATCTAAAGGTATACCAAGGTTTCTAGTCTTTGAGCGGGATAAAGAAAAAGAAAAAATCACTATAACATGCAGATCTTTCAGAAAATCATTCAAAACTAAAAATGCTGAAATAAACTCTTAATTAAGGTTTTCTGACAGAAGATACAAGTCTGGGTATACACTAATAATCTAACAAACTAATGCAGAAAAGAGGATTTTAAGATTTTCCAAAAATTTTCACAAGGTTTGTAGGATTCAGTGTAAACTAGTGTGGTCCCGCACTGTGTATACAAGGAAAGTGCGGAGATGCCCGCACTGTTATAAAAGAAAAGAGAGGATACCAAAAAACTAAAAGAAAAAAGAAAAAACTCTAAATCATTTCTCAGGGATTCTATAAGGATAAAATAACCAAGCCAGTATAAATCAATCAAAATCAGAAAAAATAAATCTGCAAGTCAAAAATAAAAGAAATCAAACTTCAAGGTATATTCCCCAGCGGAGTCGCCATTTTTTTGGACGGATAAGTCCTTCTTGCGAACAGGACAAACCTCCCAAGTGTCCTACGGATAGCTAGCAACAAACGGACAAATAAAAACTATTTTCTCTAGATATTGTTTGACTTGGAATTAATTATAACATGGTTTTAGAAACCTACTTGTAGTCCAGTGCTGATCTTCTTTCCAGTGGCTTCAAGAAAGTCGTCGTCAAGGATCTGCAATCACAAACACAAGAAAAGATCAAAATCACCTGCATAATAAATTAATTCATGAATCAAACATCTATCAAGATGATCAAGGAATTCAAGAAATGAGATAATTAATTAAATAACCCATTGATTAAACATGATAAATAGTCTATTTAACTAAAGAACTCATTGAGAAAACAATATTCATTCGTATTAACTTAAATAAGAAGAGCCTTACAACTGTGTCCGCCTTGATGTCATATAGGCCTTCCTGGGGTCCAGAATAGGCCTTTCCTTTACTCTGACAAGATTTTCAGTCTCTTAGCTAAAATGAACATGGGTGTGTAATCATTCCCACATAGTGATTAGTTAAGAGAGTATGAGTCTCTACAGCATTTCTCCTCAAAAATTCTCCAAGTCTAACTCACTAACTCCAACCTTTGAAGCTGCACTATGGCTTCAATTTATAGGAAAAGAGAGGAGGTTATGGTTCCACATAAGAAGGGATAGAATGCTCTTTTGAAGGGATTGGGCTCCATAAATCAAGGGGTAGGCTCCCATAATGGAGGAATGAACATACATGATAGGAGCGATCCTTCTATCGGATAACTGCTTCTAGAAGCTTCTAGATTTGACTGCTGGGCTTCTAAATGTTACTTTTCACCTTTTTTTTACCTTTTACAAGGGTCTGCACCTTTAATGAATAAAAAGTGTGTTTAGCTCTACATGATTTAGAGCAAAAAGTGCGGCACCGCAGGCAATGTTAAGAGAAAGTGCGGTACAAGTGTTTTTAAGACTTTTATGAGTTTTTCTCTCAATTTCAAGGCTTGACTTTAGTTAATTTGATGTTGTAGACTTATAAGGGAGTACTAAAACGTCATGGTGACAAATTTCAGTGTAACAAGAGGGTACAGGGTGAAATTACGAACAATGAAGGGTCTCCCATCAAGGCTTAGGAATGTGATAACACACTCTTGGCCTTAATGGGCTCGTTTTAGAACCGAAATTTGTTTAAGTCTAAATGACAGGTAAAGGGGTAAGCAAGATGATTTATGGGCATAAAATAATGTGTGACGCATACTAACTCATCAAGGAAACTTATACAAGCTTGATTAACAATGAATATATATCAAAACACCACTTTATGAACATTACCCAAGTATAAACGGTGAAGAGTGTACGAATATGACTCGAAAGTGTCATTTTACCACAACAAAGGTATTATTACCATGCAACACATATAGAGATGTTCTAATTTATGTGAATACACTTACGAAAAATCAACAACACTTGAGACATGTGAAATAACACAAATGACACTTTACGACCAAGGTTATACATGATACGACCATGAAGTAGGCTCCAAATTAGAATGTAGTGAAATTTTGGACGATGTTGTAGCATAAACAACACTTTGTATCACACTGGGTGAGCTTCATATTCTTTGTCTAGGAATTAACTTTCAGTTTAGGGTCAAACCTTCAGGAAGGATTTATTTCCTTTAGGGTCAAACCTTCAGAAAGTTTTTATTTCCCCAAGTTCCCCCTTTTGACCCGGTTTCATACATAACATATTTTCTTTTCTCTAATTGGTTGAACTCATACAAAGATACATGGTATCACAATTGGCGCAATTCAGGAAAGGGTAATGTGCACGATGAGTTTAGGATAATCAGAGTATAGAGTTTCATCTTTAGTGTTTCTCCACTGCCAGCGAGCCTGGATATTACCCTGACAGAGTCACTTCGGGATCACAAATGTTGCTTCACTACCAACGAGCCTAGACAGTACCACGGTGAATTATCTTGATTCACCTCCCTGGGAAGGAAGCCTTTCTCTTATTTCACCCCTGATTTATTTGTTTAATAGAACTGTGCATCGACACTTATTATTCTCATTGGGTGGCAGAGGGATCCTAGCTTATTGAGAGAAGAATATATTTCCCCTTCAGAGAATTATTTTAAGACATATGATTTAGGTTTTCTTGCTTCATATTTTCCCCTTATATCTTCTCTACTAGATTGGACAAGCATTAACACACAAGTAGAAATATACCAAGTTGAGTAGTTCAGGTGCTAGCATAAGCATGGATCTAATAGGTTCCCTCAAGGTTATACTATTGGATGAATCGTATTTTCTATCTAGACTTACCTCAACCTATGGCACTTTCCAAAACAAAGAAGGATAATAAATATAAAGCCAATTGTTGTAGGTGTCACACTTCTCTTTTATTACACTACAAAGTCTTTGGGCCATGCACTTTACACACAGGTCTTATTTATGTATAATGACTAACACTGAGACAAAACATGACATGACTGGACAACAGACACACAACTAACTCGGAAAAAGGGAAAAAGAAAGTGAAAAACAATATGTACAGGAAATTCAACTTGTAGCTACTAGTGAAAATAATTCTTAAGTTCTTGGTCATTTACAGGGAGGGGGTCAATCCTCCTGTTCAATGATTTCATCTTGAAGGAATTATGGCCGAGCCTCTCTTCAACTATGAAGGGTCCAATCCACAGTGGCTAGAACTTAGTGTGTTTACCTTTGTCTTCATGTGGTTTATCCCATTTCAAAACTAGGTCACCCACGTCGAATCTCTTTTCCCATTCATATTTTCTGTCAAAACAAAATTTTATACAGCTTTGATGCAAAAAAAACTAGTCTTTTCCTTTGAGCCTCTCTTCCTCGAGTTTGATTAAAGTATTTATCCTACTCTGAACTAGCAAGTAAGTTTTTCCTTGTAACTCTTGGGAGAGCTTCAAGGTTGGGAGATACAGGTTCGGGGGTGAGATAACTTCTTTAATATACACTAGAAATTATGTCTAGGTTTCCAAGGAAGACTTAGGGGTTACACGGTTGGACCAGAGAGCATTGGTCAAAGCAGTATGCCAGTTATTTTGTTTCAATAAAATGGTCTTCTTCATTACGAGAATGATGTTTTTATTTGTTGATTCAACCAAACCCTTCCCCTAGGGATAGTAATTAGATGCATGCTTTAAAATAATCCCATTTTCCAGTGAAAATTTATAAAGAATTACCTATTAAAAGTACGTTTCATTATCAAATACAAGTGACATAGGAAAACCAAACCTAGTTATGATGTTTTGTTGCAAAAATTTAATGAATTCCTGGTCATTCACTTATTTGAGAGGAACTTCCTCGGACCACTGGGTGAAGTAATATATAGTTGTGAGGATATAATGATGCTATTTTTTTTAGTGTGGGAAAATATCTCCAATAAAATCAAGGCCCCACTATTGGAATGGTTCTTCGATTGCTACTAGGAGCAGTGGGGAAGTTGACCTTTTATCACAACTGTAATATCCCAAAATAGGAAAAGTAGCAATATTGAACATAAAACTGGAATTTGCAGTAAATATCAATAAATATAACATGAGAAAATCATAGATCCAATATATTATGTAAAAAAACAACAAATAAGTACAATACATTGAGGAACAAGTCACGCAAACTAGGCAAGATAAGCCTCCAATGCTCAAATACACCCAAACATGAAATGTTGTTTCTATAAAAAATGCCGGAGGAACAAGACAGCACAGTCCCAGTGAGTGTAACTGTAGCTGGAAAATATAAATTTATGGATGTAACAATATAATGCTCAAAAAGTGCCAGGAATAGAGATATAAGCTCCCAAGAACATTTCCAAGACAACCCAAAAAGGATTTCCAGAAATACACAAAGTCCAAAAATGATGAAGTGCGGCCCTAGGGCTGAATAAGCTCTACAAATGGACAACTAATAAGAGTTTAATAATATTATATAGAAATGGCTATTACTCCTCCAATAGATCTCCCGAATGAAGGGTTGCTCCCCTCACTGGAAATCTAATGCACCAACTGGGGCCCTAACCCTTCCTCTGCAACTACTCAACAAAATAACGCAGTTTTTGAATAAAAATGCATTGTAGGTGATGGTAACAACTTGGCCTAATGCCAGATGACAAAATGATGCTCAAGGACCCTCCTTTCTAGCCTCTCGGATGAAGGGTTGCTCCCTCCACTGGAAAATAGGCTCAGAACTGGCTCTATTACTCCTCCACTCCTACTACCCTGAAAAACAACACAACCCTAAAAGAAACTACGCCGTGGATGATGACTAATGCTTGGCGTGATTTCGGATGGTGGAAATGTAGCTCAATAGACCTCTCCTAAGTAGGCACTCGAAGTCCCCCGAGGATGAGGGTGGGATTTCTGCACAAAAACACCCTTGTGGTAAACAACACATCGGACTCCACTAAACAGTTGAAGCACGCAAGAATTCATAAAGGACCAAGACATAAAAAATAATCAAAATGACCTCTATGGCTTCCATCCCCTTCCTTATATACTTTTTGAGCTTCTTCACCCTTTTCCACACACATTAAATTCACTACTCCCATGGAGACTCCCTCCCACTAAGGCTGCGTTGTCCCTCATTAACTCTCCACTTCTTCCATACCAACGCTGTTAATTTGGTCAGACTTGACCCTATCCACATAATTCAACCTCTATTCACACATAAGGGCGCTTTATCCAGTTGATAATATGATCCACATTCACATTATAAGTGGTTTTATTCCTGTAAGGAGATTTATGGGTCTCCCTACCCTCTTATTCATCTATCTAAATGACAAAAGAAAAATTTAATATTCCAACTAGCTGAAAGATAATTAGGAATATTATAGTCATCCCCTCCCAAATGTTGTTTGTCCTCAAGAAACTGTAAGGGTGAATGCTACAAAACGTCTCCTCATTCCCTGGTGGCACCCACATATGATAAGCTCCCCCACTGAATCAGGTGTTCTCCCATCAATCTCCCCCTTAGCTGCTCCTCCCAAGTTCCCAAGTTAGCCAAATGGCTTACATCATAATGAAGTAAGAGATCTATGGTAGCAATCACATATTTTCCAATGTTCTCAAAGAAGCATGGGGCATAAGAAATGTTTGAGATATCATTCCCAATGAACAAATCCAATCCATGTGCCATTCCTCCCATCATCCCAACAATAATGATAAAAACATCATCAACATATGGGATCAAAATCAAAGATACCATGACTTCCATATGAAATATCGGGGGATGATAATAGTCCCTCAAGGAGAACCAACACTGTTTTTCTCCTTCCCGCCTCAAAACATGATGTGATGAGTGGCTTCCTAGTCACTTTATTTCTAGCCTTTTTTTCTCATATGCCTGGGGAAAGTAGCTGATGTTTGGTGTCAACTGAGTACAACCCATATAAGAAATCATCTCCCCACAACCTCTTATGAATTGGCCATTCCCATCCCTGATTGTGGCTCTGAGAAGACCATGAATTCTAAAGAGAGGTTTTCCCTCTTGTGGACCAATGTGTTGTAAATGTATGGAAAAGGAATGTAAATACTTGGTTAGTTGATCAATAAGCATAAAGACACAATCATTACCATGTATTGTTGGCAAGCTGGTGAAGAGGTCCATAGATCAGCCTTCCCATATTTCTATCAAAAAGGGAAGTGACTGTAACAACCTTGCAAGGTGGTTTTTTTCCTCCTCATTAATCAAGAAAACTACATACCTCATGATATGATGGAGCACATCCTCTTTGAGACCCTCCCAGGAGAATCTTTCCATTATGGTCTGGTATATCCCAATGAAATCTGTGTGACCGAAAAGGAGTGCTTTATGTGCTAACTGTAGAATCTTCTCCTTGATCTTGGAGTCTTTAGTCAAGAAGACCCGATCCTGGTAATAGATGAATCCATCCACCACTCTGTATCCCCCATATATCACTTGCCCATCCAACACCTCACAAGTGAAGATGTTCTTGGAATACTCCACCAATAGTTGGGATTCCTAATATGGATCTATACTCCTCAATAACAACATTGCTGGCCTTTGCGATAAGGAACCTGTCACCTCATAGCTCCCCTCTTTGACATGCTCAATGCCAAATTCATATGCCAGAATACTGTTATCCCACCTTTACTGCCTCCCTTGCAACTGCTTTTTCCCAAGACAAGATTGAAGTTCATGGGGGCCAACCTTCACTTGGAAGCCATTATCCATCCAAAACTTCCTAAGCTTGGCCAATGCATGTAGGAATGCCAAAAACCCTTTATCATATACAGAATACTCATTCCTATGTGGAAGTATCTTATGACTCTCAAAGGCCATGGAGTAGCCCCTTTGCACAATGTTTATGCCATGATCTATCCCTGAAACACCTCCTCTCAATGCAAGACGATTGGAGAGAGTTGGTAATATTGATACCAAAATAATTTCCCTCTCCTCCTTCAGCCTACCAAAGACTCTCTACGTTGTGCTAATCTCACCCAAGGTTCCCATCTCAACTAGATCTAGGAATGGTGAAACTTTTTGTGAGAAATCTTTAACCAACTCCTGGTCTGGGGGCCTTCCTAGTGGAATGCCTCCAAATAATACTACATCATGGGTCAGGGTCAACTGCATGACTGAGTTGACTGATGTGTCCCTGCCCTCACTGCGCAAATCAAGATCTATCTTGTGCGCAAAATTTATCTTAGGGGGATAAGTGTGCATGCCCCTGATCATCTGATGCCTACCACTCTTCTTATCTACCCATTCCATCTGCAAGGTCTCCTAATCTACAGTAAATTTCCCCAACATAATCAACTACTGCACACCCAATATCATACTGGTGTCAGGAATTTCAACCAAAAATAAGTGATCAGTCAAAGTATATGTCCCCAAGGTTACCAACAATTCCGAAACATACTTCATACACTGCATAGTTCTAGCTCCTGGAACCAAAACTGAAAATCCCTCAAAATCATCAGTGGGTATTTCTCTCCTCTGCACTAACTGAGAATCAATAAATTTTTGGGTATCCCCACTATCAATCAACACTGATACTCTTTGATCTTGAATGGTATGCCAGACTCTCAAATTTAGATACTTGGGTACTCCCTACAAGGATGCAAGGGCCCCTCCAGCTGGAGCAAATGCCCCATTCCCACCTCCTGGTGGTGGTGGATCCTCTCCTATTATCACACTGTTGTTGTCCCCTTTTGGCTCCTCTTCTCCCTCCTCTTCACTATTAGAGAATACCTCTATATAGTGTGCTTTCCCTGCTGCACAACGATGCCCTAGTGCCCATGGTTCTTGGCATGTGAAGCAAAGCTTCTTTCTCCTCAAGTCTCTTCGGACATCATCACTAAGAGGTCCTTTGTTTTGTTTCTCTTTTGAAGGGAGAACCTTCACATATTTCCCTTTTGACTGAAAGTTTGGCCTTTGCTGAAATGGAGCCTTTACCCTTGGCAAGGAATCTTGTAAATCTCTTGCCCTCTCAATATCATCTTGAATATTATTTGGCTTAGTAGATTTAACCAACCCATGCAAAGGATTTGGTAGCCCATCAATGAACATATAAAATCTCCTAGCTGTAGATAAATCAAGAACCATGACAGAAATTTTTAGAAATTCAGAGATATAGGTCTTTGTATTACTTGACTTCTTGAGCTTGGCTAGCTCAATAAAAGGTGCCTCTGGGTCTCTTCAATCAAACCTCTCTATTAACCTCTGGGTGAACTCTGAATATGCAGTCACATTGGCATGCCCTAATGTAGAAAGACCATGAAACCACTAATCATGTGCCTCTCCTTCAAAGTGAAATGCTACTATTTTGATGGCCTCCATCTTCGGTACTTGGTTTAGCTGGAAGTAGATTTCTAGCTTCTCCACCCAAGACTTGGCTGTGCATTTGGATTATCCATCAAAAGCGGGAAAAAATAATCAGTGCATTGTAGATCATTTTTCTGTATGAATCCTCCACTTCTATTGTTATGTTGGGGTCTCTTGTTGTCCTTGATCTGAAAAAACTCCTGAAAGCTGATATTATCTTTGAATCTCTGAGATTGAGACTCATACTCTAGGAAATAATCTTCAAGAGTTTCTTGTTCTTGGGGTCCTCCACCTCCATTTCCTACTGTTAGGAATGTAGGCATAGTGGAGCGTTGGGAGACTTGCTGCCTCACTGGTTGATCATACCAGTGATGTGAAATGTTGGAGCTTTCTCCATGTAGAAACCCTTTAGGGGATTATTTGTGTCTCTCCATCCTCTTCTCCTTGATTTCTCGGGCAATATCCATGGTTTGAAGAAGAAGCTTGGGAAACTCATTTTCATCCTCCTCTCGTGATATAGGAGTTTTTCCTTTGTCTCCTTTGGGATCTGTATAATCATATCCCTGGCTTATATTAAGATACCTCTTTCCCCTTTCTGTAAGAGGTTCTTCTTATTCTTATGACATAGATGATGTACTACATAGGCTAATCCAAGATTATGCTCTGATACCACTGTAATATCCCAAAATAGGAAAAGCAGCAATATTGAACATAAAAATGGAATTTGCAGTAAATATCAATACATATAACATGATAAAATCATAGATTCATTATATCATGTACGACGTCAGCAAATAATTACAATACATTGAGGAGAAAGTCACTCAAACTAGGCAAGATAAACCTCCAATGCTCAAATCCACCCAAACATGAATTGTTGTTGTTATACAAAATGTCGGAGGAAAAATACAGTGTAGTCCCAGTGAGTGTAATTGCAGATGGAAAATATAAATGTATGGATATAACAATATAATGCTCAAAAAGTGTCGGGAATAGAGATCTAAGCTCCCAAACACATTTCCAAGACAACCTAGAAAGGATTTCCGGAAATACACAAAGTACAAAAATTATGAAGTGCAACCCTAGGGTTGAATAAGATCTGCAACTAGAAAATTGATAAGAGGTGATTGATCTGATATATAAATGGCTGATACTCCTCCAATATATCTCCCAGATAAAGGGCTGCACCCCTCACTGGAAATCTAACTCACCAATAGGGGCCCTAACTGCTCCTCTGCAACTGCTCAACAAAATAACACAGTTTCTAAAGGAAACTGCACTATAGGTGATGGTAACAACTTTTCCTAATGCCAAATGAAAAAATGATGCTCAAGGACCCTCCTTGATAGCCTCCCATATGAAGGGTTTCTCCCTCCACTAGAAAACAAGCTCAAAACTAGCTCTATTACTCCTCCACTACTACTACCCTGGAAAACAACACAACCCTGAAAGAGACTATATTGTGGATGATGGTTGAAGCTTGGCCTGATGCTGGATGGTGGAAATTAAGCTCAATAGACCTCTCTTAAGTAGGCACTCGAAGTCCCCCAAGGATGAGGGTGGGATTTCCACTCGGAAACACCCTTGTGCTAAACAACACATCAGACTCTGCTAAACAGCTGAACCGTGCAAGAAGTCATAAAATATCAAGACATAAAAAATAATCAGAATGCCCTCTATGGCTGCCATCCACTTCCTTATATGATTTGTGAGCTTCCTCATCCTTGTCCCCACACATTAAAGTCACTACTCTCATGTAGACTCCCTCCCACTAACACTGCGTTGTCCCTCATTAACTCTCCACTTCCTCCATACCAGGGCTATTGATTTGGTCTAACTTGACCCTATCCACATGCTTTAACCTCTATTCACACATAAGGGTGCTTTATCCAGCTGATAAGATGATCCAAATTCACATTAGAAGTGGTTTTATTCCTATTAAGGATAATTATGGGTCTCCCTACCCTCTTATTCATCTATCTAAATGAAAAAAGAAAATTTTAATATTCCAACTAGCTGAAAGCTAATTAGGAATATTACAAAAACCAACACATTTCTGACAAGCTAGGAACTTGGCGAAATAAGCATGAGAATCTTTGAAAATAATGGGCCAATAGTAACTAGCCTTCATAAATTTTTGTGTTGTAGTGTCGCACACATAGTGGCCAACTTTCATTCCATTATGTAAGTCCTTTAAGACCTTCTCCGTATATTGAGGCTCCAGACACCTTAATAGAAATCCATTGTGTTGTTTCTGAAAAAGTACTCCATGGAATAATTGATATGATGGAGACTTTATATGGATTTCCCGTTTCTGTTTGTTTGATAATTGTGATGGAAAGGTGTCGTGCTCCAAAATATGTTGTATATCTGTGTACCAAGAAGTTATGGATGTGGACTGGGGAACATGATCAATATTGTATATTTCTATTTCTTTCTCCCATCCTGAAAGATATTTTTTGGGAGCATCCTTAGTTTTAGCTGCTAGTCTTCATATGCCATTATCATTTATAGTATGAACTGGTTTGAATTCCAGATCATATTATTGAAGTTCAATCACCCATTTAGACCTCTTCTCACCCATCTTTTTTTGTATGAGTAGGGTTTTCGCTGCTGGATGAGGTAAAAATATAGTTGCATGTGATTTAAGTATATAGGAACAAAAATACTTAACTTCCTTATAAAGTAAATATTATTGTTATCAACCACATGGTAATTTAATTCTGGGCCTTGTAGACTAGCACTCATAAAATAAATAGGCTCCTCATTCCCTTCATTGTCATTCTGAGTCAAAATGGATATGATCTATAAGTCCAAAGAAAATGTGTAGACTCAAGAAATCCTTGACATAGCCTGGACTGAGTAGTGTGGTTGCAATGGCAATAAACTATTTGATCCGAGTGAAAGTGTCTTTCTCCCGTTTGTCCCATTTGTATATTGCATCTTTCTTGATCATATCCTCTATTGGTTTGACTATTTGAGGGCAATCATAGATGAATTTTCTGAGGAAATTTATTTTTCCCAAGAAAGACTAAATTCCTCTCTTGTTCACTGGAAACGAGATCTGTGTGATAGAATTGATCCTTTTAGGGTCAATATTAATGTCGTGCTTCGCTATGATGTGCCCTAGTAGGATCCATTTGGACACACCAAAGGTGCTCTTCCTGGGATTAAGAGAAATCCCATATTTTCAATACCACTCAAATATTTTATTTAGATGACGTAAACGATTAAAAATTTTCTTAAAAAACAAAATAACATCATCTAAATTGTTACACAGTAATTTATGTCCACAATCTTGTTCCTCCCTTTGTTGAGACCCATTCTGTGACCTGTGGACATTGTCATGCTTTGAAAACATCATCAATGCATCCCTCTAGGCATGAGCTTTATTTCCCCTTGAGACATCTCCTTGCAAAACTTATGAAAAACAACTCTTTTTGCATTGGCGCGGGTAGACAGTTCAGTGCTCGCGCCAATCAGGGAAATCCTGTAAAGAGGTCGCGCCACTTGGCGCTCTGTCATAGAGCAGAAATCGCGCCACCCATTTTAGGGACTGTTTTTTAAATATGGATGGCGGAAGGTGAGTTCAAACAAACTCACAACCATTTCCTATCTTGAGTTGGGAGGTTTGGCTGCGGGAGTTCTATGGAAGGGAAGTGGTTTTGCCACCTTCCATGGAACCTTCCTTGTTGATAGGGCCAATCCCATAATAATAGGGATCCCAACTCCCTCCTTCCCCATCTATAAAAGCTTGCTCAAATCCATGGCAAGCTAGTCTTGAAGTGTGACTTTGTCTCCATATTCCAAAGTACCTTTGTCTTGTAAAGAATCATACTCCTTAAAATCGATAAATGCAGGCATTCTATTCCCCAGAGACTGCGGAAATTTTCCACCTAGCTTGGCAGCTTTCTGCAGGCAGTAGACGACCGGAAGACACGTTGAAGAAGGTGACAATCGAACAGTTTGTAACTTCTATTCGTTTATTATTTAATAGATGACTACAATTATGGTTCCACTCCGTTTTCCATCATGTTAATGCGATTAATATCTTTTCTGACCGATGTTTAGTTACGTATGCTGGTTCCTATGCTTGTATCTGTTCGTTTCTTCTATGTGCAGGTGTTCATCCGCGGAGATCATGGAAGGATTGTGATCTGCCAGGGCTGAAGGACGGGGACACTTCTTCGTCAGATCATAGCGTTGGAATCCAGGTAGGCTTCTATTCCAAGTCTTTCATTCGTAATTAGGAGCTTGCGTCATAGCATTGTTTGTTTGTTGCTAGACCCCTGCTGGGCTAGTAGGGATCGCCTCTGTCCGCAGAGGGGATTTACCTCCTCAACAAATTGGCGACTCCACTGGGGATCGTCCGGTTTTCCTTGACTCGTTTATGATTGTTTCGCTTTGATCGTTTCTCCTTGCTTGATGAACCTTCTGGGTTGGATTCTTTCATTGTTTTAGCTGCTTGGTTTGCTTAGCTTGTATTGGTCTGCTTCTGTAAGTAGCTTGTTTTTAATTTTTGTTGAGAAACTCGACTGGCGCGGTTTTTAACCCGACAGTCGCGCCACTTGGCGCGTGTTGCCTTTGTCTAGCCCGCGCCACTTGGCTTCTGGCGCCAGTTTCACTCTCACAGTCGCGCCACCCCTGTGAGTTTTTTGAGTTTCTTCATTTTTTGGCTCTTTGGATCTGATCAATACTTTTCTTCTTGATTTTCTGACTGTCTGAGTCTGTTGGAGTCTTGTTTGGCTCGAATTCACCTCTGTCCTTCGGTTGTTTGCTTCTATCTACCGATTTCACGTTTTGAGCCCTAGGGCATCTAGTGGCTTAGTGTATCGAGCCCTCCTTGGAAATTTAGGTGTCTTGATTGTCCTGTCAACTTGTTGATTGATTCTCCACGCTCTCTTAACAGTCTTTGATTGTTTTGCTGCGTCTTTTGAGTGATTGTTCATTCCTTCATTCGGAATTCGTTTGCCTTGCTTTGGACCTAGATCACACGGTCCATCAGAAGCTTTTGAGTCTTTCTTTGCTTTGAGAGACTTTGGGTCAATTTGGGGATCTGATTGATTGCATTGTTGAGTGAATTTTGTTTGTTTCGCTCTTTTGAATATCATCTCTCAAATTGTTCCTTTTGTTTTCAGTGCACATTAGCCATTAGACATTGAAAATCAAAAAAAAATCTCCTTTGTTTTTATTAATTAGTGCAAATTGTGATCTTTTCCACATCGCTAGTGATTAGTGTTTGAATGAAAAGTGTTCAATTGCATTAGTTGCATTAGAGACATTGTTGTTTGTATTCCGTTCATTTCGTTTGCATAAAATCTCTCAACTCTTATTTAACTAGTTTTCATCGAACGAAATGTTGCACTGTGGCATATAGCTTTCATTTAGGAGTCTTTCGAGACACTACATACGATAGGGCCTGGAAATTGAAACTTAATTGAAGATCAACTGTAAAATTTATTCAATTAACCTAAGGCAACATTGGAACTTAACGCAACATATTTAGAAGGTCTAGGCTAGAGACGTGTTTCGGCGTCGTTAAACCTAGCAGCTGTCGTTCGCCTGTTGGCTTTTGACAGCGCTAGTACGGACTCGCGCTCCCCGTACCGTCGCGTATATAAAGGGAGACCCCTATAGGTTTTCAATCCTTTATCCACAGGAAGCCGAGTCTGCCGCCCTATACCCGTGATACACCGAACACAGCATTTGGGGAGACTACCTACACGTACGGAAAGTCCTTGGTCGATTTCTGTTTCATTTTTGAAACCAAGGTGTATATTGCAGTTCACGGATATTTAGTACACCCTTTGTGCCTAGTTTTTCCTGAGCAGTCATTTGGTCTTTTCTGACTCCCTAAACTTGAAAAGACCGTCAAGCGCTTGTCCTTTCACGCTTGTGTCAACTCCGAAAGAGATAGAGTCATCTTTTTATCGTTTCTCGACTCTTAAAATATGAAACGGTAGAATTTCTTACTTTCCAATGTGGTAAAAATTAATCACCCACGCTTACACGCCTGCTTAGATATTGCTTGTTGACCGTGTGACCGTGTGCCCTTAACTCTTTTTCAGCCCGTGTGTGGTTTTGAGTTTGATGGCAACTTTTTCAGAGTTTACCAACCAAGGAATCCCCTCAGAAGGGAATCCTGGTCATTTTCCTCCTTTTGGAAATGTTGGTGCTCCTTACATGGCGACGTTGTCCTTTCCTGGGTTAACTGTTGGGTTGCCTGTTTGGTTGTTCTCAACCTCTGTTGTCCCGAATGTTTCCACTACTGTTCAATCAGTTCCTCCACCTGAACAACCTCATGTTGATTCCAAGGTGGACCTCTCCCCTTCTTCGCCCGTTTCTGCGTCCTCATCTTCTACTTCGCCTGGTGAAAGTCTGGATTCAAGTAACCAGGTGGCTAAGAAGAAGAAGAAGAAGACAAAGAAGAAGAAGTCTGATAAGCGAGAGGCTAAATGTGCAGCTACTGCCTCTGAGATATCTTCTCTTGATAAACCTTCCAACCCTCCACGGAAAGTCAAGTTCCCTTGCCTGTTTTGCACGGGAGACCATCTTCTTCGAGACTGCCCTGGCATTCCCAAGGTGCTCGAAGTATGGTCCAACGGTCGACCGCCGTTGCCTTTGACTTCCGGGAGCCAGGTTGGGGGCACGTATTCATCTGGCACTGATAAGACTCCTAAGAAGCAGGGTAAGATCACCAATCCCTGCAAGTTGTGTGAAGGGCACCATGCCATCCACCTTTGTCCTTATATGGATGAAGCCAAACTAGTTTTGGACAACCCGACCGGTTCTACACCACGCCTTCCACCTGGTTATAATCGGATTTCTTCGAGTCCTCCGCCAGCTGATCCCATGATTGGTCAAGAGTTATCCTTGGTCGATCCCACTCCCCCAGAAATTCAAATTCACGAATCCATCCCTGACCAACCATTGGTCGTGGGATCGGTTGAACTGGCCCCGTCCACGGTGCACCAGGTCTTTTCTGTCAAGAGTGGACCTCACACCCCCCATGTCCTTCTGATCTCTTCAGATTCTTCAGACTTGGAGAAAGATTCTCCTGTCCCTGTGTTTCAAGAAGCTCCTCCTCCGCCTCCCATGATGGAGGCTACGGAGGATATTCCTCCCACCTTCGAGATGGAGGTCATGGGGGAGGCTTCTGCTTCCGTAACATCAGGGGAAGACCTTCGCACCTCGATGGTAGCCCCTCCGAGTATTTTGGTCGCTTCCTTTGACTGGAATCGATTTGCAGGATTTCGCCTTCCGTCTTATGTGCCTTTCGAGATCACAGTACAGGCTCTTGGTCTGGTTGTACCCAGCACCATTATAGATGAAGGCGCCTCTATTAGTATTCTGTCATCAACTACCTGGCAAGCTTTCGGTTCGCCGCCGCTTGCGCCCGTTACGCAGAATCTGTTGACATTCAATAGAAGGACGAGTCAACCGTTGGGGATCCTTCCAAGGTTACCTGTTACTTTGGGAGGCAAAACCGTCCATATGGACGTGATGGTCGTTCCAGGCCCCTTGGATTTCAATCTGCTTTTGGGGCGCGATTACACCTATGCCATGGGAGCGCTCGTCTCCTCCCTCTTTCGTGTGGCCTGCTTTCCGCATGAAGGAAGGATCGTGACCATTGATCAGCTGTCATTCTTTGGTCCTAATGTGGCAACTGGTCCGCCATCACCCCCTCCTGGTTTTTATCCACCTGTTGTCTCTGCCCCACCGCAGGTCAACTATGTGTCTACCTACCCCGTGCCTGTGCCCAGTGATGATGCCGTCATGCATCAGGTACTGGGGGCATTGGGTCCTGACTTCCAGAATGTTTTCCTTCCATCGGGAGTGGAACTCTTGGAAGCGTCGCCTTCTTGTTCATTTTGATGTAAGCTGGTTAGAGCACAGTTCCCCTGTGTCAAGCTCTTTAAAAAATGAAACCAGGTTGGCGGAGCACAGTTCGTTGTCTTGTGTCAAGCTCCTTAAAAAATGAAACAAGATCGCCGGAGCATAATTCCTCCACTTGTGTCGAGCTCCTAAAACAATGAAACAAGTTGTCTGAGGATAGTTCTTTTAAGTGTGTCAACCTCGTTAAAATAATGAAACACACGCTTGTTCAATTCGACTTTTTGTTTTGAACCTTCACTCCATTTTCAATGGACTAAAGCTTGGGGGGCATGCACCTCGAATTGAGACATCATGCTGGGGGGCATGCCCGTTTTCCCCTTTTCAAGCATAGTTTGCATATGTGTGTCTTCATGTGTGCTTTTAAGCTTACGTAAAAATGAAATGTGTGATTAGATACATTGTGTGAATACATTTCGCATTGGGTCGTTTGCTATGTAACTGATACATTAGATTACATCTGTATTAGACATTTGCATGACATATAGAAAACATCATCACATGTAAAGAAAGATCCATCCAAAATAGTCATATGTATATATATATATATGTGTCGAAATGTTTGCACAGTGTGCATCACAAAACTCAAAAAATATACATAATTGTCTTAATACATCCTGAGACACTGTGTCTCTCAAAAAATAGGTGTGGCTAAATCCTAGAGACTAATCCGCATGGTGCTCATGATAGCACGTCACTGCACGCACTAGGCGCCTCAGGATTCGGTGGATCCGATTCGGAACTCCCACCGTATGGCGCTGGTATGCCATCGGTACATCTGATAGCCGGGCATAGTCTGGGATCCCATGGGCAATCCCCTCGAGGTTCTGGATCAGTTCCTCTCCTCCGGTACCTTCCCCCTGGATCTCAGGGGCGAGTTGTGTCCTCCGGGAGATAGGAGACATCCCGGCTGGTCTCTCAGGTCCTACATCTGCATGCATATATAATTGTGTTAAGACGAATGTGTGTTTACAAAAAAAACATATAAACATAAAATCAAAATACGAGGTCTTACCCAGCTCTTCATCCCAGTCGTCTCCTTCTGGTAGTGGGAGATCTAGATCCCCTGTAAAGTCAGTTCCCGAATAGGGCCAATCTTCCACGACGATTAGCTGGCGCCGTAGCCACCTAAAGAACTCTGGCTTCCAGGACATCTGTTGGCCACCTCCAGATCTGGGCATCAGTGCTGCCCAGCGAGCCATTCTCGGCTCTCGTGGTATCGGACTCGCCACATGGGCCTCTTGGCCCTGGAAGGTTGGTATGCGTTCCAGAATGAACGATACCAAGATGGAACCATAGCCGAACTGTTTTCAGTCTCCCCTGTTTGCACTTGGTGAGCTGCCTTTTCATGTTGATCGTTACAGCTGTTGCCCAATCATACAGTCGGGGACCCATGCATTCTGAGGCCAGCAAGAGTTGAGTCTTTGTAGCCTCATGCGGTGCCTGCGATCCAGCAGCCTGCGTAATGGTATGGAGTACTACTCTCAGTGATAGATCAGGGATGGTGGAGATGTATACCTTCTTACTTCCTGATCCTGTTTGTGCCCCTCGGCACACCCGTGCCATTACTTCTTCCATCTTTTCCCCAGATGGTCTGCTTCCAGTCAGTACAGGAATCGGACCTCTACGGAACAATCCAGTAATGAAATAAATGTCAGTGACCTCCAACTCTAACACCTGGTCTCGTAGCTTGAACACTTGTTCATTTTCATCCCAGATGCTGATTAGATATTGGAGGAGCTCGGGCTGAGCTCGTAAACATGGCGTGAGGAAGAACTTTTTTAAGCCACAGTCTCTAAGAGCATTCATACAAGCTTGGCTTTGCATGGCCTCTTCATCCTCATCTCCGTGTTCTCGTTCCTTCCATTCGATTGCCATTTTGAGTGGTTATCTGCATTCATATGGTCAAAAACCCTTGATTAGATCTTTGGTGAGCTTCAAATTTCAAGAAATTTGGTTTAAATACCAGAATTTTAGGCGAAATTTTGGGTTCGGCCGCTGGCGCGGCTGTTTTGCTAATAGTCGCGCCAGGTGGCGCGGGCCCTTTAATAAAAGGAGCCCAGTGGCGCGGGTCCGTGCCCGATACCCGCGCCAATGGGCCCGGCCCTAAAATTTTAAAAGCGGCCACACAAAGTCGATTTATAAAGGGAAATCATTAAAAAATGTATGGAAAGGAAGAGCAAAGGAGCACCTCTTACCTGTGACAGACGAGGAGCTGAATGGTTGCCTGGATTGGTCGCAATCACCGACGGAAGATTCTGCTCCAAATGGACCACTGTTGCTTTCCACAAGGTAAATAGTAAAAAGTAATTTCATTTTTTACCAATTAGACATATTTATAACTTTTCGACGTTAAATGAGCTTTAAAAAGTTATTTTTATCATATATTTGCATATGTTATGTCGAAAATGGATTTTACGCTTGCTTGGTATGTGCAGCGACAGGTTTTTGCGACTTAAATGATGGAGACGAGTTGTATTTTATGCTTTTTCGGACTCGGTAAATACACGTAAAAGTCACTCTGGAGTCATCTTTCAGCTCTTTTCTGACTCTCTAAATATGAAAAGATTGCCGAGGCCCTTGTCGTTTCGATCTCGTTAAAATGGACACGAATCGACATTCACCCAGTATAAGTTTAACCCTTTTTCGGGCTGGGATGGATCGATTACGAAAAAGGAATACCCTAGCCTATCGCGACTAGGAGGTTTTCCCGGATATTGTTTTCTACCTTTTCGGATCTAGGGAACTATTTACGAAAAGGGACCTGTGGAGTTTTCTTTTCTGTTGTCTTTTCAAACTCTCTAAACATGAAAAGACGCCGAGTTCTCCCTTTGTCAGACTCGTTAAACCCTGATGACATCGGATTCAGTCGAAATGACGTTCGCCGAGTTTCTCCTTCCTAGGACTCGTTAAATGCACTAGGATGGATTCGCCGGAAGGGTGGACTTATATTACAAGAATATGCTATCCCCTTCAAGCTTGTTATAAAAAATAATTGGGGTACTCGCCAGAAATGGTGGGGGAAAAAATGGAACCATCATCGTTGTCGTCGGCAATATGTCGCTCTTGAACATGGCACTTGTCTGCATTCGTGTCGGGTTGGGGACATCTCATCTCATTTCTTCACTTTGCCTCCGTGGGTTTGGATAATCCCTTTTGGCCTCTCATCTGCTCATTGCCTCGTCACCATGACCTCTGATCCGTTGATGTCAAATACTGCCAAGTCCACTGTCGTGCCGTTTATATGTTCAAGAGAAGTTGGCCTCTGCGAATATCAACCTTCCTCTGATTCTCATATGATCCTGATTCACAACAAAACATTGTGTTCCTCTGTCTCGTGTCGATGATGTGGGAATCATTATGGCCCACCTTCGATCAAGGTCACTTCCTGTCGACTTCAACTCATTATCCAGGAAGTTGGTCTAGAGACTCCTGATGGTACCTTGGAGCCTGCATGCCTCAATGGCAGGTTCGTCGCATTCGACGTAAAGTTTACATCATTGACTTCCGATCGAATGATTCTGCGGGTGTTCGACGTCAACTCATTTATTCACACGCCGTAGATTGTACCTGTAGTACCTTGAGGACCATTGTCATTATTGGTGGTTTCTCTCGCGTCTGTTAACGACTTTCATCATTGGCTGGTAATCAGACGATGTTCTTGCATGTTCGACATCAGCTCACATATTCACATGCTCGAACTTGTACTTGTTTGGGTCGAGATGGAGCGCAAGACCCTGGATTGTGTCTGTTGTAATCCAGGCTGTGATTGTGGATTATTATCATTATGTACATGACTCACTGATTGGATGGCTGCGACCATACCTGAGTCTACTTGTTTGATCTTAGTTGGATGGCTGCGCCCATACCCTAGATCCGGATTATAGCATACTCTGTTTCGGATGGCTGCGTCCATACCATATATACATCATGTACTTGAGATATCAGTTGTATCTTTCTGCGCAGGTTTTCCGACGGCGGGCCTTCAGTTGAACATGTTCTCGTAAAGCATTTCACCCCTCTCACTCTCGGGCCTCATACTTTAGGGGGCATCTGTTACACAGTAATTTGTCACCGTCCTTACCATTCCCCATCCCGCACAATGGAGGACCCATTCCGTGACCTGTGAACATTTTCATGCCTTGAAAATATCATCAATGCATCCCTCTGAACATGAGCTTTATTTTCCCTTGAGACATCTCCTTGCAAGACTCATAAAAAACAGCTCTTTTTGCATTGGCGCGGGTAGACAGTTCAGTGCTCGCGCCAATCAGGGAAATCCTGTAAAGAGGTCGCGCCACTTGGCGCTCTGTCATAGAGCAGAAATCGTGCCACCCATTTTAGGGACTGTTTTTTAAATATGGATGGCGGAAGTTGAGTTCAAACAAACTCACAACCATTGCCTATCTTGAGTTGGTAGGTTTGGCTGCGGGAGTTCTATGGGAGGGAAGTGGTTTTGCCACCTTCCATGGAACCTTCCTTGTTGATAGGGCCAATCCCATAATTATAGGGATCCCAACTCCCTCCTTCCCCATCTATAAAAGCCTGCTCAAATCCATGGCAAGCTAGTCTTGAAGTGCTGAAGCTTTGCATCTCCCTATTCCCAAGTGCCTTTGTGTTGTAAAGAATCCCTTCTTTCCCTTAAGGCCCATTCAAGCGAGGAGACCATTGTTACGAGACTCTGGAGAGGTTTCCCTTTCCCTTGGCGAGCTTTGCGAGACGTGGACGACCGGGGACCCGTACGAAGGAGGCTGCGACGTCAGAACTTGGTTGTAACTTCTATTCGTTTATTATTTAATAGATGACTATGATTATGGTTCCACTCCGTTTTCCATCATGTTAATGCGAGTAATATCTTTTATGACCGATGTTTAGTTACGTATGCTGGTTCCTATGCTTGTATCTGTTCGTTTCTTCTATGTGCAGGTGTTCATCCGCGGAGATCGTGGAAGGATTGTGATCTGCCAGGGCTGAAGGACGGGGACACTTCTTCTTCAGGTCATAGCGTTGGAATCCAGGTAGACTTCTATTCCAAGTCTTTCATTCGTAACTAGGAGCTTGCGTCATAGCATTGTTTGTTTGTTGCTAGACCCCTGCTGGGCTAGTAGGGATCGCCTCTGTCCGCAGAGGGGATTTACCTCCTCAACAAATTGTCATTATTTGTTAAGTTGTACATATGTTACCTTCGGAATAGTGTCATTATTGGTGGTTTCTCTCGCATCTGTTAACGGCTTTCATCATTGGCTGGTAATCAGACGATGTTCTTGCATGTTCGACATCGGCTCACACATTCGCATGCTAGAACTTGTACTTGTTTGGGTCGAGATGGAGCGCAAGACCCTGGATTGTGTCTGTTGTAATCCAGGCTGCGATTGTGGATTATTATCATTATGTACATGACTCATTGATTGGATGGCTGCGACCATACCTGAGTCTATTTGTTTGATCTTAGTTGGATGGATGCGCCCATACCCTGGATCCGGATTATAGCATACTCTGTTTCGGATGGCTGCGTCCATACCACTTATACATCATGTACTTGAGATATCAGTTGTATCTTTCTGCGCAGGTTTTTCGACGGCGGGCCTTCAGTTGAACATGTTCTCGTAAAGCATTTCACCCCTCTCCCTCTCGGGCCTCATACTTTAGGGGGCATCTGTTACACAGTAATTTGTCACCGTCCTTACCATTCCCCATCCCGCACAATGGAGGACCCATTTCGTGACCTGTGAACATTGTCATGCCTTGAAAATATCATCAATGCATCCCTCTGAGCATGAGCTTTATTTTCCCTTGAGACATCTCCTTGCAAAACTCATGAAAAACAGCTCTTTTTGCATTGGCGCGGGTAGACAGTTCAGTGCTCGCGCCAATCAGGGAAATCCTGTAAAGAGGTCGCGCCACTTGGCGCTCTGTCATAGAGCAGAAATCACGCCACCCATTTTAGGGATTGTTTTTAAATATGGATGGCGGAATTTGAGTTCAAACAAACTCACAACCACTGCCTATCTTGAGTTGGGAGGTTTGGCTGCGGGAGTTCTATGGAAGGGAATTGGTTTTGCCACCTCCCATGGAACCTTCCTTGTTGATAGGGCCAATCCCATAATAATAGGGATCCCAACTCCCTCCTTCCCCATCTATAAAAGCCTACTCAGATCCATGGCAAGCTAGTCTTGAAGTGTTGAAGCTTTGCATCTCCCTATTCCCAAGTGCCTTTGTGCTGTAAAGAATCCCTTCTTTCCCTTAAGGCCCATTCAAGCGAGGAGACCATTGTTACGAGACTCTGGAGAGGTTTTCCCTTTCCTTGGCGAGATTTGCGAGACGTGGACGACCGGAGACCCGTACGAAGGAGGCTGCGACGTCAGAACTTGGTTGTAACTTCTATTCGTTTATTATTTAATAGATGACTATGATTATGGTTCCACTCCGTTTTCCATTATGTTAATGCGAGTAATATCTTTTCTGACCGATGTTTAGTTACGCATGATGGTTTCTATGCTTGTATCTGTTCGTTTCTTCTATGTGCAGGTGTTCATCCGCGGAGATCGTGGAAGGATTGTGATCTGCCAGGGCTGAAGGACGGGGACACTTCTTCTTCGGATTATAGCGTTGGAATCCAGGTAGGCTTCTATTCCTAGTCTTTCCATTCGTAACTAGGAGCTTGCGTCATAGCATTGTTTGTTTGTTGCTAGACCCCTGCTGGGCTAGTAGGGATCGCCTCTGTCCGCAGAGGGGATTTACCTCCTCAACATAAATATACAATAACGCTTTTACCTATAAGGTTGCAAAAGGAAATGTCCATCACTCTTCCACCGAAATTAATTAGTCCAAATGGAATTCTTTTAAAAGTGAATGTTACCCATTTAGTCTAGAACGTAGTCTTCAACCTGTCTAGTTCTTCTACTAGCACTTGGTTACATCATGAGAATCCATCTAGTAGCGGAAACATTTCAGACCTAGATACCTTCTGGAGTATGTTCTCCATGGATGGCACTGGATAGTTGTCTTTATCAGAAGCCCGGTTAAGATTTAGGAAATCAACACATAAGCGTATTTCACTGGACTTATTTCTTAGTAGGAACAAGTTGGAAACCCACGTGGAATGTCTAACTTTGAAGATGATCTGAGCATCCAACATCTTTCTCAATTCCTTCTAAATGAGGGGTTCCAGTGTTGGATGAAATTTTTGTTGGAAATATTAAGAGGGAGGGGGTTGAATCAGTATTTCTTAGCAATTAGCACTTTTAAATATTTTCATAGCATTAGTTATGCTTCAATTATTCTTGATGTTTATCGAGTAAAAACAGTAAACAATAGAACATAATAGGCACATGAATTTTAGGTGGAAACCCCCCTCCAGTTCAAAAACCAACGAATGCTTTTCTAATAAATTCTTTAATCTTCAACCCCAACTAAAATGAAAGGTACAACTTCCTATAATTCTAGAAAATACTTCTTCTCCATCTCCCACTAGAAAGATGATCCAACGCCCTGGTTTCTTCAGTAGTCAACTGAATGGATGCCCCAACATCCTAGACCGACCTACCACCCTGAAGTGTTCACAGGCTTCAAAATGTAGGTGACTTCATGCACCAAATTGGCACTTCCCTGCCACCCTAGAATGATCAGAAATAATACAAGAGTGTGGAATCTCGTACTAGGGACAATGGTCCACGATAAAATATGATTCACAATGATTTTCTTGAACTATACCAATCACCCAATCACACTATGACCTACAACCCAACCATAAATTTATCGAATAATGACACTTATACCTCCCAACAATGCCTCTCCAACTCTAGGCATATTGAATATTTTACAATAATGACTCTTTTACAATTTTACAATGATGACTTTTACAATACTGACTTTTGACACGACCTGATACTTGACTTGACATTGCTTCTTTGAACACTAATAGCTGCTGAGGTATTGTTGTTCTTGCTTCAAGTAATGGTACTTTGGTGTTGCATTGCCCTTCTAGTATGCATCTGATTTGTGCTATTGTGTCCTCATTCCTCCACATGCATTAATGAACAAGACCCAAACCAATATACAAAAAAAATACTTACATTGTCCTTCAAACCATATGTCAAATAAATATTCAAAATTCAAATGTAAATACGTTCAACATAAATGAACAAAACCCAGTCAAACATACATACAAAATACTTACATGGTCCTGCCAAAACACATGTCATAGATGATATTCAAATTAAAATTAAAACACTAATCATACATACCTTTTTGTAGCAGACTTTCCCTTGACTGTTGATGTGTTGTCCTTACTTCAGTGATCCTTGAATGCATATTTTTTCTTTCCTTCTAGAAGCTCGATATTGAATATGATGTATCTGTGTAATTTTAGATCTCCAAGGTCTGAAATTTCGTCTTGTGGTAGCCCTATGAGTCCTCTTTCCAAACCCGTAGGTTTGATCAATATTGGATTCTTCAAGAAATAGTTATGCCCAATCTCCTACGATGGTATGATTATAAAAGGGTTCAGTAGAGAAAACTTGTACGGAGTGCCACATGTCACTATTTCAACCTTTGGTTCTGAAAATCATATCCAAAAAATTGCAGTCTGTCCTCTTTCTGTCACTTTTACTAAATTTGAATCCAATGCTTAGATAGAAATTTATGACGATTTTCCCAAGGTCACCTGTTTGACATGAAATTCGGGAGCTTGAAAAAACCCTAAATTCCTCATATCATATATCTGAAACTATAGTGAAAAAATATCTAAATTTTGGTCACATGCTTCATTAGTATTTCAGATCAAATGGGTTTTTCTTCTAGCATCTAAAGCTTCGCAAAAAAAATAAATTATAGTGATAATTCCACGATGACCTATTTTAAGTAGCAAAATCCTTGCATCAGGAGGATATGAGGGTCACAATTTATGTAAATTATTAGGTTGAGAGGGTCTTCAAAAAGTGAACATTGAAGGGATTTTAGGAGTTTAAAAAATTATTAATTATTGAATATTCAATGACCACAACCAATAATTAGTGTCATGCTACAATCCCATGGAGATTTATCCCACTAACTCGGGTTACTAACTTCAAACATGAATATATCTCAAACCGTGAAGAATTATGTAGCGTGCCATATATAAACGGAAATTTCTCGAAAAGTAGAAGCCATCCAAAATATCCTTGACTTGTAATAGATTATTTTTTCAAGTCAAAATTCCCATGCAAGATTGGGGTAGCCCCTGGTGTTGCTTGGGTTGACATCAACGACAACCACTGATCAACAATCTCCCCCTTTGGCATTGATGGCAACACAAGTACTCCCCCTGCGATCATGAAACCTCTTCCTAAAACATTCTCTCCCCATTTGTCATCAATGGAAAGGGGTAACTCACCCTGACAAACGACATCCTGCAGACCTGTACACACCTCAAATCCCCTTTTTTTACTTATTTAGAGAAGAGAAAGAGTCTAATGAGAACTTGGGAGAATACCAAGCTTTAGGCAAAGATACTCAAATGATTCACGAGGTAATGGTTTGGTAAATATGTCAACAATTTGTTCCTTTGTGCCAACATATTCAAGCTTGATATTCTTTTCTATGATCTACTCTCTAACAAAATGATATTTGATTGGAATGTGCTTTGTTTCAAAATGCAACACAGGATTCTTGGAGATACTGATGGCACTGGTGTTATCACAAAATATGGGAATAGGCTCATCAAAATCGACTTAAATATCTTGCAAAGTTTGCTTCATCCAGAGAACTTGAGTACAACAAGTTGCTACCGTGATATATTATGCTTTTGCCCTGGATAATGATATTGAATACTACTTTTTACTTAACAATGAAACAAGGCAACCACCTAGATATAACGCTGCTCAATTGGTACTCTTTTGATCATCAACACTTCCTTCCCAATTTGCATATGTATAAGATTGGATAACTAGATTATTTCCTTTGGGATACCATAAAACATATTTTGTTGCGCCCTTAAGATATCGGAGAATTCTTTTGACAGAAATAATATGAGATTCTTTTGGTGCTGCTTGGAATCTTGCTACTTTTCCAACTTCCTGCATTAATTATGGCCGAGAATCTGTCACATATAGAAGACTGCCAATCATAGATCTATACAACCTCTAGTCCACATCCTTTGACGAATCATATAAACTTAACTTGCAACCTGTTACCATTGGGGTAAGCACAGGCTTGCAATCTTCCATCTTGAATTTCTTGAGCATTTCCTTGATGTACTCGGTTTTACATATAAATATTCCTTTATCCTGCTGAGATATATGAATCCCTAAAAAGTATATCAGCTTGCCAAGTAGAGGCATTTAAAACTCACTTTTCATCTTTGTGGAAAAGTTTTTACTTAATATGTCATCATTGCTTCCAAAAATTATATCGTCTACATATACCTCAATAATTTTTAGGTTATCTTGATCCACTTTCACATAGTGGTTGTTGTCGATGCTTCCTTTCTTGAATCCTTGTTGATGTAGATATCCATCAAGATGAGCATACCAAGTAAGGTTGTATAAGGAGCTTTCTTAAGACCATATAGTTCCTTCTTTAATCTGCATACATTGTCTTCCTTTTCAGAGAGCATAAAACCTTCAAGTTGTTCAATGTAAATTTATCCTTCCAATTCACCATTTATAAAGGATGACTTAACATCCATTTGGTAGACCTTTATTTTTCTCGAGCATACATAAGCGAGAAACATTCTGATAGCTTCCATTATGGCAATGAGAGAAATTTTTTCGTCAAAATCAATTCCATCAACTTCTGCATATCCTTCGTAGACTAATCTTGCCTTATTCCTGGTAGCCTGTCCATCCTTATTCAATTTTTTTCTGAAGACCCATTTAGTTCCAATAACATTTTTATCCTTTGGTCATGGAACCAATTCCCAAGTATCGTTCTTCTCAATTTGATCCAGTTCTTCATTCGTAGCTTCCACCCAATGTTCATCTTGACTAGCTTCCTCAAAATTTCTAGGCTCAAAAGTTGCTAAAAAATAAAGGTGGGCTTGTTGTGATGAACGAAGCTGTTGACTTCATCTGGTTCCAATTCCTTCATTTATGTTTTTGATGATTTGATTTGATGGATGATTCTTTTGACACCATTATTTGGAGAATTTTATTGTGCATCCTACTGATCATTTATTATTTCCTCTTCGTTGACTATTGTTTCCTTATTTGATTGGTCTTGTTCTGGAGCTTCTTCTTCATCCTTCACAGATTCTCCCTCAAATCCCTCATATTTTCTTGAAGGGACAATCTCATCATCATCCTTTAAAACAAAATATTCATCAAAAGTAATATTTATGCTTTCCAATATTTTTTTTCGCCTCAGATTGTAGCATCTATAAGCCTTCCTTTTGCATGAATAACCAATGAAAATACCTTCATCGACATGAGAATCGAACTTGCCCAAATTTTTATCTTTTCTTTTGATGTAGCATTTTCTTCCAAATATTTTGAAGTATTTGACGTTAGCCGATCTTCCTTTACATAATTTGTATGGAGTCATGTTACAATTGTTCCTTAGAAAACCTTTGTTTATAATCAATATAGATGTATCGATTGCTTGAACCCAAAATTTATCATATAACTTTTGAGTCATTTAACATTGTTATGGCCATTTCCTGTATGGTTTTGTTTTTTCTTTCAGCAACTCCATTTTGCTGCGGTGTTCTAGCTGTTGAGAATTTCCTTTTTATTCCATTTTCATCACAGTACTACTGAAATACCTTGGAAGTGAATTCTCTGCCATTATCTAATCTCAGACATTTGATATTCAAATAAGTTTCATTTTCAACCAATTCCTTGTAGATTATAAAACACTCTAACGCCTCAGTATTTTTCTTTAAGAATTTGACGGTTGTCATTCTGGTGTAATTATCTATCATTAGCATAAAATATAATTCTCCATCTAAACCTTTTGTTCTCATAGGACCACATAAATCAGTATGTACTAATTCCAATGGACATGATGCAAAGTGTTTTTTTTGTCTTGAAATCAACTTTTTTCTGCTTTCCATACCGACAAGATTCACATATCATATTGGTAGGTTTTGAAATTTTAGGCATTTATCTTACTGCTTCCTTCTTGCTGATCCTGACCAAATTGTCAAAATTTATATGTCCCATTCGTTTGTGCCATAACCAAATTCGTCTTCTTTTGCCAAAAATCACCCTTTAGGTGTCTCATCCAAAATATATATATGTAATTTGGAGCTCTTTTTGTTGTAGCCACAATTTTACTGAACTTTCCTTTCCTAATTTCACATTTCTTAGAGTTAAATAACATCGTGTGTCCTTGATCGCACATTTGTCCAACACTGAGTAGATTGTTTTTCATATTTTCAACCAACAACACATCTTTCGTTAATGCATTCTTTCTTCCAAGTGTGACTGTACCTACTCCTATGATGTTTCAAGACCCGTCATTTCCAAAAGACACTATTCCATCTTATTTTCCTTCAATGATATGAACTTATTCCTATATCCAGTCATATGAGTTGAGCAACCACTATCAACATACCAAATGTTTCGGTTGCTTTGAACCTTAAGAGCGATAGCACATTTTTCAGTCTTCTTTTTCCATATTTTTTCATTCTGATTTTGTGAGAATTCCTTTGAATAACTTCCAAGTCTACAATATTTAGCCAAGTGTCCAAAATTGTTACATTTGTAACATTTGACATCGTCTCTAAACTGATAAAATCTGTTAATATTCTGTTGAGTTCCAGAATATCCATTTCTGAAATATCTCCTAAAACTGTATTTATTCCAAATATACGTGCGACATTATATAGCTCTATGTCCAAACCTTCCACATGAATAACAATGACCATAAAAGATAGGTTGATACCTGGGAGGAAATATTCTTCGAGGAATTTCCTTCCATGGTTCTTCATGTGAGTCCTGATCTCTTGAGTTGGTTGGGAGGTCTACTTGCTTGTTATATTTTTCATATCCATATTATTTTGTTGTCATAGAAGGACTTGGCTCCTTTTTCAGATTTTTGTTTGTAACGAAGGCCAGTCTTGTCACTGTTTTATCGTTGATTGTTGATGATTTCTTCCAATTCCTTGGAGTTGTTGGTGTAGTTTTGAAGAGTTTTTCCACTTTTTACTTGCTTTCATAGAGAAACTATTTCAACTTCCAAAGCTTCTCTTTCCTTGTTGCTTTCCTTTAATTATTCCCTAAGCGATTCTTCAACTCGTTTGTATTCTTCAACCTTGATTTTAATATTTAGGACCTGTTCCTTTTCTATATTTAATTCACCTTCAAGAGTGTGGACATGCTTCTTCTCGACTTTGAGATCTTTGATAACCCTGATCACTTCGTTTTTAAATTCAACCTTAGTCATCTCTTCTTCTTCGTCAAATGCTTCTTTCTTATTATGCTTGGCCATAAAAAATACTCATCTGTTTATTTCTAGTCTTTGTTATCACTGTCTTCATCAGATGAGGAACTATCTTCTTTGGAGAAGAAACTCTTCTTAAACCATTTCTTCTTGCCTTGCTTGTTGAACTTCCTCTGAATTTTCTTTCCTTTCGTAACAACCTCATTTTTCTGAGGACACTTGGGTGCAAAATTCCCAACCTCACCACAATTGAAACATATCAATGGAAGTTTACTTTTGAATTTCCCTATACCTATTCTCATTTTTCGCGTGAAGTAGGAAATTTTTTTATCTGAAAATTCTTCTTCATCTTCTTCTTTTTCTTCTTCCTTACAACTACGAGTTTTCTCTTTCAGAGTATGCTTTCCCTTACTAGTTTTATTGGATGCGACGAATGTTGTTTCTAAGTGAGATGGGTTGTCCTCGTATTCAATCCTCATTTCATATGTCGTAAGCACTCCATGCAATTCATCTTTTCTGATATTGGCTAGATTCAAACTATATTCCAAGATAGATACCTTTGGGTTTAATCTTGTGGCAAGGTTCTAAGGATCTTTCGGAAAAAAAATTTCGTGTCGACAGGTTCTCCCAAACCTTCTAATGCATTTGTTATTTCGTCAACACGCTGTAACTATGCATCAATATTTTCATTTTTCTTCATTTTGAGTTGCTCAAATTTTTCCCTGTAAATTTGAGGCTTTTCTTCTTTCACGTTTGAGTCATCTGCATATATATTCTCAAGCTTGCCCCATACATCTTTATATTTTTTTCAACTCAATACCTTAAGATAGACAGATTCGATAAGCTCAGTGATAATGAGATCTTTAGCCTTCACATGATATACCATATTTTTATTACCTTGTTCATCCTGGGTCGCTATAAAGCCTTTTTCAACGATTTCCCATACTTCGTATCCTTGCGCCAGCAAATGAACTTGCATTCTTCCACTCCAAATTATTTAGTTATTTCCATTGAATAGAGGAAATATATTCTTAGTATACTCCATGATATCCTTCTAGTTTTTAGACTACTATTGAAGGAACCAAGCTCTGATACCAATTGTTGGAAATACTGAGAGGGGAGGGGGGGGGGGGGTGGGGGGTGAATCAATATTTCTTATCAATTATCACTTTTAAATATTTTAAGAGAATTAGTTAATCTTAAATTATTCTCGATGTTTATCCAGTAACAACAGTAAACAATATAATACAATAGGCACATGAATTTTAGGTGGAAAACCCCTTCTGGGTCAAAAACCACATAATGCTTTTCTAATAAATACTTTAATATTCAACCCCAACTAAAATGAAAGGTAAAAATTCGTATAATTCTAGAAAATCATTCTTATCCAATGCCATATTTCCTTCAGTAGTCAACTAAATGGATGCCCCAACATCCTAGACCGACCTACCACCCTGAAGTGTTCATGGGCTCCAACCCTGTAGGTGACTTCATGCACCAAACTAGCACCTCCCTACCACCCTATAATGATCATAAATAAGACAAGCGTGTGGAGTCTCGTACTAGGGACAATGATCCATGATACAATATGATTCACAATGATTTTCTTGAACTAGAAAAATCACCCAATCACACTATGACCTGCAACCCAACCATAACATTATCCAACAATGACACTTATACCTCCCAACAATGCCTCTCCAACTCTAGGCAGATTGATACTTTTACAATAATGACTCTTTTACAATTTTACAATGATGATTTTTACAATATTGAATTTTGACACGACCTGATACTTGACTTGACACTGCTTCTTTGAACACTAGCAGCTGCTGAGGTATTGTTGTGCTTGCTTCAAGTAATGGTACTTTGGCATTGCATTGTACTTCTAGTATGTGTCTGATTTGTCCTATTGTGTCCTCCTTCCTACACATGCATTAATGAACAAGACCCAAACCAATATACAAATAAAATACTTACATTGTCCTGCAAACCATATGTCAGAGAAATATTCAAAATTAAAATGTAAATATGTTCAACATTTATGAACAAAAACCAATCAAACATACATACAAAATACTTACACTGGCGTGCAAAAACACATGTTAGAGATGATATTCAAATTGAAATTCAAACACTAATCATACATACCTTGTTGTAGCATACTTACCCTTGACTGTTGATGTGTTGTCCTTACTGCAGTGATCCTTGAATGCATATTTTTTATTTCCTTCTAGAAGCTTGATATTGAATTTTATGTATATATGTAATTTCAGATCTCCAAGGTCCGAAATTGAGTCCTATTGTAGCCCTCTGAGTCCTATTTCCAACCCCATAGGTCTGATCAATATTGGATTCTTCAAGAAATAGTTATGTCCAATCTCCTACGATGACCATATTATAGACTGGTTCAGTAGAACGAACTTGTACAAAGTGCCACATGTCACTGTTTTAACCTTTGGTCTTGAAAATGATACCCAACAAACTATAGTACATCCTATTTCTATCACTTTTTACTAAATTTGAATCCAATGCTCAGAGAGAAAGTTATGACGATTTTCCCAAGGTCACCTGTTTGACATGAAATTCGGGAGCCTGAAAAAACCCTAACTTCCTCAAATCATATCTCTGAAAATATAGTGAACCAATATCTCAAATTTGGTCACGAACTTCATCAAGATTTTGGCTCAAATGGTTTTTTTCAGCATCTGAAGCATCACAGAAAAAACAATTATAGCGATAATGCCACGATGGTCTGTTTTAAGTAGTGAAATCCTTGCATCAGGAGGATATGAGCGTCACAATTTATATAAATGATTAGGTTGAGAGGGTATTCAAAAAGTGAACATTGGAGGGATTTTAGGAGTTTAAAAAAATATTAATTATTGAATATTCAATGACCAGAACCAATGATTAGTGTCATGCTACAACCCCATGGGGTTTTATCCCACTAACTGGGGTTACTAACTTCAAACACAAATATATCTCAAACCATGAATAATTACGTGGTGTGCCATATATCAACAGAAACATATCGACAATTAGAAACCATACAGAATATCCTTGACTTCGAATAGAGTAAGTTGTCAAGTAAAAATTCCCATGCAAGATTGGGGTAGGCCCTAGTGCTGCTTGGGTTAACATCAATGACATCCACTAATCAACACTTTTCGTAGTTTTTTCTATAAAAATTTCATCTATTATGTTATAAGAATGACATGTTGGATTATATGAGTGTCATAAGTCTTCAAATCATCGTATGTCCATGCGAACACATCCTGATACTGCTTGAATAGGAAAATAAATGCTTGTCATTCCTGTGGGGAAAAACATGTAGCTAGATTCACATAATTCAGATCTTGTTGTTTTCCAAGGTTGAATTGTTTAAATGTGAGCTTAAAACTTTGAGTCTTTGTGTTAGTAGGTCCCCTGAATCAGTTCTGCAAGTGATATAATTTCTCTAGCAATGCCATGCCTTTTGGCATAGTGTTTTCTTTGAGTGCTTTAGATGCTTCCTGCAGAGCCTTCTCGTGCTCATCCTTGTCTATGGTGGCATATTTGAATACACCACCATTCTCCATAAAGTGTAGTATCTATTTGTTGTCATTGAAAATGCGTAAATTAGTAACATTTTTGGGTACAAATGGTTTATATAAAATTTACATAGAAAAACCATTTTTCAATGGAAACATACTTGCAGCAGCATTTTCTAATGCATCTATCACTGCATTTCTACCTCTTGGAGCATAAATGATATTGAAATCTTTAAAATTATTTATCAAAGACCATATGTGGGCCAGAATTGTGAATTACGGATAAACATGCTTCCCTAGACAGATGAAAATCTAGAACAATAGATTAAAGACTATATGTCTACCTCTCCTAACTCAGAACAGACACATAAAAAGGATCAGAGGCTTACTTGTAATCCAAGCGCTTCTAAATGGCTTCTTCTGTCGCTTCTGTTGTAGCTTCAAATTCAAGAGGTTTGTAGGAAAAATGCTTCCTGCAAGAAAGAACAATAAAACAGTTGAAGATAACAATAATACAGATGTCTATTCAAGTTATTTAGCTAAATCAGTAAAGCATAAACAATATACATCAACTAAGATCTTGCAATATGGAAAATCAAGCCAATATAGATGCATATAGGGAAAAGTAAGTTGTATTCTTTATTGATGATAGAAGGAGAGGTTACAACCAAATGATTGATTTGAAGTGACCCTTCCAGCAATGATCCTCAGCCCCATCATAGTATAAATATCTCCAGTAGCTGTTACAAAAATCTAACTCTCAATTGAAAATCCTCTAGCATTTCTCTACTCAAATTATTCCTTCTCAAACACTTAGATTTGTGTTCAATTTATAGATAAATTGAAGGTAGTTTTGCAATGAATTACTTTCCAGTCATGTAGATGTGAAATGGACACTTGGATTCGAAGCTTGACACATGTGAACTCTTCTAGAAGGCACTGGCCAAGTGGAGATTCTGGAACAATGAGAATTTCGCTCCCAATGTGACCAATGCACACATAGATGTCCGGAAGTGCTTTGCAGAGCAGCCTTGCATGGGGCTACCTTCATATGCAACACACTTAGTCCCCTTTGAGGTAGCGTTGGTGAGCTCCCACATGCTATATAATAAACTTCAAACCTTGGAAACCTTTTCTTGATGAAAGTCATGTTTGTTTTGTCATGTTCTTGCCTTAGGGCATGTAGCAACTTGAAATGATAGGGAATGATAAACCCTTAGTCATTGGTCCTGGAGATGATGCCCAGTTAACCAGGTCATTGGGATGATGCCCAAATTGAACTATAAAAATTTCCCCCTAAAGCATGAGGTCAAAATAATAATAAAAATTGATTGAGATGCTTTACACTGTGATGGGCTAGAGATGAAGTGGAGTGGTCACCTACATCAATATTACAATACATTACATTATGATATATCCTCTTTGATCATAATTGCTGAGGGTAGGCATTCCCATTTTCAGTACATAAACAATCTAATAACATGTACATAATTCAGAAAGTCGTCGACATTGGAATGTTGTCCAATGCAGACATGCCTACAGATATAGGCCCATGTTCAGATGACAATCTGTATCTAAGGTCATCATACAGATGATGTGTAAAACAATCCTAAGATCACAACTTGGATGGCTGAAACTAGATCCAGGGTCTTCTTATCTCATTCACTCGATCATTCGGGTACAAGTATAGCCATGCGAATATATGATTTTTCATCAAACATGGAAAGACATCGTTTGATCACCAGCCAATGATGTGAGTTGTTAACAAATGGAAGAGAACCACCATTAATGAAAATGGACCTCAAGGTACTGCAGTACATTTCGTAAGGCGTGAATAGATGATTTTATGTTGAATGACAAACAAAATATTTTGGTCAAAGGTCCGGAAGCGAGGATCTTGTCGATGCTGTAACAAGCCTCATGGTACTAGAATCTAATGTTCCTAAGTGAACTTCCTAGATATTGATTTGTTGTCAACAGGAAGTCACCTTATTGTGAAACGGGAGTTACTCATTTCGGAGACAAGGGTATGACTTGATATAGCAATTTTTAGGGATGACAGTCATGAGAATAAAGGTTTACGAGTGTTGTAGAAGGATGAGTGTATGCACTGGATGACTTCTCTCGAACATATCTGCGACATTGTGATGAGTTGGCAGCATTGACCCAAAACCGAAGTGAAGGTATGATGAACCATAGGTGTGAATGAACCATCAAGATGATTACCCAACCCAAACAGTCACGGACATGGAGTGAAGGAAGTGTCATGTTCAAGAGGGACTTGCTACCATAAAGAAATTTTGCTCACTTTTCCCAAATTTTCCCCGGTCATTTGTCGACCAGTACCTCTTTATTTTTTAACAAGCTCGAGGAGGATAACATTTGCTTGATCTATAATTCAACCCTTCAGGTGAATAAAATATCTTTATTTAATAATTGAACGAGGGTAGAGATGAATGAAACTCGATTCTTTCCATTATCGAAAAGATCATCAATATTTTATGTTTTAACGAGCTTAACGACAGTGATAGCCTGGTCCTTTTTCATATTTAAAGAGTTTGAAAAAGAGGACGAAAGAAAACTCCATAAGTAATTTTTCATAAATTTGTCACTCAGATCCGAAAAAGTGTAAAATAATATCTGAGAGAACCTCTTTGGTCATGTTTAACCAAGGTATTCATTTTTAGTAAACAATCTATCTCAGTCTGGAAAAGGGTTAAACTTCTACTGAGTAGATATCAATCATTTACTTTTACGAGCTTGAAAAGACAAGTTCTCGGCAATCTTTTCACATTATCACAGTTTGAAAAGAGCTGAAAGAAGACTCCAGGGGTTCCTTTTTCACTGTTATAGAAGCTCGAAAAAGAGATAAAAGTGCGCTTCAAATCCTTTTCCATTTTTAACAAAGCTCAAAAAATAAGGAGAAAAAGTATGCTTTGTGGTCAAGTCATTCTTTGAAATAAATCTGCACGACTAATCTGTTCATAAGTTGTATTTCCTATTCAGAACAACATCAAATGGATTAAAAATACTTGTTTCATGATAAAAAAATAATAAATCTATAGTCATAGCAATAAATTTAACTTGTAAATAATTAAACGACTATTTAAAAGTAGTTTCACTATTCATTTTTACCATTCCATAGTTACCATTTTCATTTTGGAGCTATGAACCTGTTTTTACCCTGAACTTCAGTGGTCGATTGCGTGCAATTGGTAAGAATTTTTTGAATGCCCCCTGCAAGAGCACATCTCGAATGCCCCCTGCAAGAGGAGATGCCCCCCAAGCTTCATTTCATTACCTTAAGTAAACTATTGGTTACTAATAGCTGGATGGACTGAAGGTTCATTTACGAGATCATATGGAAGACTCGTCTTAATTAGGAGAGGATTTGTTTCATTTTTTAATGATCTTGACATAGAAAAATAACTATTCTCATGACATGTTTCATTTTTTAACGAGGTTGACAGAGTAAAAGAACTTTCCTCAAAGGCACTTGTTTTATTTTTAACGAGGTTGACACAAGAAAAAAGAATTATCCTCAAAACCTGTTTCATTTTTTAATGAGGTTGACACAGTAAAAGAACCATCCTCATGACTCTGTTTCATTTTTTAATGAGGTTGACACAGAAAAAGAACCATCCTCATTGTGCAGTTGGACTAGTGAGTGTGTGCTGGAAAATATGTAGTCTAACAGAGTCATCATTTAAGGATTTTTATGAGTACCACAAATGATAAGTTATAACATGTGTTGACGGGTCTTCTCCAGGGTTTTCATTGAATATTGGACTTTTCGATGGTAATTTATGTGGTATCACTGACCACCAAGGAGAATAACTGATGGGATTAGCCTGATATTGCATTGAAGATGTGAATAAAGGATCAAGTCGTTCAGTACTCATAAAGGAGGAACCAAATAGGATTCCAGATGATGACATGGGTGAATTCAATGGAAAAAACATCGAAGATGAAGAAATAGTAGATGTTGTCGCAACTGAAATAGATGGTTCATTCTGGGATGTTATCTCAGCCATGGTCAAATGACCCAGTGTATACCCTATAGAATCTATGGGAATTCAAAGTGAAACAAGATCAACAAAAGAAAAGTAAGGTGACTGAGGAAAAGACTCGTATAGGTAAAGCTCCTACCGAAAATGAGTTGAAGTTAAAGGTGTCTCGTCTTGTGATATCTCTTCAATTGAAATCAAACCAGGTGGAAGAACTTCACCGTTTGGCCCAAAGTATGTTTCAGGTGGTTGACTACGCGATATGGGAGACTCAATGGCTACAATAGATTGTGGAGTGACCAATACAGAAACAACTTCCGGTTGTTCTACTTCGGGATCAAGATTTTCTCCACTTAGGGAATATAGCAACTGAAATATAAGGGGATGATAGAGCCTATTTCATTGGTCCTGGGGATGAAGTCTAGTTTGACCAATAACAACTTCCCCCTAAAACAAAATGGGATCTGGATCAAATTCCAGTTAAACAACATTGGGTTCAGGAGGTATGGTCTCACATATTGGATGGATTTTGACCACAGGTAGCTATGAGGACTATGTCTCGATAATAGTAGACAAACCGAGATTTTTAGAAACAACTTGTGCCAACTCTGGTATATGGGAAGATGATGCTTCACCAGAGGTACTGATAGTACTGGTTTTGGTAGAGTGATGTCGCCTTCGTTGACCAAGAGTAACTTATGGTGGTAAAAGTGGTTTCAATGCTAGTCTACGCGAATGACGGGGGAAAGGATTTTTTTCTTCCACGATGACTAATTAATTTTAACCAAAAACAAATAAACAAAATAAAAGGGTAATGCTAGGAAAAAGGGTTTACCAAAAAACTGTGAACTGCAGAATACCTCTTGGTGAACGAAGAAGTATGGGCAGGAAATCTCCCCAAATACTGTGTTTGGTTTATCACAATTTACAAGGCAGTCGACTTGGTTCACTATGGATGGATAACACCTAAAATTTTTCCTCCCAAAAATACTTGAAGGTACGTGGAGGCCCAAGTCTGTTTAGCGTTGTTTGATGTGAAATCGCACAGTGAGAGCACCCCTTTATACTTATCATACTGTAACACCGCCCGATATACCCGAAAGTACGTGGACGAGCTACGATATACTTACATACGTGGAGTGAGGTATCACACTCAAAATGTATCGTAGACAAGTTAACGAAAACTGCTATGTTTTACGACGCCAGAACACGTCTCTAGCCTAGACCTTATAAATGTTATCGTTATGGTTCCAATGCTTTTTTAGGTAAATTGAGATTAATTTTATGTTGATCTTGCTTACAAATTTCCTTTCAAAGGTTCATTGCGATGATGTATTGGAAAATTCCTAAAATGCAACTAAAAATGATAAGCACTCTTTCACTTTCACTTTCTTCAATGAAAAACCTAGCTACTAAGGGAAGAGAGCAAATAATTTGTGAGCAAACAAATCAAAGAGAAAAACAAATCAATGATCACAAAATAAATGCAGATTTCCTAACGTTCTTTTTTGCAAAACACACAAAAAATCCTACATGAAAATGCAAGTTTTTCTTTTCAGTTTCCTTAATGTTATGAATTCAGAAAAGAAACTAGGTGCACTAAATCAATAATTCAAATGCCTTTTAATTTTGAGAAATGAAGAATACAAACAACAATTTCTCTTTTGAAGGAAAAATGATGATTTCAACAACAATTTCTCCTATCAAGGAAATGAATATTTTACAAAAATTTCCTATTTCGAAAGCAAATGATTATTAATGTGACCATAAAAAATAATTTGAAATCAACTTGTCAATGATAAAGAAAACATTTTTTAAACAAACATTGAACAAATTTTCAGTCAAAGGAGGAAGAAGTATATAGAGTTACTGGTTAATATGAGGATAAAAATTTTCAAAACACAGTAGAAAAAAAACTTAAGAAAATTGCAAAGGAAAATTCAAAGGAATCCAGTTGGTTTCAAGAGTCAATGCAGTCTCCAAGGGGAGACAGTGCTCTGCAACGCAGGCCTGAAAGGGAGATAGTGTTATGCAAAGCACTGTGTCTTGTTTAAGGGTGCATTGGGCGCAATGTATAAGGAAAAACACTACTGTCTAACTCACTATATTTTCAAATTTGGCTTTGAAAATGTTTAATCTTTGTGTGTAACAACTACTGGGTGGATAAAAAAAGAAAATCAGAGGCTAAGTCACCTAGATCTAAGAGAAATTCTCCCCAGTGGAGTCGCCAATTTGTTGCACCAGAATTTTGAATTACAGGTAAAGCACGCTTCCCTAGACATATGACAATATAGAATGACAAATTAAAGACTATAATACTGCCTTTCCTAACTCAGAACAGACACATAGAAAGGATTAGAGGCTTACTTGTAATCCAAGCACTTCTAAATGGCTCCTTCTGTCGCTTCCGTTGTAGCTTCAAATTTAAGCAGTATGTAGGAAAAATTCTTCCTGCAAGAAAGAACACTAAAACAACAGAAGATAGTAATAATACAGATGTATATTCAAGTTATTTAGCTAAATTAGTAAAGCATAAACAATATACATCAACTAAGATCTTGCAATATGGAAAATCAAAGCCAATACAGATGCATATAGGGAAAAGTAAGATGTATTCTTTATTGATGATAGAAGGAGAGGTTACAACCAAATGACTGAATTGAAGTGACCCTTCCAGCAACGATCCTCAGCCCCATCACAGTATAAATCTCTCCAACATCTGTTACACAAATCTAACTCTCAATTGAAAATCCTCCAACATTTATCTACTCAAATTCTTCCTTCTCAAACACTCAGATTTGTGTTCAATTTATAGATGAACTGAAGGTTTTTTTGCAATGAATTACTTTCCAATAATAGGCAAGAAATGTTCCTATTCATGTAGATGTCAAATAGACACTTGGATTTGAAGCTTGACACATGTGAACTCTTCTATAAGGCACTGGCCAAGTGGAGATTCTGGAACAATGAGAATTTCGCTACCAATGTGACCAATGCACCCATAGATGTCAGGAAGTGCTTTGCAGAGCAACCTTGCATGGGGCTACCTACATATGAAACTCACTTAGTCCCCTTAGAGGCAGCATTGGTGAGCTCCCACATGCTATATAATAAACTTCAAACCTTGGAAATATTTTCTTGATGAAAGTCATGTTTGATTTGTCTTGTTCTTGCCTTAGGGCATGTAGCAACTTGAAATGATAGGGAATGATATACCCTTAGTAATTGGTCCTGGATATGATTCCCAGTTAACCAGGTCATTGGGAATGATGCCCAAATTGACCTATAACACCATACCTCTTACTGGTCGTTCTTAAGATGATGGTAATACACAATCTATAGTATCCCATACCTAACGAGTGACTACATTTGAGTCATCAATTACATTTAGGAGCTCTACCTTAAAGTTTATATGTTTCTTCAATCCAGGTATGTGTGCTTCATATTATGCATGTCTATAAGGACACAACCAGATTTGGAACTATCCTGCGTTTTAGAACCATGAAAAGAAAGAGTCCAAAAATTGCAAGCTACTACATTGTTTCCTGTATTATTATTCCTACTAATACTAGTATTATTAATATATACATATGTATTACATAATTAATTTTCACTAGCTGGAGCAGGAAGGAGTTCCAATTGTTTCTCTGGTGGGATGGGTGATGGTTGTGCAAGATAGCACCCAAGGTCGGTCTCTAAAAAATAGTTTCCAAAAATTAGGTCTACAAAAGAAACAAGCTCATTTTTCCCTTCAAAAGGTGTAACAATGTGTTTCATGTAAGGATATGCTTCGAACAAAATTTGGTTATTCTTTCCCTTATACGGAAGCCAAAAATGCGACCAATCGGTAGCAAAGTACCTCCATAATTTTCTTGACCAGTATCTACTTAGAAATACATCGTACGATTCTGGGATATCTAAAATCACTATGTTTATACGTTGGTGAACGTGTTGATCAGATGATAAGTGAATAAGAATGTTTCTAAGTTCACCAATAGATTGGAAAAGAGGCCCGTCCATATAAATAATATGTCCATCTGTATTATCCTATTTGGCATTGATTTTCTTCGCAAATGATAATGGAATTACATTTACGAATGCACCTGAATGGACCAAACAATTTTTAACATTGTAATTAACAATTTCAAACGTCAATAGAAAATGAGAGAAACGAGTATTAGATTCTAAGGTTAAAGTATTAACCATTGATTCAAGGGGGCTAGAAGACTTACTAGAGATTTTGTGGGAAGACGAAGCAGTATCACCTGATGAGGATTGGGCCAGTGCTTGGAAAAGCAGTTCCCGTTGGCTTACTATACTTATAAGCTCAAATATTAAAATATTTGTGTGATATTTCTTCACATCTTCAATGATGTTATAGTCTAGCATAATAGGCATTGTCGCCATGTCTATATGAGTGGGTTTGTACGATACTTCTAGAGTGGTAGTCTTTCTTTTACGGTTGGAAGTGTTCTTTGTTACAACAACATCTACAAACTTCTTCTGAGCTTGGCTGACGGGTGGTATGATTTTCCTTAACAAATGTTCCTTCAAAATTTTCCTTGTTAGGTATTTTTCAGGAACATGCCCTTGACTTCTTAACTTATATTGGTTGTTTTTCTTCTAATTCGGGGCCTCATTCAGTGGGTTTATTCAAAAAATTTCTTCTTAGCATTAAACACACAACTGGAAGTGTTTACTGTGTGTCCAAAACTCACATTTTCCTCATCCGAGACATATTATTCTTTTTCTTCAGTTTTCTCAGTTTTCTCATTTGAAAGTGTTGAATCAATAATTTTCATAGCCATAGCATTCATGTTTTGAGTCCAATGTGGGAATGTATTCTCTGAGTGATATTTTTATGGAAATAATAGTATTGGTCCATTCCCATACTCTCAACATTAAACATGACATTCAATTTCTACGCAGACTTAGCTGGTTGATTGTTGCTAGTCCTTCTTAGGAAATTAAATTTTAGGGGCTTGTTCCTAACAGTGGTTTCATGTGTCCTTTGTTTTAATTCTTCCAACTCACTGGACAAATTCTTGATAGTCTGGGTCAAGATTTCTATATCAATAGCTTCTTTATCGTTGTCCTTTCTCAAGGAGGCCTTAACCCTTTTTCTGTCTCCTTGGAGTCTTTGGATGATTTCTCATCAACAATGACTCTGATTGCATGCAAGTCCTTTTCAACTCTAATGGCTTCTTCAAAATTTTGAGCCAAATTTTCTTTCTCATCTCTCTTTACAAACTGTGAAATTATTTTCGCCAAGACAAAAGTGTAGTAATTGATTGTGATTGAGGAATGAGGTGTTGCATCTCGAGGAAATTGGCTCAATACCCGATTGAACCTCTAATTAAAATCTTTGAACTTTTATTTTTACCCCATATTCATATTCCCTAAGTCATTTAATAATATAGATGGAGTTTGGTGATCGAGAAACTTTTCAAGGAACAACATTTTAAACCCCCTCCAATTCAGAATTGAATTTGTGGGAAGACTATGATACCAAGAAACTAGTCTTCCATCTAAGGTACAAGGAAATGTGCATGCAAAATCGTTATACCTTACCTCGAGAATCCATTTCAGGGTTAGATTTTGTTAACAACATTTCCAGGGGCCTTGGAATTTTATGTAAAACACCCGAAAGAGTGAATGGGACATGATTCATCCAATCTAGACCTTGGTATGCCATGTTCTCATATTTATAATCCTCCTCTTATTCAGAATCTGATGAATCTTCTCCAAGAACACCTAACCGATGGAAAGTGTCATCTGAGAGCATAAATTTTTCCCCGTCACCCCCATTATAAGATGGATGTTGCTATGGTCTTCTATAGATTTCGCCAACTTTTCGATGGTAAAGAAAATAAAATCTTCGATTGTAGAAACCACTATCCCAGTAGGAGTTATTTATTTCATATGTGGAAAACAAGGAAGATTATGTGCTCTAGGGATTAATCCAATAACCTTTGCAAAGCGACGTGTTATAAGCCAAATTTCGCAAATGTGCTCATAGGAAGTTTTACAACTTTGTTCAGGGTCAGGCTAACAAGATCCACCTATTTTAGGAATATGAGTCAGAGAGGTTCTGGGAATATTGTTTCCCTTTCCATAGGAAGTATGCTGTGGGTGGGTGGAGTTATTAGCCATAAAAATCTGGATGCCCTCCTTCTAGTTCCATAAATGTTAACAATGTTGGACCAACCAACATTCAAAGGGGTCTCCTCAATATGTGGTCCCAATTAGACCTCACACCATTTAGGATAGGAGCCCCATGTGGAATACAACCTGACTTCCATTTCCTTAAATATATGCCTTGGATTTAGCTGTCAGAATGAGAGAGAATCACATATATGCCTTCGAAAAGCAAGCAAGTGTGCCTAGTGAATGCTGAGTTGTAGGTGTATCAAGGTTCTTATATTGTAGATGGGAGGGAAAGTGAGTCTACAAGAGAGAGGTAAAAGTACCACCCTAATAAAGAAACACGTGAAAATGAGTGTTTCGTCTAAAATCTACCAAAAAATTCCACAAAGATGTGACGATCGTTACAAACATTACAACACGCTCTCAATAAAATAAACACTAAAATAACGAAATATTTAAACTTCCTCAGTAATGGTGAAATGAAACATGAATCATAAACATTCACAGAATAGTCTTACAAAAATCCATAATCCATGTATGAAAAGTTTTGGCCATCACACTTCAATTATTAAGTAAAAGTCCCAAGATGCATGAATACAATAGACATCACTTGCTCCAATAATGGAGCATTGGAGTGACTACTTGCTCCCCAAAGTTACTAACTTATCTGTCTTATTCCTTATGCGTGAATCCAAGGATAAAAATCCTTTAAATGAGAAATGATGATCTATTTATAACTTGAGGAGTGACCTTTCATATCCTCATGAATCTTGACTTTCTAACTTCTAGTAACCTTTGGACTTCCACAACCTTTGAAGTTCAAAATGACTTTTGGAATTACATATGACTTTTGGTGTTACATGTCTTTGGACTTCCATGGATATTAAGTTCACACATGACTCTTTGAATTCTACTTATTTTTCCTTTTACAATGATTACAATATTACATATTATCTTCCATATCATCATCTAATGAAACTCGACATGTCATTGTCTTGGATGACTGGGAATGACAGTGACTGATGACATGGGTCTGATTTAGTGGTGACATGGCTACCACTGTGTCTATTCTTTGTCCTTCTTTTGACCATCGTGCTTCCACCCTCCAAAGGGTCTTCCATCTTGGAGTCTTTAGGGTCCTTCAATCATCAAGTTCCAAGTGTGTTCTTGGTTCATTCCATGCTTCCTTCATTTATCCTCTTTGACTGATATTCCTTACGTATGCTTGCCATGAGGTCCCTCGAATACATGTCTTTGAAATCATTCATGATGAGAAGCTATCAGTTTAAAAATATCCTACTCTACCATGTTTTATTCATATTTTCTTGTTTGCGCCCTTTTGGTGCACTTAAAATGGTTAATGGAGATTCAGGGCGCAAGAGAAAACTCTGAAAGGTTGAAGGATGGAGGAGGAGGAGCTTCAAGGATTTGGCATGTGCTCATGTGATCTAAGGAAGAAATAAATCAAGGCAGGGTGCATGTCTCAAGTCTGAAGGATGAATAGAAAGAATTCAGGCTTCCCAAGTGCGTTATGCACCTAAGGGAGAGAGGGAGGGCATAGGGCGCATTCCTAAAGGATGAAGGTTGAGGATCTGTATCTTCATGCTGCAGTCATGCGCCTAAGAGGCCTCAGGAAGGGCACAAGACAGACTCTTGAAGGCTAAAGGTTGAGGCTTCATGCCTTCAGGGTGTGAGAGTTCATTGAAGTCATGTTAGGAGGGTGAAGGGCACATGAGGGAAGTTTGGAGGATTGATATTTGGGTATTCAAGATGCATTAGAGCGCTCAATCAGGGCGCACTTCTTTGAGTTGAAGGAGTGCGCTTAAGGAAGACTTGGTCATTTTTTGAGAGCAAAGTTTGAAACAGGGAAAGGTGCTTCGTGCTTTCGGAGTGCGCCCAACTCTCAAAGAGGGCACAAGGTGCACTTCTGAACAATGAAGGGTCTCCCATTAAGGCTTTGGAGTGCACTCATGCACTCTTGGCCTTAGTGGGTTTGTTTTAGAACCGAAACTTGCAGGGAAAATTTTAAGGATGGAAATTTATTTTAAAGTTTAGAAACCTTGGTGAATCTCTCTAGTATATAATATGCAATTTTGAAAATGTTTGGCAATATTTTTTTAAAAGTATTCAAATTTATAATAATTTTATATAGTCTCTATATAAAAGTTTGGAGATTTTTAAGGTAAAAAAAAAGGTATACTATAAAATTTCGGCAAATAATTTTTATAAAAAATGAAAATTAATGAATATTTTTTATAGAAAAGGCATCGAAAATTAGCCCACTTGTGAATATTAACCCCTAAAAGTTTCCATGGAAACTTGTCTAAGTCTGAATGATAGATCAAGGGGTGAGTAAGATGATTCTTGGGCATAAAAACCATGTGTGATGCTTACTAAATCATCAAGGAAACTTATACAAGCTTGGTCAACAATGAATATACATCAAAACACCACTTTATGCAAATTACCAATTACAAATGATGAAGTGTGTGTGATTGTGATCCGAAAGTGTCATTTTACCACAAAAAAGGTGTTATGACCAAATAACACATATAGAGATGTTCTAATTGATGCAATGAAACTTGATAACAACTAAGAACACTTGAGACATGTGAAATAACACAAGTGACACTTGAAAACCAAGGTGACACATGATACAACCATGAATTAGGCTCCAAAATTAGAATGTAATGAAATTTTGGAGGGTGTTGTAACAATGACAACACCATCTTCTCCTAAAAAGAACATGATCATTGTTTTATCTATTTTGTAATATTATCACTTATCTCATGTTCTAATTACCCCCCTTACCTAATTTTTAACCTACCTTAACCTTGATTACCTATGCTTAATACATAAATCCATATGCCTATCACAATCCCATATATAAAACCTTTACCTAAATCTACCTAAACCTGAGATTATATTTGATCCTAATAAATCTTCCATTCCATCATTTCAATCCTCTTTCATTATTTAATGGTCGACCTACATGGCATACTATATTTGCGATTGGATTTCGTAATAGTCAAGTCATTTAGCCGTCATTCCATTTAACAACACGAGGTATCATTTTGCAACATGCTTCTCCATGTGACCAGTGGCAGTGGAGTCAAATGATAATAACACGAATGAACAAACTATAATTCACAGTAAAGAGTGGTCATGAGCATTAATGTGGGAATCATAATAGTTTTTGGTTTGAACTATTTATGAGGCATGATACAGTCAACATTTGGATCTAGAGATAAGGTGATATACATGCTATAATATAATGCTCGACAAGAAACCTTTGAGATTAGAATGGGTGGGACTATAGTGCATACAAAACTCGACAATGTAGAAGGTATTAAATCTAATCAGGTCACATGGGAAATTTTCATTCAGTCCAAGTGGATTTTATTTTTGAAGAAGACACTGAAATTTCACTAGAGTTCCCTAATATTTTTAATGGCGACAAAGCCCTGGTTCGAACACTTACTATTCCCATGAGCAAAGAGATGTTGGAAGAAAGTACTGATATTTTGTTAACTAGTGAAAAATGGTATAAGAATCTTAAAATCCTTATAAAAAATTGGCATCATTTTGTAGAAGGAAATTAATAAATCATACGCTATATGATATTAAATGCGGTGGGGCAGTCTATGCCCACCATTAGATTTAATTTCGTTTAAATATAACGATGGGCATATACTGCCTTACCGCATTTAATATCGTATATGTCATTGCATGACTTTAAGCAAGGAGTCAAAAGAGAATTTCTGCAACTAGTATGGCACGATGTGATTATTTTGTACAAAACTTAATTACATATGAAGGACGCTATAGAAATGTTTACCATTATAATATTTGTATCCTTATGCATCTATCTAGGGTGAAACCCATGAATATGCCCTATTTCTCACTAAGTAGTCTGACTAAAATGGTTGGGACCATCGGTAAAAGGAAAAACCTTGGATTAACACTCTTCAATTAAGGGATTATAAAAATCATTGTTAAGGATGAGCTAACTAGGATTGGACTCCTATGGGGACCATTTTTGCAAGGAAGAAATATTAAGTTGAGGGAATCTGTCATACCTCTCACAAACGAAATATCAGCAAGAGGAAAGAAATATTTCGCTCCACAAAAAAACCCTAAGAGATGTTACCCTTCTTGAGAATTTAAACAGGAAAAGGGTAAGAAATTTGAGGATAGCCCTATTGATATTACAAGTGATGATGAACCGGGGTCGGAGCCCGAATTCGAGTTGGTGGATATAGATATGGGTGACACTGGTGTTGAAATTTTTCCATTTCAAAGTGAAAGTGACTTCCCACTACACAAGGAGACCATGAAATTTCAAATGGGTATCGTCGACGACATGGTGAAGAATTCAATATCAAAAGGTAATATCATGATTCCTAATACCTTTAGATTTTGTAGCCCAACTTATAAAAACTCATTAAAAAAAAAGAGACATGCTGCAAAATCAGAAATTAAAATCCTGACTACAAAATCTCTGACCAAAACTTCAAAATATGGATACTTTGTTGAGGGCCATTGATGAGGTAAAGGGGCTTGAGATGAGAGCTAAGAAGTACTCCCAAGAGTGCATGACAAAGGCACAACATCTCATCAATAGTATTATTTATGAAATCATTACCAACACTATGCCCTTTTGTAGTTAAGACCTGATCTTCCACAATGGCGAAATAATGATGAAATGTTTAATCTTGGGATAATTTATAAAGAGACCCACTATTAGGTGATTACAAAGATGAGGAAAATATTGTTCACCATGTATTTTTCTCAAGAATCCAAATGGGGTTTTGAGATAAGGAAGTGGAAGGAAAAAGCTTCAAAAGAGGAATAACTTAATATAACTACAATAGACTTAGCAATGTAGGGTCTTACTACCCGAATCCATTAAAGAATTTACTCTATTTATTTGCATGAGAATTGGGTAATTTTGCAGCTACAATAGACTGTAGCAGGGAAACCTCATGAAATTTCATAGCCTCAGGAATTTATAGAAATATACTTCAATTTCGAGAGTGCTGACCAAAACCTTCTATTTGAGTTATATATTTTTAATTTTATTTGGAAGAATAACTCCAGATGGAAACCTAATCCCTTTGTGGGAGCTATTCATCTTAGGGCCTTAATTTCATACATAAATAATCTATTGGAATGGAGGAAGGCTCAGTTTTTATTCAGAATTAGAGGAAGCATCAAATCTAGTGATTAGTGAAGAGTACCCTCTGACAGGGCCGGTCCATGATGACCATAAAATATTGAGGATGGACCCAAGGGATGTAATGACTAGACAACATAACCAGTGGTTCACCATCACAGAGCACCAGGAAGTAGCTATAGAAGAGACATTTGATGCTCTATTGATTGCACAAAACATATGGATTTATCTTCTCAAACATCTTCAAAAAATATTTCCATTAGGATAACCTTATTTTTGTTTGATACTTAATAGAGTTTATTTAAATTCCAATTCTCTATTGAAATACCAAGTTGGGTGGATAGGTTTAAGGTTTCATTTTCCAATTCTTGGGTGGCCTACTAGAAGTTACCAAGAATCTCTCCATTGGGACAAGATGGAAGATAAAACGTACTAGAGAGAACTAGAACACTACCATGGTTACTACTATTTGGGGTAATTTGGTAATCCATCTTATTCCTAGAGTGATGTACACGCATGACTCCTTGAAGGGGAGGATGATGATGAATGAGGACATGCATCAGGATCAACAGGGGGTGATAATGAGATACAAAATGGACTCTTTTTTCTACAAAATCGTTTTCCTTATTTTGAATAATTCCTCTCCTTTTCCTTAGAAAATACTATAATCCTATGTTTAACACGAGTTTCTAAAGATATAATGCATGTGTTATTGGTTTTCTATCTTGCATTATAGAATAGCACTAGAAATTAGTTAAAGAGTAGCGTAATACTATTAGAAGAACTAATCCATATTTTCCAAGACCATAGATGAATGATAGAACAACCACCTACTATTCATGGATAGTTGGCATATTCAAAACCAATAGGAGTCTATAAGAGAGGAACAACAATGGGCATCTTTCTTCGGAAGTTAGCATCGCAGTTATTACCTAATATGAGGGCATTGCCATTTTTTCCAGTTGTTGTTAGTGCTCCAATCAGAAAGTTCAGTTGGCTCTCTTATCTCTTTCCAGTCTGAGAGGGATGATTTGTGTCTTATAGATTGATTATTTAACATTCGGGATACCTCAGTGCACAAAATTCATTGCATCGTTGAGGCTCTAATTAGAATATCATATGTAAATGATTTCAAACATGTCTGATCTTGTTTCTGAAGTAGAGCTGAACTACTTGGATAACGTAACCCCTGATTTTAATTAGTTGTCGGGATATATATTCCTATGCACTTTTTCTTCTGCTGAGATTGTATTTTTAATTTGAGCACTTGGCGCAGGTCGAACCCCATATTTGGATCACTCGAGGTAGGTCCATGCACAAATTTCTTTCTAGTCATTTATTTATATGTGTTCATGTTTCTTTATTTCAATATTTGGTTGGGTTAATTATTGTTCAATAGCTTACAATCGGCTGAAGTGATTTGTGTGGTGTATTGTAGTGTGATTGATGTTAAATAAATTTCTCTACTTTTCTGGGCCAAGTTCTTTTTATCAATGTGTTTGTATAGGTGGTCGCACCATTTCTACAAAATCAACAGTTCCTGCCGTGAAATCAATAGAGTATTGTATAATTGTAGGAAGGGTTTCAAAATTAGATCTTAATAGGAGAGATTGCCTCAACTAGGTATCACTCTTAAGTTTTGAACTCCAGTACTTGGGAAACTTATAGCAACACCAACTTGAGTAATCTAATCTCTTTATATTTATACTGGCACCACCAATAGAGTCCATTGATAGGAATATGAATTGGTAGTAAATTTGGTACTTGTGCATACATCATGGAGTACTCACAAGTTAACAAACGTTGGTTGACAGTAAAATGAGTCTGTGAATCATTAATAAATAAACTATATACATTCACATCGTTAAAGACATTTCTTTCTTTTACTTTCAAACATAAATTTTTGAATGAAATTTTTGAAAGTATATGATACTTCACCTACACTCACTCTTCGACATATTTAATGAAATAGAGAAATATATCTTTGAGTAATAAAATACAAATATTTCACAAATGAATAAATTGAATGTATTAAATTAACACATCTTTTTTAATGCAACCGTAAAAATGTTTAAGTGTTTCTCTAGAACTTGCATCTATATAGTTGCATCAGACATCATCCCAACTCTCTTAATTCAATATTTTAACAATTTTTTCTTCTATTCTCATATAAATCTTGTGGTTGAATAACATAAGTAAATAATGTTATAAAAATATCTACAATAAATAATAACAACAATAATATATTATAATAAAAAATAAGCCCACGTGGTGTACAACAGTTGGTGATGGGGTGCACTCTTAAGGCACTCCCTTTGCAAGGTCACCGGTTCTAAACCCGTGGGTGGGATGGGAGGAGAAAAAATGGAAAGATTAGGATTAGTCTAAACGCAGAGGAAAAAAAGGGTGATCGAAAAATAAATCAACAAACTTACTTTTGAAATTCACTGCACATTTCTTCCATTGTTAATTCACTCGAATTTACATAGGATAATATTTTTACGAAAAACATTTCATCCTTCACTCCTTGCATTTCTCTCCAAGGTGGTGCTACAGGTTAAGGATTTATACTTTTTAACCCTCCGATTTTTTATGTTAATATTCTCCCACATCTTGAAAATATCATTGATAAAGTTCCATATCTACCCATTTATAAATCCGATTTGGAAAAAGTCATTAATAGCTCTAAATGCATCACTTACTCTACAATTTTTTCCTTTAACATTTTCCTCATCAATTAGGAATCCTATCTCCATAAAACATTGCTTTCAAAACTTTGGAGTGATATTTATCTTATGCTCATCACATTGTTCTTCAAATTCATTATTAATAAATTTGACCCTTTGGATGAAAGTCATGGACATCCTATACTCATTATCTCCCATGCCAATAACTTTGCTTCGATATATTTTAAACTAGTATAAATGATAAATTTCACTGTTTGAAAAATTGGGTTATTGGGATGCTTTACATCAATTATATGCTAGTATCTATCAAATGGTTTTCCCCAATTACATATTATTTGTAATAAAAAAAAATTGATCTACCAAAAACCTTCTTGCTAGAAACCTCTATTGGATAAAAAAGAACCACACAGTCAACCATATGTGCATATGGATTGTATCTTATCAATTTTTTCAAGTTATGAACATGCATGTACTATGGCTTTATAACTTGATATTTATATTTCGATTTTATGGGTATATAAAGTTGTTTAATATTAAACTAAAATGTTTTTCCCTCATCAACCAAGTTGTTATTCCTCAATTCATTCTAAATGGAATTTTGTTTTGTGTTAAAAATACCATCCTGTAAATCAACGCCCAATGTTACGATTTGTCTACCTTTTTTAGAACACTCACTATGATCTTCAACAACAACCATGGATTTTTTATAATCAGCAGCAACATTTGATTTCTTCATCTTATCATTTAAAGGTTTTCTTCTAAATCAACAATATGCTCATAATCAACTGGAATAGAAACATCATCTGGGATATTTTTATGTTTTTTATTGATATCCACTCTTTTCAACAAGAGTGGCAACCTCATTGTTACCAAGTGACATCATCATCTTCATGTATATTTTCCACATGTGGAAAAGTCACCTTTTTAGTCTTATTAGATTGTTGTTTTTTATTCCTTCTTTCCTCATTATGTGTATCTACTCTTGTACTTTCAAATTATGTTTATCTTCATTTATTTCTTCTTTCTTCTTCTATTTTATCATTATGAAAAATGCTAATCAATTCTATGATATACATCTTTGTATGATAAATTCCTTCTAAAATAATTGAAAGTGACATAGAAAAATCTTGTCAAAATAAAATATAACATTTCATTGATAAATAATTAAAAAAAAATTACACTACTACGTATAATAATACATAATATATAATCCATAAGTACGAGTATGAAAACTTACATTTCCTTTTTTGAATTTTTTCCACGACACTTGCTCAAATCTCTATAAAATATTTCTCCATGTTACAATTTCTCTTTTTAAAACAATATCTAATCTTGGTATATGTATTAGCTTGTTTCACGAGAGCATAAACAATATTTGTACCCATCACCAAATATATGTCTCGCAATATACAAACCATCTGATAATTTCCTTGTTGATGATCAGACTCAACAAAATATAAATCGATTTTCTCCCAATTGTTCCTTCGTTAACCTTTGACAAACCATGAAAACTCCATATTATTTTCATGAGGTGAAATTTTCCATTATTTGACATTCTTCATCTATATTGAGAGGTCAATTAACAGATTTTCACCATAAGTGTTAGATGTATTTTATTGAATATCCTTCATAGAAGGTCCAGTTGCAACTTTACATGACATGATTGCAACTCTTGATCCAAGCATATTCAGAAATACATTCTTTCGTGCTATATTCCTAAATGAAAGATTCAAACTATAAGTTTTTGTTTTATAATCTTAATTAAATGTATTCTTATTACATTTAATAGATAGTTTGAAAAAAGTTAAATATTTTAGTACATTTTTTCTAATTAAAATTAATAAAACATATATATAATAGAAAAAATTAAAAACAAAACTAAATTGGAGTAGTTTTTAAGTGCGGCTTTTTGGAGTTTCTCGCAAATTTCTAGCCAGAGTAAGGTGAAAACAATTGTGGGCAAATCTTGATTTGTGTTGTTTAAATTGGTTTTTTCGTCTACATATATGAATTCAACACCCTCAAAAACCCTTGGGGCACTTCGAATGTGAAGAGTCCACTTGTCAAACTTGTGATTTCAATGAATCCTTGCTAAATTCTAGACAAATTAGATCGAAATATAAACTGAATTTTTTTCAAAAAGTCACACTTAAAGACTAATTAAGGACAAATTAAATTAAATAAATAAATAAACTTTAAATATATTAATTTGAAAAAAATCCAATTTTGAAATAAATATTAAAAACATATATTAAAATCGAAAACAAAGTTAACCCTTAAAAATATAATTATTTAAAACATAAAAAAATGCAAACATTTCAAAATAAAAAATAAAAAATAAATTTAATAAATTTAAAAATAAATAAATAAAATCATAAAAATACAAAATAAAATATGGAATATAAACAAATAAAAAATACTAACAAAAACAAAAATTCAGAAGTTAAAAAAAATGATAATTAAATCATTAAAAACAAAATTAAAAAATATTAATAAAAATATTTCATTTAAAAAAACTTTAATTAAAAAAGTAATGATATTTAACATATTTAGATACACAACACAGAGAGTAGAAATTAAAACTAGGGTTCTCCTCAAACTATCTATGATCTCAGCTTCCTTCATGCATCAAGTTGGAGGAAGAAACCTTTCATTCTCCTTCCACAATGTATCCTCTATTGATTCCAAGCCAAGAGGAAATGCAAATGGAGATGGGGGGGGAACAATATTTCAACAATCACTATGTAAACATTAGTACTCCCCCTTGCAATTCCATAGATCCACTGATAGGTGCATGTGAAAATTTCTGAATCCAAATTATAGAAACCCTACTGCAGGGTTCTGATTTACTTCTCCTACTTTTTTTATGTAGTTAACAAGTTAATTTTATGAAATATTCAGTGAAACATCAAAGTAAACACTACTGCAGCATACACATACATACAAATCAAGCACTAAAGAACCCACATGGCAAAGGACACAATATTTTTTTGGACAAATGTTTTCGGAAAAGCCCAATGCGGGAAAACCGATGCAACAACTTTTAGAGGGTTTTATTATTGTGCAGAATTCTGAATACATTCAAGGGCACCATACATGGTTTGCCCAATCAGAGAAAATCATGACAGATGTACCTCTATCTCTCGAAGACAGAAAATATGGTTGATTCAGCTGAGTATGAAGAACCCCACGGGTGCCTACGCAATCACTGTGTCACCCTTTAGCGTGCTTGCTTCACAACTTCTAGATCTACTGAAAACGAGCCCTTTCTAACCCACTAGAACCTCAGTGTTTCCTCTCTCGTCACTGCGTCAACCCTACAGTCCTGTGTGAGACTCTGCGTAGAACTCGTTGGTAGTACGTCACCATGGCTTAGCCTACGCTGCCTCTACGCAGCTCTGGCTTGGCCTGCGTCACCGTGGCTGAGCCTACGTTGCCTCTGCGCTACTCTGGATGGGCCTATGTCACCCTTGTCGGGTCTCTGTGCTGCTCAATGTATCCTCGGCCTCGGATCTGAAATCCCCCTGTTGATTTTCCCCTCACTGCACTACAAGCTCACTCAAAAATTCTCAGCAAACCGTGCCCCAGAATTTCCACTTAGCTCAAGTGTTGCCACTATGTGTGTGTCCTCCAACTGACCCCAAGCCTTCCTTTAATACTTTTCTCATTGATCAATCAACGGTTGTGATCTAATCTCTAATCGACGACTAAGATTAGAAAAGACTTGATCCACGCCACTTAGAAAATTCTCACCCACATGTATAAATTAATTCACTTTAATTATTTAATTTCCTTAAGTTAGACTTAGGGTCTCCATTAAAATAATTAATATTTTGAATAACTTAGGTTCCGGGTAAAATTTCTCCAAACTTTTTCTGAGCCTTGGAGATCTCATGTGTTCTAACCCCTCCACAAAGTTTCGGTGCTAGAGCACATATGATGCTACCCAAAATCACAACACTCCCTCTTAGTGAGGAATGTGCTCTAGCAACACTTCACTCCAGAAGAATTACTCTGACCCATGGCATCAGTCCCCTGTGTTGTTGATGCTCAGCCTGCTGCCCCTCATCTACTGCGTTGCTTCCTTTTGTATTGATGTCCATGACTCAGCCACAGTCACTGCCTCATCTATACTGCATCTCCCTCTCAAATGCTACAACATGATGCCCGTAGCACTACCACTAATAACTGTTGTACTGCAACTCATTTGCTAAAAAGTAAGAAAATGAACGACATCACCCAAAATACTGACAGACAAGTTATTTTTTCTACTTTTCGATACTGAAGCACCCTTTGTTGCTCCTCTGCACTGAATTTCTGTAGCTCTGCGTTGTCTTTTTCTCTGCACTGCGTAAGCACTGCCTCTTCATTGTTGCTTCCATGCTATTTCTGCCTCTCCTCTACACTGCTCCAGTCTTCAGAATCGTAGCACTGCCAAAGTGCCTCCATGATCCTCTGCACCAACTAACTATAGTCATCCTTATACTGTCTTTAAGGGCTCATAGTCATCCTTATACTAGCTATAGTTTGGACACCTCAAGGATCCTGCACCTCATCTTCAGTTTAAGAGAACTACAGATAAATGTTGCCCCACCTATTATCTTGAGGTACATGAGCACTCATGGCCACATCATCATCACTGCCATCATCCCCCTTGGTTGCCACAGCCTTAGAATCTAAATCTTCCTTTCCCTTATTCTTATAAGGAAAATTATTCGCGAAGTGTCCCAATTCGCCACATCTGAAGCACCAAAAATTTGAGAGGTCCTTCTTCTTCTTCCCTTGCTGCTGCCTTTTTCCATTAGATGTGAGAGCCACATCTTCCTCCTCCTCGTTCTTGATCTTGGCTCCTATCTTGTTGCTGCCCATCTTGGACATCCTTATGATCTCCTCTTGACGAATATTTTCCCACATGTCATCCCAATTTGGAAGTTTTGCTCTACCCAAAATACTTTGGAAAAAGGTCTCCCAATCATCGGTGGTTGCATTTAGGGAAGTCCTCACCATGAGACCATCGTCGAGAGTTCCCCCCATAGAAACCAGCTGATCTCGAATTTCCTTCAATCGAATGGAAGGGATCAATTTCCTCTCCCTTGTGCATTTGAAATATTCGTAGTTGATTCTCTAGAAGCATCTTCCTCTGGACATAAGTACCTTGATACATTGTGGTCAAGTTCGTCCACATCTCATTTGTCGTATTATTCTCAGAAATGTGTGGGCCCACAGATCCTTTACCCTGTCCATTATTAATCTATTGGCCCTTGCTTTCTCTTCCTCATACTTCTTCGAAGGATCAACATTGACCGAGACGACTACATCCTTCTTAGCATAATATTTGATGTGATACTCATCCAGGACATATAGGATCATGGCCTTCTAGATGACGAAGTTAGATGCTCCATCTAACTTGTCTTGATTTTTCAATCCATGAGAGGAATCTTTGCTCAACGAATGTTGAAACGTATGCTCTTCTCCCTTGTTCTATTGCTTCTCTTAGCAAGAGACCAAATCTGTGTCTCTTGGCAATAGAAACCCTCTAGAGAATATGCTCCCTTTGACCAGTGATTTCCTTCTCTGAAATCCTCCACCAATCTATTGAATCATCCCTCTCCAATCACTCTATTGATCAGATCTTAGACTTATTGGCTATAAAGTCTATTGAGGAACTGTTTCCCCTTAATTTTTCAACCCCGCTAGACATTGTTCTACACCGGCAGAAAGAATGCCCCACCAGCAACTTTGAAGATAAAAAATATCACCTCCAGCCATGGCAACTGGCATAGTGTCACCCCCTCCCATATTGCATCATCCTCTTGGCCTACGTCAGCCTTTGTGTCAGCTCTGCGTGAGCTAGACAGACTCGGTGTCACCCTTATGGGCCTGTGTCAGCCTCTGCGTCAGATCTGCATGAGCTAGATAGGCTCTACATCACCCCTGCTACGTCTGTGTTGTCCTGCAGGTGTTGCACTACCTCTTTCTAGATCTGGGTTGTCTCAGTCGCTTTCCTGCATCAAAAATCTTCGTCACTCCGTTTATCGCTTCAGCTCCCCCTAATCTATAATAGTTATGATACCATGTGAAAATTTCTGAATCCAAATTACAGAAACCCTACTGCAGTATTCTGATTTACTTGTCCTACTTGTTTGATGTAGTTAACAAGTTATCTTTTTGAAATATTCAGTAAAACATCAAAGTAAACACTACTCTAGCCTACACATACATATAGATCAAGAACTGAAGAATAAAGCCCACATGACAAAGTACACAATATTTTTTTGGACAAATGTCCTCGGAAAATCCCAATGCTGGAAAATCGGTGCAACAACTCTTAAAGGGTTTTATTATTGTGCAAAACTCTGAATACATTCAAGGGCACTAGATATGGTTTTCCAAAATAGAGAAAATCACGACAGATGTACCTCTATCTCTCGGAGACATAAAATATAGTTGATTCAACTAAAGATGAATAACCCACGAGTGCCTACACAATCACTGCATCACCCTTTAGTGTGGTCTATTCACACCTTCTAGATCTGCTAAAAACGAGCCCTTTCTAGCCCACTGGAACCTCAGCGCTGCCTCTCCTGGCACTGCGTCATCCCTACAGCCCTGCGTGAGCCCTATTCAACACTGGCTGGCCATGCGTCACCATGGTTGGCCCTACGTCACCATGGCTAGCCCTGCATCACCCTAGATGAGCCTATGATACCTCTGAGTAGCTCTATCTTGGCCTGCGTCATGCTAGTTGAGCCTACGCTACCTCTGCACTGCTCTAGCTGGGCCTACATCACCCTTGATAGGTCTCTGCGCTGCTCTAGTACGGATTTTCCTCTCTACCAATGAATCCTTAGCCTTGGATGTAAAATCCCACTATCAATCTGCCCCTCACCGCACTGCAATCTCACTCAAAAATTTTCAGCAAACTGTGCCCTAGAATTTCGACTTAGCTCAAGTGCTGCACTCTGTGTGTGTCCTCCAAATGACCTCAAGCCTTCCTTTAATACTTTTCTTGTTGAAAAATCAATGGTCATGATCTAATCTCTAATCGATGGCTAATATTAGAAAATACTTGATCCATGTCACTTAGAATGGTCTCACCCACATCTCTAAATCAATTCACTTTAGTTATATAATTTCTCTAAGTTAGACTTAGGGTATCCATTAAAATAATTCATATTTTTAATAACTTAGGTTCCAGGTGGAATTTATCCAAACGATTTATGGGTCTTGGAGATCTCATGTGTTAGATCCCCTCCACAAAGTTTTAGAGCTAGAGCACATTCGATGCTACCCAAAACCTCAACAATGCAACAATATAACACTATATCCAATTCATGCAATATCATGATCCAAATGGGACTTTTTTTTGCTTTTAGCCTAGGAATGTGCTCTCATCAATTGGATTCAATACAAATGGAAGCCTAAAGGATAAAGAGATCTATAATTGGGGGCAAAAGGCTTCTTCATTGTGATATTTGATAATTTGGAGGATTGAGCATGAGTATTTGAAGGTAATCCATATTAATTTAATTATGTAGGAATTTATCTCCATTTTTCGATTGAACATTTTTTCCTAAGTAAAGAAATCTTTATACTGGCCCAAATTTAGATCAACCTATACTCTCTACAAAGGGAATTTTCGGAGGAAGAAACCATAGAGGGTATAGGAAACATCCTTGGTCACTTTGTCAAATATTCAAAACTCTCTAAACGAGGCAGAATAAGACTTATGAATGGATCTATGTCTACATGGATATCTCTCAGCCTCTCCCAACCTTTGTTTATCGCTATTTTCGGGATGGGCACAAGTAGTAGTTGTTGGATTATGAAGAAATCCCCTTCTATTGTCAGTGTTTCCATTAATATGGCCATCTCTTCAAAGAATTCCCTCTTCACATCATGACAAAAAAATAACCTAAGGACCCATGCATGGATCTTACGACTTCATTCTAGTCAATTCCAATCGTAAGCACACAAAGGCTTCAACTGATTCTAAAATTGATCCAATACTCTAGACTCATAATATCTTTGAATCCATTACTTACACATCCCATAATGCTTTTTTTATGAGAATATATCCTTCTTAACTAGATCTGGACGTGTTCCCAAGAGGACTCAACAATGCCTCGAAGCTCCTCCATCCCTTCTAGTACCCACCAATTAGTGTTTCCTACCAATCTTGAGATATTAATGATAGAGTTTCTCTCTCAATATATTCTATATGGAAGTGAGGATATGGAATTGGATTCTTTAGATCTGCAAGAAATGGTAGTTGATTGGAAGAACATGTGTTACATAGCATTTTGTCACCGTCCCTACAATCCCTCGTCCCATACATTGGAGGACTATTCTCGTGACCTGTGAACAATAAAATGTCCTGAAACCACCTTCATGGCATCCTCTTGCATAAGGACAAACATTCTGCTGAAGAACATTTCCTCTGAAAAAACCCTAAAAATAGATGTTTTAGCCTTGGCGCAACTAGCCAGTTCATCCCTCGCGCCAATGGGGGAAATCCACACTAGAGGGCGCGCCAACTAGCGCTCTGTCCCTGTGTTTCACTCGCACCAAGCTTATTAAGGGATGTTTTTTTTAAATAAATGGCAGAATTTTGAGTCTAACAAACTCCAGAATGAATCATCAAAAGGAGTTGAGTGGTTTGGCTCCGGATCTCCATGTATAGGAAGTGGTTTTCCACCTATCATGGAACCTTCCTAAGAGATAGGGCCTATCCCATGATTATATGGATCCAAACTTCCTTTCCTCCATCTATAAAAGCTTGCCCTCTCCATTAGCAAGCTAGCTGAACTTGTAGGAAGGAAACTATAGCTGGGCAACTATTGAGAGATAAGTCAAAGAGAATCTCGTAAGAGAGAGAGCTTCATCCAGATTCCCGACAGGCTTTGTTGAGACACGCTCCACTGCAAGCCCCGCCAAACGAAGATCATAGCGTCAGAGAATTTGGTTGTAATCTCCCTTTTGTCATTTATAATATAAGCGACTCTAATTTTGGTTCCATTCATGTGTTCATTTCTTTATGTAATGCAATGAATTATATTCTCTCTGACTGATATATAGTTACATGCTTTAGATTTTACGTTGTATGTCGTCGTTTCCCTGCATGTGTACAGGTGTTCGTATGTGTCGAATGGAAGGATTGTGATATGTCGAGCGAGGGACGGGAAACATCATATTTTCTCCAATGACAACTGCTTGGGATTTGAGGTAGGCTACTCATCTCGATATTTGTATTTTGGTAACTAGGAACTAATGTCATTACGTGACTTGATTGTTGCTAGACCTAATCTGGGCTAGTGGGATCACCTCTGTCCGTAGAGGGAATTTACCTCCTCAACAATTTGGCGACTCCACTGGGGATTCAGTTGGAGTTAGTCTTTCCTCTTTTTGTTTTTTTTGGCTTTTGATTGATTTATTTTCTCTTCTGGTTCACCTCCCTTGGTGTTAAACCCCTATTCAGCCCCTAGAAGACCAAATTTAGTCTCTGTTTGTCCTTTTTCATATTTTTCCCATAGTAAACTCGATTGGCACGGTTTAGCTCTTGACAGTCGCGCCAAATGGAGCTTGTTGCTAGTTAGGCCCCCGCGCCAATGCTTTTTTGGCGCAGATTACAACCAAACAGGCGTGCCAACTTTGTTTGGTGTTAGGGTTTTCTTGCTTTTGGGCTCTTTGAGCTTGATTTTTGGTCCTGGTGTCATTTTTCTGATTGATTGAGTGCCTTGAAGTCATTTTTTACTGTGTTTGGCCCTTGTCCTCTGGTTGCTTGCCCTTTACTATCAGTTTTTGCATTCTAGCCCTAGGGCTTCTAGGTGCTTTAGTGTGCTGAGCCTCCCATGGGAGTTTTGGGTCCTTGCTTTCTCGGTCAACTTCGTTTTCTCTTCTTTTCATTCATTTTGATGGATTCCATTATATCATTGCGTTAGTTGGGTGATTGTTCTCTCTTTCATTCAAGTTTTTATTTGTGTCACTCCAAGCTTAGATTACACGGTTTGTGTGAGTCTTTTTCGAGATTCTTCTTCGCTTTGAGGGATTTCATCATCAGTTTGAGTCTTGATTGCATGCGTTTGTATTGAGTGAAATTGTTTGTTTCATTTCTCTCACTGTCATTTCTCGAATTGGTGTTTTCATTAGTTTTTTCATTCATTTAGTGCATTTGCTCTAAAATATTGAAAAATTCAAAAAAAAATTCTTTGCATTTTAATTAGCCTAGTGAAAATTGAAAGCTCTTTCGCATTACTAGTGTTATATAACTCTAAGAGAGAAGTTTTATAGTTTCATTAGCTTGCATTGGAAACAGTAGTGGATGTTTTTGTGCCTTTCCTTTTGTTGTCATTTGAAAAGCTCTCAACTCTCCCGTAGATAGCTCTTCATTGAACAAAATGATGTTTTGTTGCATGTAGTTTGCATTTAGAGGTTTTATGAGATCCAATATTCGATAAGGCCTGGAAATGAAAACGTAAATTGAAGATCAACTTTAAAATTTACTGAATTAACCTAAGGCAACATTGAAACATTAACGGAACATCTAGTAGTCTAAGGTAGAGACGTGTTCTGGCGTTTTTAAACTTAGCAGTAGTCGCTCGCCATCTGGCTTCAGAAAACGCTAGTACGGACTTGTGCTCCCCATACCATCACGTATTTAAAGGGAGACCCCATTAGGTTGCAATCCTTTATCTGTAGGAAGCCGAGTCTGCTGCCTTTTACTCATGATACACCGGACACAGAATTCAGAGAGAATACATGCACATACGTTATGTCCTTGGTTGATTTCTCTTTCATTTTTACCAAGGTGTATATGGCAGTTCACGGATATCTGGTACACCCATTTACATAGATTACCAAAGCAGTTACTTTGATCTTTACTAACTCTTTTAACTGAAAATATCATCGAGCTCTTGTCCTTTCAAGCTCGTGTCCAACTTGAAAGTGATAGAGTTACATTTTGCTTGTTTCTCGACTCTTAAAATATGAAACAACAAAGTCTGGTTTCAGTGTCTTAAAAATTAATCGCCCACAAAATATTCCTGGTTATAATTTTTGTCCTTAGTGTTTTATTTCAAGGTCATTTCTGATGGAAACTTTTCCAGAGTTTTCCAATCAAGGAGTCCCCTTTTAAGGGAGTCTTAGTCATTTTCCTGCTTTAGGAAATATCGGTGCTCCTTATATGGCCACATTATCCCTCCCTGGGTTAACTTTTGGGTTACCTGTTTTGTTTTTTTCAACCTCTGTGGTCCCGAGTGTTCCGGCTACTATACCATCCACTCGTCCGCCTAAGCAACGCCATGTTGATTCAAAGGTGGACCTCTCCACTTCTTCACCTATTTCTTTGTCCTCATCTTCTACTTCGCCTGGTGAAAGTTTGGATTCTAGTACCTAGGTGGCTAAGAAGAAGAAGAAGAAGACTAAGAAGAATAAGTCAGATAAGTGAGAGGCTAATTCTGTATTTGTTTCTTCTAAAACACCTACTTTCGATGAACCTTCCAACCCTCCACGGAAAGTTAAGTTCCCTTGCATTTTGTGCGAGGGAAACCATCTTCTTCGAGATTGCCCTGGCATTCCCAAGGTGCTCGAAGTATGGTCCAACGGTCGTCCGTCATTGCCTTTGGCTTCCAGAAGTCAGGTTGGGGGCACGTCTTCAGCTAGTCTTGGTAAAGCTCCTAAGAAGTAGGGTAAGCTTGCCAATCCTTGTAATTTGTGTGAAGGGAACCATGTCATTCACCTTTGTCCGTATATGGATGAAGCCAAGAGAGTTTTGGACAACTCGGTTGTTTATGCACCGTGCCTTCCGGCTGGTTACAAACAGCTTTCTTTGAGTCCTTCACTAGTTGATTCAACGATCAATCAAGAGTCATCCTCGCCTGATCCCACTCCCCCGGAAATTCACCATCATGAATCCATCCCTGACCAACCACTGGTCGTGGGACCGGTTGAGCTGGCCCCATCTGCTGTGCACCAGGTATTTTCCGTTGAGAGTGGATCTCACATCCCTCATGTTCTTCTTTTTTCTTCAGTTTCTTCGGACTTGGAGAAAGATTCTCCTGTCCCTATACCTCAAGAAGCCGCTCCTCCGCCTCCCGTGATGGAGGTCCTGGAGGATACCCCTCCCGACTCCATGATGGAGGTCATGGAGGATGCTCCTTCTTCTTCCGTGACACCAAGGGAAGACCATCTCGGTTCGATGGTAGCCCCTCTAAGTAGTTTGGTCGCTTCCTTCGATTGGGGTCGATTCGCAGGTTACCGCCTTCCTTCTTATGTGCCCTTTGAGATCACCGTACAGGCCTCTCAGCTGGTCGTACCGTACACCTTTGTAGACGAAGGCGCATCTGTTAGCATTTTATCCTCAACTACTTGGAAAGCTTTCGGTTCGTCATCACTTGTGCCTGTTACGCAGAATCTCTTGGCGTTTAACAGAGGAACTAGTCAACCGTTAGGGATCCTTCCGAAGTTGCCTGTTACTTTGGGAGGGAAAACTGTCCATATGGATGTGATGGTTGTTCCTAGCCCCTTGGAATTTAATTTACTCTTGGGCTGCGATTATACTTATGCCATGGGAGCGCTTGTATCCTCCCTCTTTCGTGTGATGTGTTTTCCGCACCAAGGTAGGATCGTGACCATTGATCAGCTTTCATTCTTTGGTCCTAACATGACATCTGGTCCACCATATTCCCTTCCGAGTCTTTATCCTCCAGTTGTATCTTGCCCACCGCAAGTTAATTATGTGGCTACCAGTCCCGTGCCCGCATTCAATGATAGTGTCATTGTGCATTAGGTGCTGGAGGCATTGGATCCTAATTTCCGAGATGTTTTCCTTCCATCAGATGAGAACCTCTTGGAAGCCATGACTTCTTATTCATCATGATGAGTTTTCGTCGGAGCAAATTTTGTTTTCTTGTGTCAAGCTCGTTAAAAAATGAAACAAGGTTTTCGGAGCATGGTTCGTTTTCTTTTGTCAAGCTCCTTAAAAAATGAAACAAGGTTGTCGGAGCATGGTTTGTTTTCTTGTATCAAGCTCCTTAAACCATGAAACAAGGTCTGTCAGAGTAGAGTTCGTTTTCTTGTGTCAAGCTTGTTAAAAAATGAAACAAGGTGTTCAGAGCATAGTTCGTTTTCTTGTGTCAAGCTCGTTAAAAAATGAAACAAGGTGTTGCGAGGATAGTTTGTCTTCTGTATCAACCTTGTTTAAAAAATGAAACAAGGTCATTTGAGGATAGTTCTTTTAATGTGTCAACCTCGTTAAAACAATGAAACACTTTCCTGTTCAATTCGAGTCTTTGATAAGATCTCGTAAAATCCCAGTCGAGTCTTTCTCTTGATCTCGTAACTTCAACCTTCACTCCATCTGCCTTTTCATATGGATTGAAGCTTGGGGGGCATGTACCTCGAATTGAGTCACCATGCGTCAGTATACATTTTTTCATGCTATTTGCTGTCAGTTTATAGCATGAAACGCTTTCAAGTATATTGATCTTTTATTCTAAGCTTGTGTAAAATTGAAATAACTGTAGTTTTTTATTTTCTGATTTCAAGCTTGTGTAAAAATGAAACCGATTTCAAGCATAGTTTATCTTTGTTTCAAGCTTATGTAAAAATGAAACCAAATTCAAGCAGATTTTTCTGATTTCAAGCTTGTGTAAAAATGAAACCATTCCCATTTTACCTCTTGTGATTGCCATTTTATCAGCCTGTTTTTTCCAGATGAGAATGGTTTTCTCACTCCATCGTCACTATCTGCTTGGCCGATCATATGCCTTCACTTGGTTGTTTTACCCGTTCCTGAGGAAACGTTGCGATGAGTGGTCTTGTTAGCCAGCCTCTTGACCTTTACTTGTTCTGAGCAGTTCCACCATCACTGGAACCAGTAGCTACCCTTTATACCACTCGTTCCTCCAGGAAGAGTCAACTTTCAGCTCTTTTCTGACTATCTAAAATTGAAAATATTTCTGAGACGCTTGTCGTTTTGAACTCATTAAATAGCTGTGAAACGATATCTACCCAGTATACTTTTACCCATTTTTCGGGCTAGGATAGATTATTTATGAAAAAGGAATACCCTAGCCTATCGCGACTAGGAGGTTCTCTCAGACATAGTTTTCTACCTTTTCGGATCTATGAGACTACCTACAAAAAGGGACTACTGGAGTTTTCTTTTCTGCCTTCTTTTAAAACTCTCTAAACATGAAAAGACGCTGAGTTCTTCCTTTGTCAGACTCGTTAAAAATTGATGACATCGGACTCCGTCGTAATGACGTTACTCGAGTTTCTCCTTCGTAGGGCTTGTTAAATGTACTAGGTTGGATTTGTCCGAAGGACAAACTTATATCGCAAGCATATGGTATCCTCTTCAAGCTTGTGTAAAAATAAAGAGGTACTAGCCAGAAATGGTGGGGGAAAATGGAACCAGTATCACCGTCGTGTCAGCAGTATGTCACTCATGAACATGGCACTTGTCTGCATTCGTGTCGGGTTGGGGACATCTCATCTCGTTATCTGCTTACCTCCGTGGGTTTGGGTAATCTATTTTGACTTCTCATCTTCTCTTTTCCATGTCATCATGACCTCAGATCCTTTGATGTCAAATATTGCCAAATCCAGTGTCGTGTTGCCGATATGTTCAAGAGAAGTTGGCCTCTGTAGTTTTCAACCTCCCTCTGATTCTCTATTGATCTTGATTCACAAACATCATGTTCCTCTGTCTCATATCGATGATGTGGGAAACACTATGGCCCACCTTCAATCAAGGTCACTTCTTGTCGACTGCAGCTCATTATCCAGGAAGCTGATCTAGAGACTCCCTTCAGGTACCTTGGAGCCTGTATGCCTCCATGGCAGGTTCTTCACATTCGACGCAAGGTTTTCATTATTGACCTTCGATCGGATGATTCTGTGGGTGTTCGATGCCAGCTCACTGTTCACATTCTGTGGAGTGTACCTATCGTACCTTGAGGGCCATCCTCATTATTGGTGGTTCCTCTCGTGTCTATTAATGGATTTCATTATTGGCTGGTAATCAGACGATGTTCTTTCATGTTCGATTTCAGCTCACTTATTCACATGCTCGGACTTTTACTCTGTTTGGTTCGAGATGGAGCGCAAGACCCCTGATTTTGTCTGATAAAATCCAGGCTGTGGATTCTTTGTGGATTATCATGATTAGCTACATGACTCATTTGATTGGATGGTTGCAACCATACCTGAGTCTACTTGTTGATCCTTCTTTGCTAGATGGCTGTGTCCATACCTTGGATCCTGGTTATTGTACACTCTATTATGGATGGTTGTGCCCATACCACATATCATGTATTAGAGATATCAGTTGTATTTGTATTTGCAGGTCTTCCGACAGTAGTGTTTTCAGTTGGGCGCGTTCTCATAAAGCATTTCACCCCTCCCTCTCTCTTGGACCTCATGCTTTAGGGGGCATCTATTACACATAATTTTGTCACCGTCCTTGCAATCCCTCGTCCCGTACATTAGAGGACTATTCCTGTGACCTGTGAACAGTAAAATGTCCTGAAACCACCTTCATGGCATCCTCTTGCATAAAAACAAACATTCTCCTGAAGAACATTTCCTCTGAAAAAGCCCTAAAAACATATTTTTTAGCCTTGGCGCGACTAGCCATTTCATCCCTCACACCAATGGGGGAAATCCACACTATAGGGCACGCCAACTGGTGCTCTGTCCCTGTGTTTCAATCGCACCAAACTTATTAAGGGATTTTAAAAAAAAATAAATGGTCTAAGTTTGATTCTAACAAACTCCAGAATGAATCATCAAAAGGAGTTGAGTGGTTTGGCTCCGGATCTCCATGTATAGGAAGTGGTTTTCCACCTATCATGGAACCTTCCTAAGAGATAGGGCCTATACCATGATTATAGGGATCCCAACTTCCTTTCCTCCATCTATAAAAGCTTTCCCTCTCCATTAGAAAGCTAGCTAAAGTTGTAGGAAGGAAACGATAGCTGGGAAACTATTGAGAGCTAAGCCGAGGAGAATTCCGTAAGAGAGAGAGCTTCATCTAGATTCCTGACAGGCTTTGTTAAGACATGCTCTGCTGCAAGCCCCGCTGAAGAAAGATCATAGCGTCAGAGCATTTGGTTGTAATCTCCCTTTTGTCATTTATAATATAAGCGACTCTAATTTTGGTTCCATTCATGTGTTCATTTCTTTATGTAATGCAATGAATTATATCCTCTCTGACTGATATATCGTTACATGCTTTATATTTTACGTTGTATGTTTTCATTTCCCTGCATGTGTACAGGTGTTCGGACGTGTCGAATGGAAGGATTGTGATTTGTCAAGCGAGGACGGGAAACATCATCTTTTCTCCAACGATAACTGTGTGGGATTTGAGGTAGGATACTCATCGTGATATTTGTCTTTTTATAACTAGGAACCAACGTCATTGCATGACTTGATTGTTTCTAGACCTAATCTGGGCTAGTGGGATTGCCTTTGTCCGCAGAGGGGATTTACCTCCTCAACAACATGGATCTTGAGGTCATTCCTGAACATCAGGTTTAGATCTTAAAGAGAGTTCTCCTCAAAGATAATACCAAGTTACACTCAAAATAAACACACTCTAGCCGTTCTCCCAACATATTGGGGTCAATATTCAAAACCCCAAATATTAGCATAAAACCTTCAAATAATATAAGTGAAATGGAAGGTGTAGAAACAAGGAACTCTTGCAATAATTAGGTGAATTCTTGGTCACTTCAGGCAAAATTAATCTGATGATTGAGGTCGTTACCTAAGCTCCCCCTTCTACTCAATGAAAATCATCTCATGGAACATAAGAGGTATAAATTTATTAGGTAAGAAAAATCTTCTTAAGAAATGTATTCCCCAAGATAAACTTGACATATTGATTATTTAAAAAACAAAATGCTCTTAGGAAAGAGTCTCCTCTATTATTTCCAAATGTTGGAAAGGAACTTAGAGCCTGACCATTGATGAAAATGGTAAAGAAAGAGGTCTAGCTATATCTTGGCATTCTAAAGATATTTTTCTCATGGATTATTGGGAAAATGATAGATTTTTAACAATCAAATTCATAATTTTAGGCTTATATTAAGAGTTTTATATATCCAAAATCTATGGACCACATATTGCTAGTGAAATATTAAACTTCCTTTGCACTCTAAATAGATTAGGTTGGATGTTGAAATATATCCTATGGATAATTGGGGGAGAATTTAGTATGATAAAATACCTCTTGAAGAAAAAGGGAAGTATTTAAAGGCTATATCAGGAGGTGGATTATAAAGAGGGCATGTGTGTACTGAAACTAGTGGATCTACAAAACATGAATGGCATGTTCACTTGGAATAACTGACGTAAAGGAAAGCACTGGGTTGCCTCTAGACTATATTGCTTCCTTATTTATGAAAATATCATGGAAAAATATCTATTTTTAGAAGCCTTTATCCTTCCTTGCAAAGTCTTCAATCATTGTCCCATTTGTCTAAATATTAACATCAAAATCAGGATTATGAATCAACCTTTTCATTTTGAGAGTTTTTCGATCTCAAACCCATCCTTCTTGGACAAGGCTAAATAATGGTGGACATAAGCTCCTTCAAATCTAAGCTCCCCAATGAAATATTTTTAGCAAAACTCAAATATCTTAAAATATGAATCAAAATATGGAATAGAGAAGAATTTGGGAACATATTTCAATCTCAGGGTGCTCCTGAAGAACACGTGCAAGAAATAAAACAAAAAAAAATCAGGGACGAAATAACATAATACCTTGTGGCAAAGGAAGCAATCCTCACCACTTTCCTCAAATATTGAATAAAATAGGAGGGTATTTTTTGGCATTATAAATCACGTATCATATATATCAGGGTCAAATAAAGTGAGAAAATTTGTAAATTTTTCCATCGCTCGATGATTAATCATAAAAGCTGAAATAGAATCTCCTCCCTAAAAAATGAAATAAGTGTTAATCTCTTTAAGAATGTTGATATTGAAGTTGAGCTTGTTTCCTATTACCAACATATCTGATCAGAGTCTTCCCCCTCCAGAGTCAAACCAATAAGAAAAATCACCTGTCGCGTCCTTACCTTAGTTAGTCTGGAGAAAAATGAATCTCTACTTCATCCTACTACCATACATGAAGTAGAAGCAACCATATTTGGAATGCCCAAAAATAAAGCACCAGGGTCTGATGTCTTTACCTATGATTTCTATTAGGAATGTAGTTCATTCATAAAAGAGGATGCCTGGAGAGTTATGGAGGAATCTCAATTAACATAAGTTTTTATTTCAGCCCTTGATGCTACTCTTCTTACCCTTTCACCAAAAAAAGACAATTCAAAGGACTGTAGAGGTTTTCTTCCTATTTCCCTTTGCAACAGTATCTACAAAATTATCACTAAATTCATCGACAATCATTTGAAACCCTTTATTCCATGAATCATATCCCTAGATCAGATAACCTATGTTGAAGGAAGACAAATTTTGGATGGGATAATAGTGGCCCAGGAGTTGGTTTTGTTTGTAACTTATTTTCACCTTAGTTGTCTTTTTACTTTTTCCCTTATGTTGAAAAAAAAAAAAAAAGTTGGCGCATTAGTTAAAATGCCGCTATGGTTTATTTTAATGTTATTTTAATAATAATAATTTATTTATTTATTTATTTTTTTATTTTATTTTATTTATTTCTGATGATTTCTTTATTGTAATAAGAAATGATTTTACACTTTTTCATATAGTAATAAAATTTGATTGGAAACAAGTGATTGTGATCATCCCCGCTCAGATCAACGACGAAGGATGAGTTCAGGATGCCCCCACAATTTCGAAGATTAACAAGGGGGGTGGAGGGGTCTGAAATGTTGTTTTGATATTACCTCCCAACCATACGTGGTGGCCCCACAATGAGTTTGAGTGCACCTCCCCCACTCAAAAACCATAAATCACCTACCCCCCTGAAAACCACTCTTCACTCCCGCCGTCATTCGCACCCCTGCTCATGCCATGCCACTTGTCATTCCCTCATTCGCTCCTATCATATAGCAGTTGTATAGATTAATTTATCCCTACAACAATTAAATAATCATTAAATTCATTTAATCCTTCCTGCCAACGTCTAGTGAACTAATTATATGCTCCCAAAAATAGTTACAACCTATAATTCTTATAAAACTTCATTTTTAAATAATTTTATGACCTACATATTCCCTTTCCTCCATTTATTTTTGTAGTAGCGTAGGTGAAATTACGAATTATACCATTTCACATTCATATCCTACAACAATAACTATCGTAGCCTGGTAATTTGACACTCAATATGGTAATTTAATTTTTTAACAATGTCTACTCTCAAAGGAAAGTCAAAATTGGTCATAGAAAGCCCTACGCTACCCATTGTCATAAATTTATATGAGCTTCCCCTAGTCGATACCCAATACAAAATATCAGAAACCTAGTGTGAGTTTGACCTCTATGAACTTCACAACTGGGAAAACCAAAAATTTATTGATGTCAGTGACAAATTGAGTATTTTGGAATCTTTCCTACCTCAATTTGTCTTTCCCCAAACTTAGGATTTTCCTAAATTTGTCACCTGGTGCCATCTAAGGTATCTTCTGATTTAGAGGGTTGTAATTACCCAAAACAACTAAGTATTATTTTCAATCACACCTGAGTTGATATGGCAAGCCCTCCAAATTGATTTCCAAGCCACTATTTATCCCCTTTATGTTGATTCCCTCATGGAAATGTATCAAAAACTCACATTTCCCTAGAGAGCCCGTATTTTTGAAACTTTCCTACCTAAGAATTATGAATTTCCTAAGACTAATCCACTTGATTCTACTTCAATTTTTCTATAAATGTCAAGGAAGATTATTTCTATGGTTTCCTGTCTATTAGGATATCCTATTGATTAGTGGGTTGATGAAGTAAATGTAGGATTTTTATTTATTTATTTATTTATTCTTCAGTTTTCTCTTTGGGTAACAAACCATCATTAATTTTCAATTCCATTCGGTTTCTGTGGGACATTATCCATGATCAATTTCTTAAGTTTTATGTTGAAGGTGATTTTAAACATCAGTAAGTCCTTGTCTATTTACTTATATTTTATCAAGCGGAAAGATTCAAATTCCCAATGCAGAAGTAAGGCCTAAATTTGTAATTCAATGGACTTCCTTAGTAAGGAAGAACATAGAGGAGTATTCCTTCAGTGACTTTTTGAATCAATTTCTACATATTTCTTTACCTCTTCTTGGTAGTGATGTTATACCAAGAATTTCACCCGAAATCAGAAGGATTATGAACCTTACCGGTCAAGCCAAAGTTGGGGACTGCTAGCTTTACCATAATTATACAGAGATCATGATATATGGTTATGAACTTCCTCCCTATATATTTCCAATATTTGTGCCAATAAGGATTTGTGCCTTAGAATACACTAGAAAAAACATGAATATGGATGAATTATATTTTGTATCCAGGAAGTAGAAAGAAAAATTCAAGCTAAAGGCCCAAATTGGCCCTTTCATTGTAAATACCATAGAAACAACAAAAGAGGCAGATCATTTGTTAAAAAAAATGAAATTTAAGTTAAGTTTTACTTGGTCTTATGATCCCTTGGGGATTATTTTGAAGTTGAGAGTTGAGCAGAAGAGAACACCCTATGCACATACAACCAGGACATAAATAGAGCAGCAGGAAAATCAAGAAGAATGGCGGGAGAGCGAATTGCAAGAGGCTGAGGAGAAAATCTTTACTCGGGAAAATTCAAAAACTCCAGTTCCTCAAGAAAAATAAAGTAAAAGTTCAAGATAAAGTTTATATCCTAGAGTCAAATTCAAGAAACAAACTTCACAGTTTTCAAGAGAAGGGAGAAGAAAAACACTCATGAAGATCGATTAGAAGGAGAGAGTTCACAAGAGCAGGCTACAATGGTGTTGGCAAGTTTTCATACCTATTCCTTTCCAAGAATTGAAGAGATAAACACATATTCTCCTATGTCATCTGTTTCTCAGGGCATAACACAAAAAAAAATATTTTTGTTAGGTATAAATAAATTAAAAGGAAGAATGAAGAATTAAAGGCTACTACATACTCTGAATTCTGGGAATAGTCTTCCACTACCCAGCACAGAATTTTGTCTGCACTTGATATTGAAAAGGGACAATTTTTGTTAGCCTTATTGGAACCCAAAGATATAGTCCCTAAAAGCGCAAAAGATTATAAAACATCTATTTTTTCTTTTGATACCAAGAAAATCCATGCAATTGATCAAATTTACCTTCATAAGTAGGCAGTTGAGATGATATATTTTACTCTGACCAGTTCAGCTATGGTAGCCTCCAAACTAAAATATTCCATGAATAATATTCATACACAGTTAAAAATGGAGAAAATTCCATCTTTAGAAAAATATACTAGAATTAAAGCACTTGAATATTTGGTGATCAAATTAGGATATGGTCCTAATGATGTCAATTTAGCTGAAGAGAAGACAAAGAACAAGAATTTTGATATTCAAGCATTGAGGAAGCAACTTAAACTTACTACTACAGAACATCCACAGGCTAAAGAACTTGGTCAATTACAAAAAGAAAAAGTGTATGTTTAAATTTATAATTGAACAAAATGTTTAGATTCAAAAAATGGAAGCTGATATGGAGACACTTTTAAAGGAAAAATAATAGAATCTCAGTGTTTCAACTTCCATTACCATAGAAACACCATCTATTGCAGCTACTTCAACTATAGGTACATCTACAACAACAACAATAAATTAGAGACACAATCCACTAATGCAACAACATAATTTTCAAAATCGATGGGAGACTTGTCTCTAAAGGATCAAGACATTGAAAAACTTAATATGCAATTGCAGAAGCTTCAAGAATAGAAACTCAAAACTCATAATGCTTACTTAGCTAAAAATCAATAGAATTTTAAGCTAACCAAGAAATTAGAGGTTTATGAGAATGAATATTTAATAGAACAGACTATTTTCCTAGGATAAAGAGAATATATGGATTGATATAAATGCATCAGTGAATGGACTATGGCCTTAAATTGAAATTATTTTTGAACAGGGAGATTTGTTACAAACATCAAAAGCAACAGTGGTAGAAATAAAGGAAAACCTCGACCACAAACCAACATATGCCACAAGAATAATCAAAGTTATAAATTCCAAGACAAAACAAGAGCTTGAAGAATATGTCATTGAGGACAGAACTAAATTTGTCTTGGAGGTAAGAAAGGTGCTCACTAAGAGAAATTTAATGTTACAACTTGAAAACAAGTGTCAAAATTTAGAAGTTCAGATCAAAATGTTTCACAAGAAATGTAATGCACTACATCAAAAAGGACTTCTAGGTTTGCAAGGTATAAGTGATAAATTAATTACATTAGAAGATAATCAACACAAATTACATGATAAAACAGTGGATAAAATTAAATTTGCTAAAGTCAGAGGAGTCATAACTAGAAACACTTTCATTGAAGGTTTAATTTATGATTTGTTAATTTAGCATGAAGTCAAGCATATTTTTATAGCTAAGCCTACTTTTTAGAAATGTAATGAAGCAGATGAGTCATACAGAAAATTACTAAAAAATTTCTATCCCTGATTAAAGAGATGGGACAAACTATGTGAAATCATTGAATAAAAATAAAACTTATTTTCAAGAGAAAAATGCCAAGTGTCAGGAGCATACATCAAGTTTCTTGGAGAAGAAAACAGAAAAGTAGATTTCTAGTTAGAGTCATCAACAACAACCCTTGAAATCTATGCAAAATGTCTAATCAATTCATATTTCCTCTTTTTTATTTCTATTCTTGTAAAAATCCAAATCAATTTGGATGATATGTTTTGTAATAAATTTTAATTCAAAGTGAAAATATTTTGAACAAAACTCTATAAGTACTTTGTAATTTGAAGGATAAAGGTTGAAACCTCATGATGAGCCTTGATATGACTGTAAAATTTTAAGCTATTTTTGAAGAAAATATAAGGATTATGGATTTGTTCTAAAGCAGCTTGTGGATCTCTATGAATTATTCAAATTATTCAATTTTTTTTTTCACCTGTTCAAAGTAACATAGGATATTCTGGGTAAGAATAGATTTAGTATCAATCTCTCTGAAATCCCCTGCAAAGTTATAATCCTTTAAAAATATTAGTTTACTGGGAAGTCTGTCTGAGATAGCTCCTCTACATCTTTTAATTGTTTCCTTTTGTCATCTTTTTAATGTGTTTGTTTGGTTGTAGAAGTTTTATGCACACATCTACTATATATATGATCAATTAAATGCTCAGTATGGATGTTTAATAAATTATATATCTTCTTAATTTCTTCCTTTCAAATTAATTTTCTTAAGGATGAAGAGTCAACCCTTTTATTTTCTCAGAAATACTTAGATTTACATCTATTAAAATTTCAAAGAATTATTCATCCATCTAAAATTAAAACCAAAAACCTACTTAGATTCTTTGGCACGTTTCCTTAGCATAGAACTGTCTACAAAGAAACAACATTAGACTGGCACCATTGTCGGGGAATGAATATTGCAATTCATTTTTCCCTGGGACAACGATTAAACCCACCTCTTAATGGCGGATAAGAGGTTAGTAGGCTAAAATCATTCACCTGGTGACTTCACAATTTTAAATTTTACTTCACGCATGCATACCAGATCATAGCCATATTCATATCTTCTCTCTTCCGTGTCAAATATTGAGAAACTACTAAGGATTTCATATATTAGACGAAGGTTGGAGGCTTCTCTTATTGCTTAAGCTTTTGTTTTACCTTATGTACCTTCACAATGTGACCCTTTTGAGTTAAGCCCAATACATGTTGAATCATCGGATCTTCCTCCTAAGGTTTTAAAACACATTTGTATAGGAGTAGACTTAGAATCTGCATTATTATTTCATCGGCTTTAGGCCTTTGAAGTTTAATTTCCTCATCTTGAACTATTTGATACTGAAGAAGATCTGAAACTTACCCTTCCTGAATTCAAACCAGTTAATTTTATATCCCCTATGGTACATACTTTCCATTCAACTTCTACTAAACCTGAAGAGGAACTTAGTATTTATACTAATCCTCTAGCTTTTGAAGATTTGGAGGAGGAGGATTCTGAAGTTCAAAAATTAGTCATTAATCCCCAGTCTTATATTAATCCATCACATCCATCATCTAGTAAACTTATTACTCCTAAAAGGTTAGTTCCATCACAACATCAAATGTATGGTATTCAACCAATTGTAGCAGCATTATATGCATCCTTAGTTCTTCCACCTACAACCCAACTTCATGCTTTTCCTAATGGGTATTTAAAACATTTACCTATATTTAATGGAGATGCAGGGCCATTTGTTGAATATCATTTATTTTCATTCCTATATTTTTCTGATAACATGAATATTGAGCATAAGGATGTCTACATAGGACTTTTTCTTCAATCACTTAAAGGAAATGTTAGGATATGATTTAGGTAACTTCAAGCTAATTCCATTAATTCATGGGCTAGACTAGTTAACATTTTAAAAAATAAGTGGGGAATAAAAAGGATTTTGTTTACTACTTAACATAGATTGAAGACTTGAAAAGAAACCATGGTGAACCTATCGCTGGTTTCATTAAAATATTCAATAAAATTTATAATAAAATGCCTCCATATTGCAAACCACTAGTAACTACTACTAAAGTTAGATTTTCCAAAGCTTTTGAGGATGACTTTGTTGTAATGCTTAAGGAAAGAAAATTTGAAACTTTAGCAAACATGAAAACTAATGCACTCAAAGTTGAAGCTAATAGATCAACATCTGCTAAACTAAAAGCTAAGGAATAAAATGTTGAGAAAAGAATGAAATCTAGAGGAGATGGTACGTCATCATAAAAAACTAAAGATGAAGAACACAAAATTGATGAAATAACCTCTCTACTTAGAAAATTGTCTAACATGATCTCTAGAATGGAAAATAAACCTAAAGTAGCCCAATAAGTTCCAAACATACCACAAGTACAATATAGAAGGCCTTTTCAACCTTGGGCAAAATACTGATCAACAAATTCAACCTCCATTAATCATTGATGATCAAGATCTTAAAGAAGCTATTCACGTTGTCACACATGATATTAATCGTTTTGAAGTTCCATCATCTTATAATGATATTATTCTAGTGAGTCAATATCAGGCACTTACCAAAAATGAATAAACCTCTCAAGTTTCAAAATATCACACTTTTTTGAATTCCTTATCGTTGAATTAAATAGAGGATATGACTTGACACCTAGACTAGGACCTAGTATACCAGTAAAAAAAGGTTACATTTTATGAACCTCAAGTAAAATTAGCTGAGATACAAACATTATCAATCCAACCACAGAATTTGTTACAAGAACAACTTACTGTTGAAAAATCTCTCCCGATTGTTTTTAATGTTGAAAAGGAATTAGAAAGAGTTAATATTCCAATACCTTTATCGGAACTTTTTAAGAATCCAGGTTGTAAACAAAAAGTTTCTAAATGGATTCAATCCAGTATATATGCATAGGGGGGTGTCATAATTCTATAGGATGAAAAACCTTCAGTTTTTTTTGGTCCTAGTTTTGATATGATTGATGAAAGTTTTCCCCCTTTTTATGTCAAATTGAAAGTACATGATTATATTTTATACAATTTTATGTTAGATTTTGGGGCTTCCCATAATCTAATGCCTAAAGCAATCATGGATAACCTCCAAATACAAATTACTATACCATATCATGATATGTACACTTTTGATTCTAAGAAAGTACCTTGCTTGCTATTAATTAAAGACGTAGTTGTTACACTGACTCAAATCCCTATCAAGAGTATAGTCTTGGACATAGTTGTTACAGACATCCCTCCAAATTTTGTAATTTTATTGTCAATATCTTGTTGTGCAAAGTTGGGAGGGATTTCATAAATGGACATGTCCTTTGCTATAATCCTAGTTTATGGTGGTGAACATTTAAGGTTATACAAAGAGGTAAGATTTATCAATACAATTTGTAAAGAAAATAAAATAATAAATCATCCAATTTATACTATTGATCAGGATTTTGAATGCTTTACATTAACTGTTACTAATATTTCTAATCCTCAAATCAGAATGGAAGAAAAAATGAATACACCTCACATTTCAGATACTAATATTTGGAAAATGTATTTTGATTGAGTATTTTCTAAAGATGGGGATGGGGCAGGAATTGTAATAATTTCTACTGATAAAGGAAATATAATTCAATCATTTAAATTATATTTTGAAGTCACAAGAAATGTGGCAGAATATGAAGCCCTAGTTTTGGCATTAGAGTTAGCTAAGAATCTGAAAGTTCAAAATCTGGTGGTAAATGGTAATTCATATTTGATTCTAAAAAAATTCATAAATTTTTTTCAAACTAGACATCCTAGGCTTAGAGCTTATAGGAATGAAGTATGGTACTGTATTGAAAATTGTTTTCAATATTTTAATATCATATCGATCCCAAGAGAAAAAAACATCCATGATGATGCTTTGGAAATTAATTCTACTAGTACTTACAAAATTCTTGATCCACTGCAATTACAGTATCATATTGAAGTGAAATATAGGCCCTCCATTCCTAACAATGTTAAACATTGGAAATTGTATGAAGATGATGAATAGTTAAATTTTTTTTTACGTGTGTTAGATGAATTTTCTACTTTACAAGTTGAAGGATAACATTTCAATGGAATTAAATCAAATGAGAAATATCAAGATTCACCTTTAAAACATAAAATTGTTGATCATGATATCATTCAACTATCAAACAACTATATCCCAAAATATTATTGCCTCTTGAAAAATTGTTTTACCATAATGATGTCCCAAAAGCGTCAATGTTAAATTCACAACAAGAATAGGTTCAAGATTGCAATATTGGTACTTCTGAAGAAATCAGAAATGTTAAAATTCCAGCATCATTGCCTCAAGCATTAAAGATAAATACATAAATATTTTCAAACATTCCAAATATCTATTTTTATGGTCATATGAAGAATTGAATACCTATGAAACAACCATTATTGAACATAAAATTCCTCTTAAACTGAAAGCTAAACCATTTCAGCAGAAATTAAGAAGAATAAATCCAATTTTACTTTCAGTCATAGAAAAAGAAGTAAAGAAGTTATCATATCAAAAGGTAATTGTTCCCTTAATATATTCTGAATGGATAGCCAACTTAGTTCATATTTGGAAGAAAAATGGTGAGATAACATTGTGTGTTGACTTTAGGAATATAAAGAAATTGTCTTTAAACGATAATTATTCATTACCAAAAATGGATCAATTACTTCAAAGGGTTTCAGGTTCAAATAGGATTTCAATGTTAGATGGATTTTCTGGATATAGCCAGATTCTGGTTAGTCCAAAAGACAGAGAAAAGGCAACATTTAAAACTCCATGGGGCACATTCATGTATGCCAAAATGCCATTTGTTTTAATTAATGTCGGGGAAACATTTCAAAGAGCAATGGATATTGCATTTGTTGGTAAGATAAACAAATTTATTTCCATTTATCTTGATGATTTAACTCTCTTTTATAATTCTATTGAAAATCATTTGAAACACTTGAGGAAAGTTTTTGAAAGATGTAGGAAATATGGAATTTCACTAAATACCGAAAAGTCAGTTTTTGCAATGAAAGAAGGAAAGATATTATGAAACATGATCTCAAAGTAAGGAGTTGTTATTGAACCAAAGAGAGTTTCAACAATTCAGGTAATTGGTTTACCTAGAAACAAAAAATAAATTCAAGCATTTTTAGGAAAGATAAACTTTTTAAGAAAATTCATTCCTAATTTTGTTGAGATTATGAAATATATTACTGACATGCTCAAGAAGGATAAATAACTTAAATGGACATTTGAAGCATGATATTCTTTTTCACAAATTAAAAGGCCATTTCAGAAACCCCGATGCTAGCTAGTCCAGACTACACAAAGTTGTTAAGTATCTTTTCTGTTGCCTCAGATACTACCTTAGTAGTTGTTTTATTGCAAAGAAATGACAATCAACAGGAGCGACCAATTTCATTTTTCGGTAAGGTTATTATGTATTTTGAATTAATATATGACATCATAGAGAAGAAATCTTATGCATTGGTGCAAGATTTGAAAGAATTTATGATATATGTATTACATTCTCCTATAATTTCTGATTTTCCCAACAATGCAGTAAAAAGAGTTCTAACTCAGCTTGATAGAGATGGAAAGTGGGGAAAATGGATTGCTAAGATACTTGAGTTTGATCTAGATATCAAACCTACCAACTTGGTAAAAGGACAAGGTTTAGCTAAACTTCTGGTTGAATCAAATTGTAAGATACTTGGTATCAATATTGTTATGCAGATTACAAGAGAGGAGAATCCACAAGAACCTTCCTTCATTGAATATACTACTCCTCTTCCTTTACACATTAATGAGAAATTTTTACTTTCAGATTGGTATAAATACATAGCGAATTTTATTCATGATTTTATGTATCCTCTTGAATTCACCAAGAATTAGTTAAAATATTTGAGAATCAAGGCCATGAAGTATTGTATTATAAACAAAAAATTGTATTGGAAAGATCCTTTAAATATCCTCTTATTATGTATGAATGAGAATGAAACTGAAGGAGTAATTGAGCAGTTTTATGAAGGAATTTTTGGAGTACATTATGCTTGCAAAGAATCTGCATATTAAATTTTAAGAGAAGGTTTCTATTGGCCAAAAATATTTTCACAGTTGGAAAAAAATTAAGGAGTTGCATTCCATGTCATATATTCACTGGATAACAAAGTCTAGCAACACTTCCCCTTGTTCCAGTTTCAGTTGAAGCTCCTTTCCTACAATTAGGATTAGATTTCATAGGAGAAATAGTTCCAGCATTAAGTAATCAACATAGATGGATATTAATGCCCACTGAATATTTTACCAAGTGGGTAGAGGAAATTCCTATCAAGAATGAAACAAATATAGTGGTAAAAAAATTCAATGAAGAAAACATTTTGTCCATATTTGGTTTCCCCAAGACAAATTGATACATATAATGCTCAAGCTTTCAGTAGTATTAAAATGATAGAATTTTGTCAAAAATATCATATTAAATTACATCATTATACACCTTATTATCCTAAGGGTAATGGGTTGGTAGAATCATAAATTAAAATTCTAGTTAAAATCATTAAGAAAGTATTGACAAATCACAAAAGGAGTTGGGAAAGTCATCCCAAATATGCAGTATGGGACAACATAGTTTCACCTAAAAGATCTACTCATAAATCTCCTTTTCAACTTGTATATGTGATTGAATCAAATTTTCCAACACAGTTAGTATTTACAGTTATGAAATTCTTGCAGGAGTCATATGGAGAAGCTGATGATATTTCTAGGATAATCAATCAAAGTATTGAGTTGAATCAGGATAGAGATGAAGTTCAGTATAAAATTCGACAGTACCAAGTTAAAATGAAGAAATTGTTTGATAGGAAGGCCATATAATGATATTTCAAACAAGGAGACTTATTGTTGAATGGGATGCCAGAAGAGAAGAAAGAGGAAAACATGGAAATTTTTACAATTTGTGGTTGGGACATTTCAACATTGTTAAAGTAAAGGGAAACAATAAATTTGTTCTACACAACTTGGAAGGACAATATTCTTCATTTCCAATAAATGGGAAATACCTCAAGCACTATATTCAATATTAAGTTCTTGCATCTTCATCATTGTAAATTTTCGATGTTCTTTAAAATTTCAGCATCAAAGTGTGTTTTTCATAGCAAAGAATCCATAACATGAAGAGAAGGCACGTGGATCTTTAAGTTCTCTGTATCCTGCAGGTGCCCAAATGGATCTGATGTTGTAACTTATTTTCACCCTAGTTTTATTTTTTCTTTTTCCCTTATGTTGAAAAAAGAAAAATAAAAAATGTATAAAACAGAGAATAATAAATAAATAAATAAATGAAAAGAAATAAATAGAAAATAAAAAATAGAAAGAAAAAGGGATATATATATATATATATATATATATATATATATATATATATATAATCCCTAAGGTTGGTGCACTAGTTAAAATCCCGCTATGCCATTATATTAATTCTTTTTTAATTTCCTAGGATTTATTTATTGTAATAAGAAATGATTTGACACTTTTTACTATAGCGATAAAGCATGATTGGAAACAAGTGGTTTTGATCATCCCCACCCAGATCAATGGTGGAGAATGAATTCGGGACCCCCCCCGCGCTTTCGAAGGTTAACGGGGTGGGTCTGAAATTTATATTTGATATTACTTCCCAACCATGTGTGGCAGCCCCACAATGAGTTCGGAACCCCCCCCCCCCAACCCGCCCCCACTCAAAAACCATAAACCTCCTACCCCCCCTAGAAAACCACTCTACACTCCCGTCACCGCTCGCAGCCTTGTTCATGCCATGCCACTTGTAATTCCCTCATTCGTTCCTATCATATAACCGTTATATCAATTAATTTCTTCCACAAACAACTAAATAACCGTTAAATTAATTTAATCCTTCCCGCCAACGTCTCGTGAATTAATTATATGCTCCCAAAAATAATTAAAACCTGTAACTCTTCTAAAACTTCATTTTTAAATAATTTTATCACCTGCATATTCCCCTTTCTCCATTTATATTTGCAGCAGTGCAGGTGAAATTATGAATTATACCAATTCGCAGTCATCTCCTACACTAGTAACCGTCGTAGTCTTGTAATTTGACACACAACCTGGTAATTTAACTATTTAACAGTGTCTACTCTCAAAATCAAGTCCAAATTGGTCATAGAAAGCCCTATGCTACCCACTGTGATAAATTTGGATGAGCTTCCCCTGGTCGATACCCAATACAAAATATCAGAAACCCAGTGTGAATTCGACCTCTATGAACTTCACAACTGGGAAAACCATAAATTTCTTGATGTCAGTGACGAATTGAGTATTTGGGAATCTTTTATACCTCAATTTTTCTTTCTCCAAACTCATGATTTTCTTGATTTTTTTACCTGGTGCCATCTAAGGTATCTTCCCAGTCAGAGGGTTGTAATTTACCAAAACAATAAAGTATTATTTGCAATTACACCCGAGTCAACATGCCAATCCCTCAAAATTGATTTCCAATCCCCTCTATATCCCTTTTTTGTTGATCCCCTGATTGAAATATATCAGAAACCCACATTTCCCTAGAGATCCCTTGTATTTGAAACTTTCCTACCTAAGAATTCCAAATTTATTAGGATTAATCCACCTTATTCTACTTCAATTTTCCCAGAAATTTAAAAGAAATTTATTTCTATGGTTTCCTGTCTGTTAGGACATCCTACTTATCAGTGGGATGATGAATTAATTTTATGATTTTTTTTCAGTTTTCTCTGTGGGTAAAAAACCATCATTAATTTTCAATTACAGTTAGTTTCTGTCGGACATTATCCATGATCATTTTCTTAATTTTTCTGTTGAATATGCTTCCAAACATCAATCAATACTTGTCTATTTACTTCTATTTTATCAAGCAGAAAGATTCAAATTCCCATTGCAGAAGTTAGATAGAGAAGGAAGGCCTCAATTTGTAATTCACTGGAATTCCTTAGGAAGGATGATCCAAAATTATGAAGGAACGCAATAAAATACAGAAATACACATAAACATATAGATGTAGTAGGAGTAAGACTTCATTTCATTAGTATCACATAACTGAAATATGCTTACAGGCAGAATGGAAACAAACTAGCTAGGGCACTATTAGCTTATCTCTGAGAAGAGATGTGGCGGCTACAGACCTCTGAAATATGTCAAAATGAGGCTCGAAGGCATATTTATTATTGAGAAACAATGGAAAACCATAAACATCCAAAATCCTAGCCCTAGGAGATGAAACACCAAACTATGGGCCCCGTTGGGGTAAATTGGTACATCAATTTCCCGGGGTCGTAACTTTAGCATACGATCTCTATTTGATGCACATGATATCTTCTTAGAAATATCTATCCGAGGAATAAAACTATTGGTAGTGAATGTCATATGAAAAACCCACTTTTTTTTATGTGATTTTCCAAAAAATTGTCATTTAGGGCCTCAAAACATCTCTGAAAGTTCAGGACCCAAAAAACTGCCAAACATAGTAAATTGTGCTACAATTAAGGAAACTGAAAAACTGAAAGAAAAAATGGTGGGGGTACAAATGGAATAGGTAGGTGGCCACCAATATCATCCTAGATCATTCCTCCCTCCTTCGGAAGAAATGGTCCCCATTGTGTTTAGTTCCTCCATGAAATGAGGAAACTTCTGCTGAACTTGGTCCCAAGTGAGCCACTTTCCCTGGTGAAGCAGTTGGCCTACTTTGACAACTCGATATAGCTGGATCCTCTGCTGGAGGATGTTCTTGGTCTATGTGTCCATGATTCAATCAATTGTGGCTTGTTCCATGCAGTCTGGGTTTAACTATATTGGTGTGAGTTGTTCTGCCATGTCGGATGTGTCCATTAGAGCTGGAAAGTAGGGCCAAAGGCGGTCCACATTGAACACTAGGTGAAAAATAAGGAATGGTGCAATACTGAGCTCGAAGGAATTGTCCCCTACAACCTCGATGATGGTGTATGGACCATATCAGAGCGGGCGAAGCTTTCGGTGGGGTCCAACGAGGCGCTCATTTTACAAATGTAGCCACACTTTGTCGCCCACCTGGAAGTTATGTGGCACCCGATGTTGATCATGTCGCTACTTGTACTTAGCTTTGGCTCTATCCAATATGTCACGAACCTATTGGTGGATGTGCTAAATACGCTCAATGAATTTTTTCACCTTTTCATATTCAAATTGGACATGAGTTGAATCGGCCTGAGTAGCCGCAAATGACATGGCTACATTAATGAAACAGAGTGGATGGAATCCCAAGCCCACTGATCCGGATTTTATGCAGGAACGCAACAGAATACAGAAATAACCATGAACATAGAGATGCAGTGGAAATAATGCTTCATTTCATTAATATCAAATGACAAATATTAACCACAGGGCATAAATAGAAATAAAATATATTTAAGTCTTTAGGCAACGAATCTAGGGGAATGTGATGGCTACCGACCTCTGAACTGTGTTACAATGAGGCTCGAGGGCCTATTTATTGTTGAGAAACAATGTAGAATCTGAAACGTCCAAAAACCTAACCGTAGGAGATGAGGGGCCAAAACTGTGGGCGCCCGTTTGGGTAAATTGGTGGTTCAACTTCCTGGGGGCATAACTTTGGCACCCGATCTCCGTTTGACGCGTTCAATAGCTCGTTAGAAAGATCTATCCGAGGAATTCAATTTTTGAATGAGCAACATCGGTCCCAAAAAATGTCGTTTAGGGCCTCAAAACGGCTCTGGAAGTTTAGGACCCGAAAAACTGCTAAAAATAGTAAGTTTTGTTGCAACTTGGAAATTGAAAGAACTAAATATGGGGGTTCAAATGGAATAGGTGGGTGGCCACCAATATCCACCTGGATCATTAAGCCCCCAAAATGGCTCCGAGAGTGGAGGACCCGAAAACCTGCTAAAAATAGTAAGTTGTGCTGAATGTGAAAAGCTGCAAGAATTGATGATGTCTGGTCCAAATGGAATAGGTGGGTGGCCACAGTATCCAGTATCACATGGATCATTCACTCCTCCTTAGGAAGCAATGGTGGCCACAAATTTCGTCCTCCATGAGATGAGGGCGGAGTCCTGGCCAGGCCCAGGTAATGGATATGGCAGAAAGATTTCATGGACTGGAATGAACATGCTGGATGCGTTTAGTAAATTTGGTTTCTTTATCAGCCTCATACAGTACATGTTTGGATTCTGTATGTGTAGTTGCAGGATGTATGGAAACATCAGGTGGTGGTGCATTGGGAGTAAGATCAATGGAGTGCTTGTCCTGACAGTGTAGAGGAACCTCTATGAGTGAGGAGAAATTGTCATCGTATTCCTCCATGACTTTGTCCATCTGCTGCAGCCGTGAAAAGGAGCCCTGTTTCGAGGTTGTGGCCACAATATTCTTCTTTCCCTGTGAGTGAGTCGTAAGGAAAATGAATTTCCTGGTCTGGGAAACAATCTTCTTGATTGTTTTCGGTAGTCAAAGATAGCGGGAGCGGTACTATAGGTATCACCTTTACGATTATTCCCAAAGTAATAATAACAACCGCCAGAGCCTAGACTCATACACAGCATGTCGTCTCCATAAGTATGGTTGGCCCAATAATACATCAGCTACATCAAGAGGAGCAACATCACACAATACCTCATCGGTGAATGGCTTGATACTGTATGGAAGTCGGCACTGCTGGCGGATGCGGAGATCTCTCCCTGGGTGGAGCCACCCGATGGTATACGGCTGCGGGTGTGCTATGGTTGGTAGGCCGAGCCGCTTCACGACGTCTGCAGAAATGAGGTTCTTTTGGCTTCCGCTATCGACGAGAAACTGCAGCGGAGAACCCTTCACCCACATCTGCGACTGGAAGAGGCGCTCCCCCTCCTCTGGATCCTCTAGACCCTCCTTCTGGATCTTGGTGGTGGCAACAATGGCACTGGGATCCGCATCAATGATCTTCTTCCCTTTGTCATTGCCTTTGTCTGGTTCTAACTCAGGATCAGAAAATGCATCTGATTCGGGTGCCTTTAGTTCAGCCACCAAAGACTGTTTGGCCCGACACTCGTTTGTGCTGTGAGTGGGGCTGTTATGAAATTCACACCACTTCCCCGTGTCCTTCTTTGGATTTGTGGTGTTGTTCTGAGTCACATTGCTTTGGCCTTGCCCCTTGTTCTTCGATTCGGGGGCACCTTTCGGATTCGCAGATCCAAAGTCTCGCTTCTTCTGCTTAAATTTCTGCTCGATCTTGGCGGCATAGCGATATGCCATGCCAAGTGATGTAATGTCGAGGAACTCCATTTCCTCCTGAATGTGTTTGTGCAGACAGCCGCGGTACTTGAGCACCAAATGTCTCTCCGAATCTTTAATACCCAACTTTGTGCGCAGGGTATGGAACAGATTCGTCAGTTCATGCACATCTTGATCCTTTTGTTGCCGCAGCGTGGTCCATTGGATGTATTTGTCCTCATAGCTCCCCACGGGGTAATATTGTTCCTTGATGCCGTCTCGGAATGAATTCCAAGTGGGTGTGGTCGAAAACAGAGAGGGTTCCCCTTCGCCCTCTTGCTCACGGTAGGTTTCCCACCAGTCTTTGACATGGGGGGCGGCTTTGAGGAGTGCAAAAATAATCTTTTCTCGGTCAGAGAAGTCATGGATCGAGAAATACCCTTCCAACAAATTTAACCATCTGTCTACAGCGTCTGCATCTATTTTTCCTTCAAATATAGGAATGTCAAAGTTTACCTGTACCTTGAAGGGAGTGGCGTCTCCAGAGTGGCTGTTGGATGCAGATGCGCCATATGTGGGCAGTCGTTGAAGGATTTGAGCAAAGTTATCCATCATCACGTTCCTTTGTTTCTCGAGGGCCTCCTCGAGCAGTATTTTGATAGGATCTCCTGCTCCCTCGTCTTTCTTTTCTTCCGCCATGGGAGGTCGACGGGGTTTGCGAGGCTGATCTTGCAAGGGTTCAACCAGATCGAGCCCTAACTCCTTATACCCTGACCGCGTTGGGGACATGCAAAGAAAAACAAAGAAAGAGCAGACCTCCTCTGATACCACTAATCCAGATTTTATGCAGGAACGCAAAAAAATATATAAATAACCATGAACATAGAGATGCAGCGGAAATAATGCTTCATTTCATTAATATCAAATAATAGAAATATGCTTACAGGCATAATGGAAATAAAATAGCTAGGGTGCTGGTAGCGAATCTCTGAGAAGAGATGTGATGGCTACCGACCTCTGAACTGTGTTACAATGAGGCTCGAGGGCCTATTTATTGTTGAGAAACAATGTAGAATCTGAAACGTCCAAAAACCTAACCGTAGGAGATGAGGCGCCAAAACTGTGGGCGCCCGTTTGGGTAAATTGGTGGTTCAACTTCCCGGGGGCATAACTTTTGCACCCGATCTCCGTTTGACGCGTTCAATAGCTCGTTAGAAATATCTATCTGAGGACTTCAATTTTTGAATGAGTAACATCGGTCCATGGACCCATGTTGCTCTCCATTTTCCCAAAAAATGTCGTTTAGGGCCTCAAAACGGCTCCAGAAGTTCAGGACCCGAAAAACTGCTAAAAATAGTAAGTTTTGTTGCAACTTGGAAATTGAAAGAACTCAATATGGGGGTTCAAATGGAATAGGTGGGTGGCCACCAATATCCACCTGGATCATTAAGCCCCCAAAACGGCTCCGAGAGTGGAGGACCCGAAAACCTGCTAAAAATAGTAAGTTGTGCTGAATGTGAAAATCTTCAAGAATTGATGGTGCTGGTCCAAATGGAATAGGTGGGTGGCCACCGATATCCACCTGGATCACCCACCTAAAAGGGGCTATGTCTGGTTGAGCTATGGAGAGCCCGATTATAGTTGTGTTGTACATAGGGGAGGCTCTCATCCCATGTGCATGTATGCTTTAAGTTGTACATGCACAGAATGTGTATGATCATCCTATTGATGACCTTTGTCTAGCCATCAGTTTGGGGATGGAAAGCTATGGAATTGGTGAGCTTGGTGTCCAACATTGACTAGAGGTTGGACTAACATTTACCGAGGAACCTATTTTCCCGATCTGAGATAAAAAATAGTGGGATCCTAAAGTGTAAATACACCCTTTCAAAGAGGAATTTAGCATTGTCTTATGTTGTGACATTCTTCTTTTAGGCCACCATAATGGCCATGTTCGAGAATCTGTTGATGACCAAAAAAAAAAACAGTCATTTCCATTCTTATTAGAAGGAATTATTGACATGTAATCCATGGATATCAACTCCCAAGGTCGACTAGGGGTAGGCAGCAGAGTATAGAGGCCTTGATTCTTGATGGTTGGTTTGGCAATGACACAAGCAGTGCAAGATCTGATGTACTTCTTGAAATCTTGTTGAAGGTTTGGCCAATAGAAATACTTCTATAATACTACCACTATTTTCTCGTCCCTGAAATGCCCAGCAAACTGACTTTAGTGCGCTGACAAAATCATCTTGACACGCTCTCTTGAAGGAACACAAAGGTGTCCCAAGTGATATATCAGTGCATCCTGGAGGTGAAAATTTGGAACTTGCTTACCCTCCAAGAGCATCTTGTATGTGTGGCCGAATTCTAGATCGCTCTTGTAGAGAAGTGGCCAATCAGAAGTCTTGTGCCCACAAGAGTTGAGCACAGTGGTTAGCACCACAATCGATGGCCAACTGAGGCAGTCTACAACATTATTGGTGTTTCCCTTCTTGTACTTGATATTAAAATGAAATTGTTGCATATATGTGGACCAGTTTTGATGGTGATTGTTTTGCAACTTGTAGAAATTTAATACACAAAATACATGTATTTCCTGTATTCTCCTTATCTAACAATAATATGCTACTGTTAAATACAGGATCACTTCTACAAAATATTTGCGTAATTTGAAACACAATCGCCAATCACAATATCATGAAGAAAGATCACTCACACATAACATAGATAATTTACCCGGGGAAAGCTTATAGCTAAAAACCCAATTATATTCTATTATGTATTATATCATAGATCATGAAACAATTACATACAAAGCTCTAATCCAAGAGCTCTCAGTACATGAGCAAACTGTGTCACATTGTCATACAAAATTGGCAAGTTCCTTATCCAATTTACTGTCTCCAGACAACCTTCCTCCACTATGCAATCCCAGCTGATAGCAATCCTTGAATGAATGAAATCCTACCTACCTTGACTGCACAATCCTCATGGGCACATCCAATGTGTGTGTGGTTTCATGTGTGAAACCGGATAATGTCACAACTGATAGTTTACTTCCCTTTCACCTAGAACTCAACTAGGTCTCCATTGGATCTGACATGCATGCAATTAATAATAGTAAATATTCAATTGCATGTGAGGCTACTAATTGTGAATTAATTAATAATTAATTCACTTGATCTGTCACTAGTGTATATTCAGCTACAACTAGCACAACTGAGTTTAACTCACTTAACTGAGTTAAAAAACTTTACAACTTTCATAACTGCACTTCCAAATCTGTTACAACTTCAAATCACTCAGTTACAACTAATTCCACTTCCATGTCCCACCAACAAACCTATTAACTCAAAATTCCTTTAGCTAACTGATTTTCCACTTCAATTAACTATTTCCAAGTGCTCATTGATAATAGATTATTGTTTATTGTCCAACTAATATTAAGGGATAATAATAGTTGACATGCATCTATAAATAGAAATTCAATCTATAGATAGAACTTGCACATACATCTATATATAGGCATGCATCTATATATAGACATCCACCTAAAAATAGCCTGAGGCTCCATCCTAGTGTAGGTGCTTAATTTTCACTAGGATCTTCTTGTTGAATCTCAACACTCCCTCTCAATAAGAAAGGGATTATCCTTCACCCCAATCCTGTCTCTATGGTATTCGAATTTTCTCCCGGTGAGCGCCTTCGTCAGAATATATGCATCCTGATCTTCCATAGGAATGTAATGAAGTAACATGATTCTCCTCTGCACACAATCTCTAAGATGATGGTACCAAATATCTATATTCTTAGATTTATCATGAAACACAGGATTAATTGAGATTTTAATGAAACTCTGATTATCACAATGAATCGATGTTAGATCTAAATGAGAACCAAAAAACCAACCAATATATTTCTCATCCAGATAGCCTCACATGGAGCTTGAATCGGTGCCATGTATTCTTCTTCCAATGAATTAAGTACCACGGATCTCTTCTTCCTATTGTACCAAGAAACAGTTGTAGATTCAATGCTAAATATCCCCCCTGATGTGCTCTTTTTGTCCGATGGGTTGCTCGCCCAGTCTACATTCGTGAAGCCATGCAACTTCACCTCATCCATCTATCTATACCAAAAAACATACTCTGATGTGCCCCTCAGGCATCTCAGGACATGCTTACCCACCTTCCAAAAGAGCTTGGTAGGCTGAACCATAGCTTGACTCAACTGGTTAACCGCATATAAAATGTTCGGTCTCGTGTTCACTAGATACATTAGCAAACCCAATAACTGTCGATATACAGTAGCATCCACTACCTCTCTAGAAGTAGCATCCTCTTTCCTCTAGTTTCCTAGAAGAGGAGTATCCATGGGTTTGCAGCCCTCCATGTGAAACTTACCCAGTATCTCCCTTGCATAGTTGCCTTGAGACACAAAAATTTCACCATGTCGCTGCCATATTTCCAATCCAAGAAAATAATGAAGGAGGCCATATCCTTCATCTCGAACTCCCTTGCAAGATCCTCCTTGCATGAGTGTATCAGCTGCTCATCACCAGTCAATATTAAATCATAAACATAAAGAACAATGCCATAAAATCTTACCCTCCACCACAATTTGGTATAGGTTTGCATCTGCTTCACTTTAGGTGAAGCCCATTCCGGTGAAATAGTCATCTATCAGAATGTACCAAGCGCAGGGTGCTTACTTCAGCCCATACATTGCTCTTTTGAGTTGGCACACATGTGACTCGTTGTTGAAGATATCAAAACCTTCATGCTTCTCTATGTACACCTCTTCCTCAATGATCCCATTGAGAAATGTAGTTTTCACATCCATCTAATGAATGTGTCAACCCATCTACGCTGAGCGAGAAAGGATGGTCCTTATGGAAGAATACCTTGCGATAGGTGCGAATGTCTCTTCATAATCTATCCCCTCAATCTGTGAAAATCCCCGTGCCACAAATCAGGCTGTGTATTTCTCAACACTCCCATCAGTAGCTTGCTTTACCTTGTAGATCCATCTCGAACCTACCATTGATTTATCAACTGGCCTTGGAACAATTTCCCAAGCATTTATTTTGACAATGGAGTCAACTCCTCCTCCATTGCATCTACCCATGTGGGCTCCTGCACTGCTTCCTAAAAGGAATATGGTTTAGTCACGATAAATTTTCTCATGAGAGCCATGTATCTAGTAAATTGGTCAGGAGACTTTCTTTGTCTGTGCTGTGAAGTAGGGGCTCCTACATTTTGTGCAGCATCAAGTCTCAGCCTATCAGCTTCAGTGGTATGCCTTATGTCAGTTATGATGGTTGGCTCTGTGTGAGTGAACTCCTCCACTCCATGAACCTCCTCCTGTGGCTGATCCACATCTAGAGACTCATCTTTGGGAACTAGTAGTTCCTCCTCCACATGTAAGTCCAAATCCCTCTCAAGTGACAACCATGTGGCTTTCCCCTCATCGAATTGTATATCCCGTCGCACCATAGTCATTCAACTATTTGGAAAATACACATGATAATTATGGGGTGTTTCTATGTACCCCACAAAAATCCCAACTTCAGCAGTTGACTCCAGTTTCTTCCTAGCATCCTTGGTCACATGCACATAAACAGATGAGCCAAAAATCTTAAAGTGTGAAACATTCGGTTTCTTACCAGTGAAATATTCTTCAGGTGTACTCATGCCAAGTACTCTAAGAGGGCAACAATTTTTCACATAAACCGCAGTGTTGCATGCTTCCGCCCACAAATGCATTGGTAGGCCCTAATCATGCAACATCACTCGTGCTGCACCTATGATCGTTATGTTCTTCCTCTCCACGACCCCATTTTATTTTGGGTTATGGGGCACTATGAGTTCTCTTCGAATTCCTTATTTTCTTTAGAAGTTATTGAATTCATTAGAGATATATTCTCCACCATTATCTCTTCTAAGAGCCTTCACTTGATTCCCCGAATCTTTCTCCGCCAATGCCTTAAACTCACAAAACTTTGAGAATGTTTGATCCTTCTTCTGCATGAAGAAGATCCAACATTTACGAAAAAAATCATCAACAAAAAAAACATAGTACTTATGTTTTGCTATTGAAACAATCGATAACGGTCCACACATGTCTATGTGAACCCTCTCAAGGATCCCTGAAGCACAGTTCTCCTTCTCATGAAAGGTGGACTTTACATAATTCCCCATGGTGCAACCCTTACACTGATCTAACTGAGCAAGTGTTCCCACTGGAAATCCAGTAGATATTTGCTGCATGAATTTCAAGGCTCCATAATGAAGATGGACTAATCGCTTGTGCCATAATTCGCCCTCATCCCAACTCCCCACTTTTTCCACCTTTCCCATCATGGTAGCACATCCATATACCTCTAGCTTGTATAGATTCTTAACTCGAATCCCTATCCTCTTGGCTTGACCTATTGTTTTATGTCACAAGAAAGCTTTTCCATCGCTAAAAACAATGTCATAGAATATATCTTCCAACATAGCGACTGAGACCAATTTTTTCTTCAGACCTGGAACATGCATAACATATTTCAATTGAAATGGTTTACCATACTCCATATTTCAATTGAAATGGTTTACCATACTTTCCTCCAAGTCACTGAAAAGTTCCTTATCTCTCGTCATGTGAAAGGAAGCGCCACTATCCAAATGCCACACCAATCCCAATGCACTTGACACCATGCATGCGATCAAGGAGAATTCAAGCTCAAATTTCAAGGCAAGGGCCCCGCCAGCTGCAGCTCCAGCAGCCTTCTTGTTCTTCTTCTTTTGCGAACAGTTAGTAGCAAGATGGCCATGTTCATGACAGTGAAAACACTTCACCTTGGACATATCTAGCTTCTTGCGTTTAGACTCAGATTTAGAATGGAATTTATTCCCCTTCCCCTTCTTTGCCTTTGAATCCAAAGCAAAATCCTCTTCGTCATCATGTTTTGATCAAGATCCATGTCTGGTGTTCTGCTTGAACTCCTCCTGTACCAGATCTGACCACAGTTGTTCCCAATCTGACAATTTTTCTCGTCTGTTGACAGAGTCTTCATAACTGTGCCAACTCTTAGGAAGTCCCAAGAGAGCCAAGCTCACCAAATCATCATCAACAATAGTTATTCCCACACTCCCCAGTTCATCCCTACATTGGAAAAACTTTGTGAGATACTTTGGAATGGTGTTGCCCTTTTCCATCTTGATCTTTCGGAGTTTATCTTTGAGCACCGATTTCGTATGTTCGTTGTTGCTTTGGAATAGATCCGTCAATGCCTTCCAAATAGAATATGGTGTGGCTTTCCAATGGAGGCTTGAGACAATGTGGTCTCGTACTCCCTCCAACAAAATCCTCCTCGCCTTTTCCACATTCTTTCACCATGCATCAAGATTTGCAGCATTTGCAACACCTGGCTTAGGAACGTCTTTTTCAATGAATTCCTCCATGCCATTGTCTTCGAGTACTGCCTCCATCCTATCCTTCCAAGAAATATAGTTCGAGCTACCCTCGAGTTCATATTCTAACCTCAAGCCATTGAAAGCCATTTCTATCTTGAATCAGTTGTAGCGCCAATAAATTATTTCTACAAATTCAAATTCTTTCCACTAAGAAACTCAGCTCCTGCTTCAAAATTACAATTTCCTATGCTTTGATACCATGTAGAAATTTAATATTGTCTCCAGACAACCTGCCTCCACTGTGCACTCTCAGCTAATAGGAATCCATGAATGAATGAAATCCTTCCTGCCTTGACTGCGCAATCCTCATGGGCACATCCAATGTGTGTGTGGTTGCATGTGTGCTACCGAAGAATGTCACAACTGATAGTTTACTTTCATTTCATCTAGAACTCAACTGGGTCTCCACTGGATCTGACATGCATGCAATTAATAGTAGTAAATCTTCAGTTGCATGTGAGGCCACTGATTGTGAATTAATTAATAATTAATTCACTTTATCTCTCACTAGTGTATCTTCAGTTACAACTAGCACAACTGATTTTAACTCACTTAACTGAGTTAAACTACTTTACAAATTTCATAACATCACTTCCAAATCTGTTACAACTTTGAATCACTCAGTTACAACTAAGTCCACTTGCATGTCCCACCGACCAACTTCTTAACTCGAAATTCTTTTAGCTAATTCATTTTCCACTTCAGTTAACTATTTACAAGTTCTCATTGAGAATAGATCATTTTTTATTGTCCAACTAATATTAAGGGATAATAATAGTTGACATGCATCTATAAATAGACATGAAATCTATAAATATAACTTGCACATACATCTATATATGTGCATGCATCTATAAATAGAATTTTCTCATGCATTTATAAATAGACATCCACCTAAAAATAGACTGAGACTCCATCCTAGTGTAGGTGCTTAATTTTCACTAGGATCTTCTTGTTGAATTTCAACACAACTTCCCTTGTGTCTGTATGAGCTACAGGGGTCTGTGGTCTATGTGGATGATTGTTTCCTTGCCCAAAATGTAATGCTTCCATTGTCAGAAATCCTGCACAATGGAATACGTCTCTTTGTCATAAGTGGGATACTTCTGGATTATGTCGAACAGTGTCTCACTGTGATATGCCACTAGATGCCCCTATTGAGTAAGAACTGCCCCAATAGAATAGTCAGAGGCATATGTCTCGATCTAAAATGGTTGTTACAAGTCTGGTAATGTGAGCATTGATGCAGAGAAGAGGTGATGTTTCAAATCTACAAACACATTTTGTTGAGATTCATACCAAAAGATTTTTTCTTTCGCTCCTCCCTTGGTGACTTGATTCAAGGGCCAAGTGATATGAGAGAATCCCAACATGAACCCGTGGTAGAAATTAGCAAGACCAAGAAAGATGCGAAGCTTTATTAGAGTGGTTGCGGCTGGCCAATCCCGAATGACTTGGATTTTGTTTAGATCCACATGCACCCCATGCTCATCAATAATGTATCCCAAATACTAAACATGGGTCATTCCAAAAGTGCACTTCTCCAAATTGGCACACAACTTGTGTTGCTGCAGTGTTTGGAGGACCTGTCAGATGTGGTGGAGGTTCTCTTCCCAAGTTTGGATGAAGATCATGATGTAATCCAAGTATGCTACTACAAATGAGTTGGTGAATGGCCATAAGATGTCATCCATCAACCTCATGAAGGTTGTGGGAGCATTCAACAACCCGAAAGGCATGACCAACCATTTCAAAAGGACCTCCTTGGCTTTGAAGGCAGTATTCCACACATCAGAGTGTTTGATTGGTACCTAGTGATATCCAGACTTCAAGTCAATCTTGCTGAATTATTTTTCTCCCTTGAGCTGGTCCAAAAGGTCATCAATTTGTGGGATCAGGTACCTATTCCGGACAATGATATTGTTCAACACCCGATAGTAAAAACAGAGCCTCCAAGTCCCATCCTTCTTCTGCACCAACACGATTTGACTCCCACAGGGTGATGAACTCGACTGGATGTGACCTTTCTGCAGAACATCCTGAATCTACCTCTTTATTTCTTCATTCTCTAGGCTAGAGCGTCGATACATTAGTCCATTGGGAAGCGACACACCTGGGGTCAAATCGATGGGCTGTTTGACCTGACAGTGCAGAGGCACCCCTACGAGTGAGGTGAAGATGTCCCCGTACTCCTCTGCGACCTTTTCCATTTGTTGTTTTCGTGCGGAGGAGCCCTATCTAGAGTTTATGGCCATAGTTTTCTTCTTTCCCTGAGGGTAGATCATCATGAAAAAAAATTTCTCAGTTTTGGAAATGAGCTTACTACATTGTTTTTTAGTAACCAAAGAGATGGCGGTAGGCATTGCTACCTCTAGTATCCTATACAAATTATTTCCCAAAGTAACAATAATAGCACGAGGTTGGGACTCATACACAACATGTCTTCCATAAGTATGGTTGGCCTAATAATACATCACAAACATCAAGAGGAGAAATGTCACATAATACCTCATCTGTGAAGGGCTTGAGGTTGTAGGGAAGGCAACACTGTTGGCTGACACAGAGATCCCGTAGCTACTCAATGGTGTATATTTTTGGGTGTGTTATGAGGTTCTTTTTTCTCCAGCTTCATGACCTATGCTGAAATGAGGTTCTTTTTTCTCCAGCTGTCGACAATGAACTGTACTGAGGAACCCTTTACCCACACCTGGGAATGGAATAGGCGCTCTCCCTTCTATGGATCTTTGGGTTCCTAATTCTGGTTCTTCGTGGTGGAAACGGTGGTGTTGGGCTCTGTATTTATAAGCTTCTTCCATTTTTTATTCCCCTTGTCAAGTTTTGATTCAGATTCGGCCCATGCCTCTGATTTAGAATCCTTCTGCAGTTTTGGGGCACCTTTCCCTTACTTCTGATTCAAAGATCCAAAGTCTCGCTTCTTCTGTTTTAAATTTTGTTCAATATTGGAAGCATACTAGTATGTTGCACTAAGCAAGGAGATGTCAAGGAAATCCATTTCCTCCATAATTTGTATGTGTAGATAACTGTGGTACTTCAACACCAAATTTTTCTCTGAATATTTGATACCCAATTTTGTGTGCAGGGTATGGAACAGATTCGTTTGCTCATCAACATCTTGATCCCTTTGCTGCCACAGCGTAGTCCATTGTATGTACTCGTCCTCATAGCTCCCCACAGGATAATATTGTTCCTTGATGGTGTCTCCTAAATAATCCCAAGTGGGTGATTCAAAAAACATTGATGGTTCCCTCTCGTCCTTTTGCTCACCGTAGGTTTCCCTCTAGTTCTTGACATCTGGGGCGACTTTGAGGAGTGCAAAAGTAATATTTTCTCGGTTGGAAAAGTCATGAACCGAGAAATACCCTTCTAATAGATTCAACCATATATATATGATGTCTGCATCAATTTGTCCCTCAAATATGGGAATGTCAAAGTTTACTTGTACATTATAAGGATTTGCGCCTCCAAAGTGGCTGTTGGATGAAAATGTGCCGTCGGTGGGCAGTCGTTGAAGGATCTTCGAAACGTTATCCATCATCGCGCTCCTTTTTTTCTTGAGGGCCTCCTCGAGAAATATTTTGATAGGATCTCCTACTCCCTCATCTTTCTTTTCATCCCCCTTGGGTGGTCGTTGGGGTTTGTGAGGCTGATCTTGCAAAGGTTCAACCAGATCAAGCCCTAACTCCTTATACCCCGACCTAGTTGGGGACATGCAAATAAGAATCGAGAAAGATCAAACTGCTATGATTCTAGTAATTCATACTTATGTAGGAACACAATAAAATACAAAAATACACATAAAATCAGAGATGTAATAGAAATAAGACTTCATTTCATTAATATCACATAACTAAAATATGCTTACAGACATGATGGAAATAAACTAGCTAGGGCTCTGGTAGCTTATCTCTGAGAAGATATGTGGTGGCTACAAGCCTCTAAAATGTGTTAAAATGAGTCTCAAAAGGCTATTTATTAATGAGAAACAATGGAAAATGATAAACATCCAAAAACCTAACGCTAGGAGATGAAACACCAAACTATGGCCTCCGTTGGGGTAAATTGGTACATCAATTTCCCAGGGTTGTAACTTTGGCATACGATCTCCGTTTTACACACATGATACCTCTTTATAAATATATATCCAAGGAATACAACTACTCATAGAGAATTTCAAGTCAAAGACTAACATTCGATAGATGTGGTTTTCCAAAAAAAACGTCGTTTAGTGCCTCAAAACAGCTCCAGAAGTTCAAAACCCGAAAAACTACCAAAACTAGTAAATTGTGCTACAATTAAGTAAACTGAAAAACTAAAAAAAACAATGGTGGAGGTCCAAGTGGAATAGGCAGGTGGCCACCAATATCCACCTGGATCAAAGGAAGAACACAGAGGAATATTCCTTCAGTGACTTTGTGAATCAATTTCTACATATGTCTTTGTGTCTTCTCAACAGTGATGTTATACCAAGAATTTCACCTGAAATCACAAGGATTTTACACCTTACTGATGAAGAAAAAATTGGAGGCTGGTAGCTTTACCAAAATTATACTTAGATCATGATATATGGCTATGAAATTCCTCCCTACAGATTTCCAATATTTGTTCCAATAAGGATATTTCCCTTAAATACAAAATACAAATTATTAATATGGATGACTTACATTTTTGTATCCAGGAAGAAAATTAAAGCACAATTCAAGCTAAAGGCCCAAATTGGCCCTTTCATTGTAAATACGAGAGCAACAAAAAAGGAGGCAAATAATTTGTTAAAACACATGAAATTTAAGTTAAGTTTTACTTGGTCTTATGATCCCTTGCGGATTATTTCGAAGCTGGAAGTTGAGAAGAAGACAACAACCTATGCACATACAACCACGCTAGAAATAAAGCAGTATGAAAATCAAGAATAATGGCAATATTACACATTGCATGAGGTTGAACTCCAGTTCCTTAAGGAAAATAAACTAAAAGGTAAAGATAAATTTTATCTCCTAGAGTCTCTGACATTCAAGAAACAAACTTCAAAGTTTTCAAGAGAAGGAAGAAGACAAAGTGACTCATGAAGAGCCATTAGAAGGAGACAATTCATAGGATCATGCTAAAATGGTTTTGATGGGTTTTCATACTTATTCTTTTCCAAGAATTGAAGAGATCAACAAAAATTCTCCTATGACATCTATCTCTCATGGAACAACAAAACAAAATATTTTTGCTAGGTATAAATAAATTTAAAGGAAGAATGAAGCATTAAAGGCTACTACATACTCTAAATTTTGGAAATATTCTTCCACTACCTAGCACATACTTTTGCCTACACTTGATACTGAAACTGGACAATTTCAGTTCGACTTCTTGGAACCTAAATTTAGAATCCCTAAAAGTGAAAAATATTATAAAACATTTATTTTTGTTTTTGATACGAAGAAAATCCATGGAAATTATCAAATTGACCTTCTTAAGAAGGTAGATGAGATGATATATTCTACTATGGCCAGTTCAGCTTTGGAAACCTCCAAACTACAAGCTTCCCTAAATAATCTTCATACACAGTAAAAAATGGAGAAAATTTAATCTTTAGCAAAAGATACCAGAATTAAATCACTTGAAGATTTGGTGATCAAATTACGATATGATCCTAATTATGCCAAAGCAGCTAAAGAGATGATAAAGAACAAGAGTTGATATTCAAGAATTAAGGAAGAAAATTAAACTTCCTTCTACAGAACATCCATAGGCTAAATAAGTTGGTCAATTAGAGAAATAAAAATAGAATATTTTTAAATTGATAGTTGAACAAAATGTTCAGATTCAGAAAATGGGAGTTGATATGGAGACACTTTTAAAGGCAAAAGAACAACAACTCAGTGTTTCGGCTTCCATTCCCATAGAAACACCATCTACTGTAGACACTTTAATAGCAGGGACATATACAACAACAACAATAACAGTAAAGACACAGTCCACTGAAGCAACAATAGAATTGTCAAAAGTCATGGGAGACTTGTCTCTAAAGGATCAAGAAATTGAAAAACTTAAGATGTTTTTGCAGAAGCTTAAAGAACATAAAATCAAAACTAATAATGTTTACTTAGCTGAAATTCAAAATAATTTTAAGCTAACCAAGCAATTATAGGTTTAATAAAATTAATCTTTAATAGCACAAACTGTTTCCCAGGCTAAAGAGAATATGCTATTGATAAAAATGCATCAGTGACTGAACTATCGCCTTCGATTGAAATTATTTTTGAACAAGAATATTTATTACAAAGATAAAAAGCAGCATTGGAAGAAATAGAGGAATACCTCGACCACAAACTAGGAGAAGCCACAAGGATAATCAAAGTTATAAATTCCATGACAAAAGAAAAGCTTGAAGAATATGGCATTGAAGACAAAACTGAAGTTGTCTTGGAGGTAAGAAAGGTGCTCACTGAGAGAAATTTAATGTTATATATTGAAAAAAAGTGTCAAAATTTAGAAGTTTACATCTAAAAGTTTCACAGGAAATTCAATGCACTACAACATAAAGGACTTCCAGGTTTGTAGGGTATAGGTGATAAATTAATTCCATTGGAATATTATCAGCAGAGATTGAGATAACAGTTGATAAAACTAAATTTGCTAAACTCAGAGGAGTTATAGCTGGAAATGCTTTCATTGAAGGTTTAAGTTATGATTTTTTAATTCAACATGAAGTCAAGAATTTGTTTATAGCTAAGCCTACTTTGAGAAATATGCTGAAGTGGATGAGTTATAGAGAAAATTACTAAAATTTTCTATCCCCGATGAAAAGAGACCAGACAAATTATGTGAACTGATAGAATAAAAAGACACTTAATTTTCAGGAGCAGAATGCCAAGTTTTAGGAGAAGACAATGGGTTTACACGATAAGCACACAAAAAAACATATTTCTAGCTAAAATCATCAACAAAAGTCCTCGAAATATGTTCAAAATGTCAAATCAGTTCAGATTTCCTATTTTTTAGTTCTATTCTTGTAAAAATCCAAATCAGTTTGGATGATATATTTTCTAATAAATTTTGGTTCAAATTCCAGATATTTTGAATGAAACACTATAAGTACTTTTTATTTGAAGGACAAATGGTTGAACCCTTGTGATGAGCCTTGATATTACTATAAAATTTTAAGCTATTATTTAAGAAAATATAAGGATTATGGATTTGTTCTTAAGCAACTTGTGTGTCTCTGTGAGTTATTTCAGATATTCAATTTTGTTTTTTCTGCACATGTTCAAAGTAACATAGGATATTTTGGGTAAGAATAGTTTGAGTATCAATCTCTCTGAAATCCCCGGAAAAGTTATAATAATTTACGAACATTAGTTTATTGGACAATCCGTCTGAGATAACTCCTCTACATCTTTTAATTTTTTCCTTCTGTCATCTTTTGAATGTGTTTTGTTTGGCTATAGAAGTTTTTTTCACACTTATGCTCTAGATATGATTAATTAAATTCTCAGTACGAATGTTTAATAAATTGTGTATATTCTAAATTTCTTCATTTCAAATGAATTTGAAGATTAATTATGTTAAGGACAAAGAGTTATCCCTTCTATTTTCTCAGAAATACTTAATATTTACATCTATTAAAATTTAAAATCATTGGTCATACAATTAAAATTAAAACCAAAAACTTAACTTAGATGCTTTGGCATGGTTCCTTAGCCTAGAACTGTTTACAAAGTAACAACAAGTTCATTCCCTTCATCATAAAAAAATAATAGATATGACCATCAATCTAAATTTATCTAAGGATTTGATAAATTAATTGTTGGTCTTACATTTCGCAAATTCTTGGACTGTTTGGTTTCTCGAAACCCTAGATCACCTAGATTCTTTCCCTCATCTCCTCCACCTTCTTATCTATCTTAGTTAATGGCTCTCCCTATAAGGCCTTCAACCCTTCTAGGGCCCTAAAACAATTTACTATTATTGGTGCGATAAAGGGTCTATGCTTCTCCAAATCTAATGAGAAACATTTGCATCAACAATTTTTGGATGATATAATTCTCATGGGTTCCCTGATTATCCAAGAAGCATTATCTTTTTGAAAAGTAGAGGATGATTTTATAACTTCCTTGGGCATCGACATAAATTCACAAAATTTCAAGATATTCTTCTTTAATACTCCCCCTACTATTCAATTTGATATCACTAATCTATTGGTATTTGATAAAGGAGCATTTCCCATTAGCTATCTAGGAGCCCCTTTTTATCCCAATTCCTTGCGTACAAAATTTGGCCTAACTTCATTCAAAATTTACCAACTGATTGGATAGTTGGATTTTCCACTCACTTAAGATGGTTGGCAGAACTATCCTCCTTAAATATTTCATGGATGACTTACCCATATATCATTTATTTTCCCTTGAAACACCCCAAATCACCCTTCATTAAATCAAATTCCTTCAACAAAATTTCTTATGGGGAGGAGAGAAAAAGAAAAAAATGGGCACTAGCTTCTTGGGAGAAATTATGTCTCCCCAAAAACTCAGGAGGATTAGGCTTCCTGGATCCAAAATTTTTTAACACCATTTAACAGCCAAACTTTGGCGATGTTGGCTACAATAAGGTTAGGAATTATGGAAGAAAATATGGATTAGTAAATGAAACAACCAAATTTATAATGAACAACACATCCACACAACTCTCTTTCCAATGGGCTCATTTATCTGGAATCTAACTTGTTAAAGAAAACATTTACTACAATAACATTTCTTTTGGGAAGTCAACGATGGAAAATTTTCTCTCTTTTGGGATGATTCTTGGCATCAATTTCCCAATCTTTCTTCCCAAGAACATATTCAAGATATACACTATGCTATGCAATCTCAGGAAAAATTTCTTGTGTCTGATTACCGGGAAAATGTCTCCCCAAAGACCAATTATCGTCGATGGAAATATCCCTCCTCCTCTGACATTCGCTTTGCATCCCAATCTCTTGAATAGTTCAAGTAAACTTTTCTACATTTTAAAATCCACTTTTTAAAATATCTAGACAAAATTTTTTGGGGATATCGGCCACATGGTTCTTTCAACATCAAAGAAGGTTACTTCCTTATGGTCAATCACACTCACACTCTGAATTAGCAGGCATGGTCTACAATATGGCATTGGAATCTTTGGCCCAAGATAAAATATTTTTTCTATCTTCTCCTCCATAATAAAAATTAACCTAGGATAAGCTTCTCTCCATGGGTTATATTGGTACCTGACTATGTTTCTTATGAAGAGCCAATGAAGAAAATTGTGAATATATTTTCCACTTTTCCTCTAGCCAGGGATATCTGGAATTGATTCTTCAAACTCTTTCGAAATTTTTTACATCTAGACACTCCCCCCTGTACTTTATCAGTAATTGGTATCTTTCCCTGTGCTTTAATCCCATTATCAATAGATCTTGGATTATTTAGCCTAGCTTTGTCCTTTGGATTCTCTGGAAAGAATGAAATCAACATACATTTTTCAACTCTTAGGACTCCAACGTATCTATTTGGAAACCTTTCTTTGAAATTTAAAAGAAATCGTATCTATCTCCAATTGGTCATCCTTAGACTAGAAAGTTTAATAATTTTAGGTTCCTATTCTTGTTTCTCTCAATATGCACTTTTAGGATGAAATTTCCTCTAATAAGTTAAGGGGATTATTTTACTAAAAAACAAGCCTACATTTTCCATTTGTATTTTGGTTACATTGGGCATAATAGTAATAATGCAGTGGAACTCAAATCTCTTGAAATAAGGCTAATAATTTCCTCCACCCTTAATTTATCTTGGCTAATCCTGGAATGTGTCTCTCATATTTTTATTTACCTAATTACTAAGATATTCTATGGACCATCTTCTCTCAAAATTGCCAAAATCTAGAGACTTGAAAGCTCCTTGAATCTCATCAAACAAATCCTTCCATGAATATCAGCTGTCATTCCCTCACATATCCACAAATTGGCTAATTGATTCACATATCACTTATCCAATGAAGGTGGTGCTTAAATCTCTATGTTCAACCATTATTCTTGGTCTTATATACCCACTTCCTAATTAAAATGTGAATGCAAGGAAATAGTAGCTCAAGATATCAGTAGTCCAATGCAAGTGGAAATCAATGAAATAAATGCAGGAGCTAAGATATAGTCATGTTTTCCTTTACTCCCATGATTATTTTAACTTTCATGTTAGCACATACTCTGCCACTAAACAATGCTATTATGTTTTTCTCTTGTTGTTAGTATTTCTTTGTGTGGGGAAAAATGGTTTTTACATCTATTTCTCATGGATTCTCCTCTAATTTTGGAAGTTATTGAATCTCTACTTTCCCACCTCTGATTTGGTTTCCAAGGTGGTAGGCCAAAGACAATAATTTTTCTAAACTGAAGCAAGTATTCTCTACTACAATACAAGGATAAATTAGAAAAAGAAAAAAATAAAAACAAGATTAATATATATATATATATATATATATATATATATATATATATGTAGCACCTATTTTTAGGGATTAGTTTGATAACTGAGAAGGGGAAGGAAAAAGGTCCGAAGAAAAAAAAGAGAGTGCAAACATTGCTAGTGTTTTCTTGGCCTCTCTTCAGGAAATCGCCTGTGCTTATGATCAACGGACCATGGTCAGTTCCCCCAGTAAGGAGCTAAGACTTGGCGAGGGTGAGTGTGTGAGGATGAAGTGTAGTGATGGATTTATTTTTTTGTGTAGGGTTGAGAAAGTGGTTGATAAACACAAGGTTGAAATCAATTTTGTAGATGAACCAAGAATGACGACCTTAATGCATTGGTATGGTTGGAATTGGAGCTTTCACGTAGAATAAAGACCACCTCTTCAACAAGTTGCACTTCTATATCTCCTTACACTTATTATTTATGGGGAGATCCAGCTATCAAATTTTTTTATGATGCTCTTTTACCTTTGGTTATTCCTAGTTGGAGGAAAGATGGGGGAATGTGTGACTATGTGGGAGATGCCAAAATGGTTTTGTCTTGCTTCCAATTTTTTACCCACATTCTGACTAAGGGCTTCATCCTTTTATGAATCATATCCATACACTACCAACGATATTGAGATCATGAATTATTTCAAGTATGTTCGGCCTGATCTTTCTCATATTGAAATATCTCAGAATGTAAAACTGAATCTGGAGGAGGTTTATAAGATTTTGTTAAAGCCCTAAGTGTAATATTCTCAAATTTTCACACGATATTTGGAATATTAGAGTTCTTAATTTTCTTAATGAATTAAGTAAATATAAGGGTGGAGGGACCCATAATCCTCAAGATGAATAAATATCCACTTTTTATGTGTGAATGTGGATTGATTAAGCCTAGATCTACATAATGGGTTAGTGGAGCAACTACTAATGTGAATGGAGTGGAGACCATGTCTCATTAATGAGATAGATCATGGAGGTTGAAGTAGTCAACTGAGATCATGGAAGGCATCTAATGTAAGATCATAGAGCATTCACGATGAAGTGATGGAGGAAGTAGTGCAATTAATTCACACATGATGGAGAGGGTGCACATTTCATATAGACATGATGGATGACTTGGAGAGACAGTGCAGTCAAACATGGAGAATTATGTCCACATGCACAATGTAGTTTAGATGTGGGCCAAGGCATGGGAAGGCTCATAAACTAAATAAAGGAGATGAAGGCAACAATGAAGGATTCTTTTGATTATTCAAGTAAAGGTCTATTTAGATCTAGAATTTTCATTTGACATTCCATGCTTTCTTTGGTTGTTTAGCTAAGATTGCAAGTGTTGTTTAGCACTGGGTGTTCTTGGTCGGGAATCCCACCTCTTTCATTGAGTATCTCTTGGAAGAGGATTGTACTTCATGCATCATCAAGAATTGGTGCCATACATTATTTCCATTCTCTGCAGAACACCTACCTTCAGGAATTACGCAATTTTTGAAGATCAGTTTGGGAGGTGGAGGTTGTCTTCAGTATTTCAGCTGGAGAACTGTTGGGCCAGGATTGTAATCTATGGATAAATTACACTTCCCTAGGCAGGTGTTAGCCTAGAACAACAAGTGAAATACTTTACTACCGTTTCTCCTAACTCAGAATAGATACACAAAGAGGATTGGATGCTTACTTGTTTTAGTCGCTTCCAAATGGCTCCTTTCTGTCACTTCCACTACAGCTTCAAATTCAAGCTGTTTTAAATGGTTGAATGCTTCCTGCAAGAAAGAACACTGAAACAATAGAAGATGTAACAATATATATATCTATTCAAGCTAGTTAGCTAAATCAATTAATAATAAACTACATTCATCAACCAAGATCTTGCAATATGGAAAATCAAAGTAAACATAGATGCATGTAGGGAAAAACAAGAATTAATCTTTATTGATGATAGAAGGAGAGGTTACAACCTAGTGACTTATTTGAAGTGACCTTCCAGCAGAGTTCTCAAGTCTCATCACAACATAAATCTCTCTAGCAACAGCTCCACAAATCAAACTCTCTATTGAAAATTCTCCAGCATTTCCCTACTCAAATTATTTCTCCCAAACACTTAGATCTGTGTTCAATTTATAGATGAACTGTAGGTTGTTTTGTAATCAATAACATTCTATAAATAGGCAATACATGTTTCCATCCATGTAGATGTCAAATGGACACGTGGATCCGAAGCTTGACACATGTGAACCCTTCTAGAAGACACTGGCCAAGTGGAGATTCCGGAACAATGAGAATTTTGCTCCCAATGTGACCAACACACCTTTGAATGTCGAGAAGTGCTTTGCAGAGCAGCCTTGAATGGGGCTGCCTACATATGCAATGCACTTATGCCCCTTAGAGCCTACGTTGGTGAGCTCCCACATGTTTAATAATAAGCTTCAAACCATGGAAAATATTTGCTTAATGACAGTATTGTTTGATTCATGTTGTTTCTTATCTTAGGGCATATAGCAACTGAGATGATAGGGAATGATAGACCCTTGATCATCGGTCCTGGAGATGATGCCTAGTTAACCATGTCATTGGGAATGGTGCCCAAATTGACCTATAACAATTCCCCCCTAAAGCATGAGACCCAAATAATAAGAACATTTGATTGAGATGATTTACACTGTGATGAGCCTAGAAACAAAGTGGAATGGTCACCTGCATCAATCTTAAAATACATTACATCATGATATATCCTCTATTGATCATAATTGCTGAGGGTATGCATTCCCATAGTCAACACATAAAACAATCTAATAACATGTACATAATTCAGAAAGTCGTCTACATTGGAATGTTGCGCAGATGCAGACACGCCTATAGATATATGCCCATGTTTGGATGAAAATTTGTATGTAAGGTCACCGTACAGATGATGTGTACAACAATCCTGAAATCACAACCCAGATGGCTGAAACTAGATCCGGGGTATTCTTATCTCATTCACTTGATCATTCAGGTACAATTCTAGCCATGCGAATATATGATTTTTCATCGAACATGGAAAGACATCGTTTGATTACCAACCAATGATGTGATATATTAAAAAACGTGAGAGAACCACCATTAATGTCAATGGCCCTCAAGGTACTGCAATACATTTCATAAGGCGTGAATAGATGATTTAATGTCGAACGCCAAACAAAATCTTTCGGTCAAAAGTCCGGAAGCGAGGATCTTGTCGATGCTGTAACAAGCCTCATGGTACTGGAATCTGATGTTTCTAAGTGAACTTCCTGGATATTGATTTGTAATCAACAGGAAGTCACCTTATTGCAAAACTAGAGTTACTGATTTCGGAGACAAGGGTATGACTTCATATAGCAATTTTCAGGGATGACGGTCATGAAAATGAAGGTTTATGAGTATTGCAGATGGATGAGTTCTTAATCACTGGATGACTTCTCTTGAACATATCGGTGACACTGTGATGAGTTGGCAGCATTGACCCAAAACCGAAGTGAAGGTATGATGAACCATAGGTATGAATGAACCGTCAAGAGATGAATTTTTAACCCAAACGATCCACGAACATGGGTGAAGAAGTGTCGTATTCCATGACGACTTGCTACCAAAAAGAAACTTTGCTTGCTTTTCCCAAATTTCCCCTATCATTTGTCGACCAGTACCTCTTTATTTTTTAACAAGCTTGAGGATAACATTTTCTTGATCTATAATTCAACCCTTCGGGTGAAAAAAGAATAAAGTATCTCTATTTAATAATTTAACGAGTCTAGCGATGAATGAGACTCGATTCTTTCCATGATTGACAAGCCCGTCGCTATTTTATGTTTTAACGAGCTTAACGACAGTGATAGCCCAGTCCTTTTTCATGTTTAGAGAGTCTGAAAAAGAGGACGAAAGAGGACTCCAAAAGTATTTTTCGTAAATTTGTCTCTCAGATCCGAAAAAAGTGTAAAATTATATCTGAAAGAACCTCTTTGGTCATGTTTGACCAAGGTATTCCTTTTTTGCAAATAATCCATCTCAGCCCGGAAAAGGGTTAAACTTATATTGAGTAGATATCAATTCATTTACTTTAACGAGCTTGAAATGACAAGTGCTCGACAATATTTTCACATTATCGGACTCTGAAAAGAGCTGAAAGAAGACTCCAAGGGTTCCTTTTTCATTGTTATAGAATCTCAAAAAAGAGATAAAAGTGCACTTCAAATCCTTTTTCATTTTTAACAAAGCTCGAAAAATAAGGAGAAAAAGTATGCTTTGTGGTCAAGTCTTTCTTGAAATAAATCTGCATGACTAACATGTTCGTCAGTTGTATTTCTTGTTCAGAACAACATCAAATGGATTAAAAATACCCGTTTCATGATAAAACATAATAAAACTGTAGTCATAGGAATAAATTTAACTTGCAAGTAATTAAATGACTATATAAAGCAGTTTCACTATTCATTTTTACCATTCCATAGTTACCATTTTCATTTTGGAGCTCTGAACTTGATTTTTCCCACGAACTTCAGTCATTGATTGTGGTCGTTTCAGTGGATGAATTTCATCGCCGTTTGATCCAGGTCAGTAGTAAAAACCTCCTCTTTCTTTTAGTATTCATTTCATTACCATTCCTTGCAAATTTTTAGGGTTTTGAGGCCCCTAGGGTAAATTCTACCAAAATTGAGGGCAACACACCCCTGAATGTCGAAACCTGAGTTGCATAGTAGGTACAGTGAAGTGTACCTGCATGTGCAATGCACTGTCTCAGCCCAAGGAGTGCGTTGGGCACAGTTGAAGTTTTTTGTTTTCATGCTGTGTCCAAAATTTTCCTAGTTTTTTGAAATGAATGGTATCTAGTGGATCTTATGGTTGATTTTTAGATTTCCATCGGATTATAATGACGATTACAAGGAGAGAAAGAGAACATGAGGAACAAGATATGATTTCCTTGAATGATCCGGGTACTATAAGAGCTTTAAGAGATTTCGCGCTGCTTAAGTACTTCAAACTATCGGGAATGAGGCAACAAATAGAACTCCTAGAATTCCTTGTTCGAGCATGGGATCTAGCGATAGAGGAATTTCACATAAAAAATCAAGTGTTTCCCATAACAGTTGAGGATGTGTATTTTCTGACAGGTTTTTCGAGGAGAGATTTGCCCATTTCACTCACAGGATCTACCATTGGAGGAGAAACAGTGAGGGATTATGTTATGCAGTATTGCTATCCGGGGTCAGAACCTAGAAAATATGGACAAATAAACATCTGTGATGTTAGGGATTTTCCTTTGAGGACCATCCTATTCACGATTGCTAAACTAGTTGGCACCGTTACACTCCATGTAGCGAACAGATCGTATATGCATTATGCGCTAGAATGTTTAGAGCCAACAATTTTCAACTAGCCTGAATTTTTTTCATCTCAGATAAAGGAACAAATGAATAAAGAAAAGGGAGGGAGGAAGAAAAATTTCAGTTATGGTTCCATCCTTATCTCTTTTTCTTTGAAACGGATTCCACTGATGCAGCCACAACATGTAACATTGGATATATCCAGTCCTAGATATCCTTGTTGGGTACAGGAATTACACTTAAGTAAAAATATTCAACACTTAATTGTCAACCCAGGGGATTCCTAAACTTAGAGATGAAGCACAGGCAATGCCAGAGATGGTATGAATATTTCCAATTCAACTCCTACTAGAAGAATTGCAGAATCAAGCTTTAGAGAAGAAAGATAAAACTCAAACCATCAAAACAATTTGAGGCTAGAACAAGAAGAAATGTACTTGCAAAAGAGGTTCAGAGATAAAGAGGAGCAATCACTCTAGCCAAATATTGATTAGCTACTGAGAATGTGTTTCCTTTAGCAAAGACACCTTAGCAGTTTCCAACAAATGGGCCCCTTCAATCCTGCATATGTAAAGATATCCTTCTTGCGAAAAATCAATCTTGCACTAGTGCAGCCTTGCTACACTAGTGCAGGAGTCAACGATTTATGCAGAAAGTGTAAAGTAACGTATTTACTAAAAAGTCTTTTCTTCGTACAAGGGCTTTGAACTTTCTCAAGTTCGCAGCACTCAGATCCAATACCAAGAAACTGGTTCTTGTACTCGATCTAGGCTTCTTGCACCTTAACGTCTAATCCTTGAAATAAATAATTAATTACTGCAGTGTGATAAAGCAGTAAAGATGAATATTTGTAGAGAATAAGAAAACAGTCTTTTTAATTAAGATATGACTAAAAGCAAGAAAGCTGTTAGAAGTAAGCTAGAAAGGCTTGTTGCATTATATTATCTAACGCTAGTGCGAGATCAATTCTCCTTCTTGCACCACGGAGAAACCAAACCAATGTGCAAGAAATAAATAACACACCAACATGTACTGGTGCAGGAACGAACTAGGCAAAGGAAATAAACGAGATCGTGCAGAAAATAAATAGCACACCAACGTGCACTGGTGCAGGTAACTCCTCCTGCTCGAACCAGGCAAGGGAAAGAAATCAACCATGCAAAAATCAACTTAACTGCTTCACACAGCAGATTTTCTTCCCACTCAAAGATAAATTCAAATACTTCAAATTAAATCACACTAAACGGTTTAAACATAAATTGCAAGAACAACAACGAGGGAGAACGTGCTGGTTTGGCTGGGCCCTTGGCCAACCAACGCGTTTCCCTTTCAAACAAAAATGCTACTCAGAATTAATTCATAAAATATTTAAGCCAAAGATAAAATGTACAGAACATGAGGCGGAGCTCTTTGTATTAGTCTCTTAAAGCAATTACATACATGATTACATATCCAGCCCAGATTTGGGCGATAACACAAAACAATATTGTTACCGCCTCCTGGTTCTATTCGATTCTCAAAAACATTGAACTATTTGTCCTATTTACATTTCTGCTTATATAGATCCTTTTGGCCATAGGCCAAAAGGATCATTTACCATTACATAGTCAATTACAGAAATCTTTGCAACAAATTACATAACCGATTGTAGAATAAGCTTTCGGCCTTCAAATTAAATTACTTTTACAAAATAGGCCGTGGCTATCTCCAGTTGTCCGTCTCTCTTAAGTCTGATCTCAGCTACTCTCGATTTTCCTGCTGTCATAGCTGGGAGTCGACTGCCTTCAGATATATCCTCATTGATTGTATCGAAAACAAGCAGTCAACCCAAGTGATCCGGATTCGCTGCCAAGATTCACGGCGCTAGCGCTGGTGCGGGATCTGTTCTGCAATAAAAATTAGCAATCAAGATAAGTGATCATCTATTAAATAGCATAGGAGGTAACGATAAGTTTAAAAAGTAATTCTAAGTAAGAAATCACATAATAGATAGTTAATAAATGCTAAGATAATTTTAAAAAATGTAAAATACGAAGTTTATGCAAAATGTGTCATCGTTCACACACTAGTGCAGGATGAGGGCGCATAAGATAGGTAAAATAGGGTAATGATTATGATTTGGAAAGGTAAGAATGGTAAAAAAGAATGAAATTTAGGGAACTAACATCCTCCCATCCCTAAACTATTGTGTGTCCTCACATAACTTTTTTACCTCTGCAAAAAAACCAAAATTTTTGAATTCTCCAACTTAGTCCTGTTCCGGCATGTTGTCTTTAGGCTGCATTGTTTCGACCTTCTTCCTCTTGATATGCCTTAACTTCTTCGAAACCTTTTTTAATCGCCTGAAATAGCATCCAACCTGATATTTCCAAACTCTAACCTCGCTTTTCTTTTTCTTGAGCTCTGCCATCAATTTTCCTCTGCTTTGTTCCTTCTCCTCTTGTGCTTTGGTCACAAGCTGCTCCAATTTTTTTACTTGGAGTTCTAATTCTGCTATGTGAGCAACAGGAGTTACTTCCTCTGTCTCAGCAGGGGTTTTCACTAGCTCTAGAACTTATATATATCCCATGGTCACATCAAGGAACTCTTCTTCCTGTAGTCCTTATTTTTCCAGTTCCTTTTTCTCAGGTTATTCTTCTGGTTCATCTTCATCTTCTAGGTTTTCTTCCTTAGTCTCTTCTTCTTCTTCCAGGTCTCCTTCCTCAGGTTCTTCCTCCTCTTTCAGGTCTTCTTCCTCAGGTTCTTCTTCCGGTTCTTCAACTTCTTCTGGGTCTTCTTCCTCAAGTTCTTCTTCTTCTTCCGGGTTTTCTTCCTCAGGCTCTTCTTCTTCTAGTTCATCTTCATCCAGTTCCACGTCTAATTTTTCTTCCTCTTCTTCCAGTTCTTCTTCTCGAGCCGCGGATTCATCTTGTACTGGTGCAGGATGGGGTTCCATACCATGTGAGGTTTTTGCTTCCTCTTCTACATCTAAAACCTTTCTCTTCTTTTGGGGCTTTCTCATAAGATTTACCAGTGGAACATCGTCCCCAATTTGTGCAATATTCTCCACATCTGTAAGAACCGATAACCTGTCATGCTCTGAGGCCTATGCCTGTGCATCGGATGTTTCCTTAGTGGAAGACGACACTTTCCCTTCTATTTATTTCTCTGTCCCCCTCATTTTCATACTACTACGAGAAGGACTTTCCTTTCTACTTCTCTTCAGGCCCTTGCTTGTACTAGGGGCCTGTGTCTTCTCTTCCTCTACCGAATTCCCGTGCAGCTATTTTAACAGCTCTTCCCATGTCATACTTTTGCTTTCCAACTGCTTTAAGACCAGGATTTTTATCAGGCCATGGCGGTATAATCATGCATCGGCCTGGTCCTCCCTTCCATCCTGTACACTTCTGGCCATTTTCTCCAAACTTCTGAGCAAAAAGTAGGGGAAGTTCATTCTCCAACAAATTTGTCGGCCTCCTTCAAAATGTTGTAGCAGTCTGAAATGATACACCAGGGTAGAGGTGTATCTCCCTTCGTAGGTCACAAATTTCTGCAAAACAAACAGGAGATCCTGGCATTGACCTAGTAGGGCTTTGCGCGGAACTCCGCGTTTACAATTGACCTCCATATTTTTATCCACAACGAAACGTTGCCATCGTTTACCTTCCAGCTTCTGTTTTTTGAACCATTCCACTCCCGTATTCTCCAGACCTGTTGCTGCTGCTACAAATTTCTTCGTGACTTTGAATTTGAGCGCCCCAATTCTCACTTGGTCATTTTTAAAACTTCTTGCAAATAGTAAGGTGACATCCCTATCATACCCATCGAACTTCTGCAGGAATTGTAAAAATTCCGACTCCCGCAACAATGGAAGACAGCTGTGAAATTCGGCAGTTTTCTCAATCTTACTGAGGGACAGGTGTTAATTTTGGACGAGCGGCATTGCTTCTATCGGCTATGAATGATGATTTCTGAGGCTTGATTGCAACACTGGGGGATCAACTCTCATAAATAGGAATTTAACCGTTCATCCATCGTGTCTCCATTTTACCTACCGTAGGTACTCATAATTTTTGGTCAGGCTCAATTGGTACGTGCGACGGCGGTTTAACGGTCAGGTACAATGATGACGAGATGTTTGGAATGAAGGTAGGAGCGAGGGAGTTATGAGTGAAGGACGTTTCACATTATGGCAGAATGGGGTGGATTATATGCAAATAACGATTACACAATTTCACATTCCTTCATAATTACAAAAAAGAAGACTTAGCATTCATTTAAAAAGATCATGATTCCTACTTAAAAAACTTTGTACTTTCAACTAATTTCCTCCTAAGTAATATAATAGCATAACTGCTTATCAATGATATGAAGAACATCATATAAATTTTCATCATGAACACTTTCTTATGCCCTATGATAATCTATACTACTGCTGATGAGGTGTATGCTTGTATTGATTTTTGCACTGCGTAAATCACATCATTCTGCTAGTACTTTTCTGCTCATATCATATAGTACAATATGCTTGCACTAGTGCAAGCATAATGTTAAAATAGAGAATTAAAATATAGGTTGGATTTCACATGATTTCTTTAACTTATTCTGAATTTTGCTTCGCCCTTTTATGCTTCAGAGCACAACCTTCTGCTCTTTATATGTAGGATCCTGCAATGAACTTCAGGAAGGAATAAAGGAGCGGGAAAAGGAAATTTTAGAATGGGAAGGAATTCTGTCACAGGGATTCCAGGAAAGTACCAAAAGAGGGAAAATAGAAGTGGGATAGGGGAAAAAATTTCAGGGTTAAAGTGGGATTTCTTCGAAGTGGATAGGGTGAATTTAGAAGAAGATGGGAAGGTTAATTATACTAGGATTATGAGAAGAAAGCTGAGGGAAAATTATGAAATGGGATATGAAGAAGGACAGAAAATTTTCTGGAAGGTCTGCCTGCACTGGTGCAAGAAAAATAACTGCAGCGAGAATTAAGCGTTACTTGAAAAAAATATCCATGCTAATTACCCCAATTGTACAAAGGTTGGTTCTATTGAACCTGCTTTTACTTCGGTGGTCACTAGCATATCTAAAGATCAAGCAACATTCTCTTTTTATTAGAAATTTTTGATCTTCCTGCCAGCAAGCTGGTTTTCAGGTTGATCCTTCTACAATCATGTCAGCGGACTGATTTTAATAATTACAGGAAATTATTTTTTCTTACTTTTTTTCTTTTTATTTTATTTTTGTTAAAAAAAAATTTGGAGAAGAGGGATTCAAATTTTCAAGAGGTTGGTATTACCATTTACCACTACCATTCCAATTTGCTGCTAAGCTTGTTGTGTAAAATATTTCTTGGCAAGTGGTTGAAAATATTTCTTTAATCTATGTCCATTTACCAAGAATAATGTATCTTGTCCATCAATAGTTCTAACTTCTATAGCTCCATTCTCAAATACTCGAATTACTTCATATGGTCCCATCCAACGTGTATGAAATTTTCCTTTAAAAATTTTAAATCTAGAATCATAAAGGAGTACCCAATCACCTGGTTGGAACTGCTTTTTCTGAATGGAATTTTCATGCCACCTTTTCCGTTGCTGTTGGATTAATATGTTTTGCTGAACAACATCTCTACAAAATTCATCTAAATCATTTAACTGAAGAAGACGTTTTTTTTGTGCCTCAGAGAGATCAAGTCCTAGCTAAACTGTAGTTCTGAAAGTTTTAATCTAGAAATCAATTGGTAACAGAACCTGTTTGTCGTATACCAGCTCATATGGTGTGTGCCTCGTACTATTTCTCTAAGTGGTTCTGTATGCCCACAAAGCTTCTAGTAATATTTCATCCCAATATTTTCGATGCATATTCACTGTCTTTGTGAGAATGGACTCGATCACCTTATTTGTAGATTCCAACTAGCCATTTGCTTGTGGGTGGTATGGTGTAGACTTCCGGTGTCGGATCTTGTATTGGTCCATCACTCCCTGTACCAGATTAGAAATAAACTGTGGACCATTGTCAGAAACAATTTCTCTAGGCACACCAAATCTAGTAAAGATTTCAGAAAAGAGAAAATCAACAACAACTTTTTCTGTAGCAAAAGAAACAGCTTTAGCTTCCACCCATTTTGTAACAAAATCTGTGCAAACCAAAATGTGCTTTTTACCTAGTGATGTTGGATTTATTGGCCCTACAAAATCAATAGCCCATTTTTCAAAAAGCTCAATCATAACTTGAGGTTATAAATGCATTCCATTGGTTTGATTAGGTTGGCCCATTCATTGACAACTATCACATCGCCTGACATACTGCTTGGCATCCTTAAACAAGGAAGGCCAAAAGTAGCCAGAACGTAATATTTTATATGCAGTTTGCTTGTCAGTGAAGTGGCCTCCACAAGGTTCATCATGAGCATATTTCAATATGTCAAACACTTCCTCCTCTCTTACACATATGCAGATAATCAAATCTGGACCAGTGTAAAAGAGGTCTCCTTGAATCCAGGAGTATGCAACACTTTTCTGAATAATATTCCACTTTTCACGAGCGGGGAAGTGAGGTGGTGTTTTTCCAATAACCAAATAATTGGCGATGTCAGCAAACCACGAAGAATATGTAGACACATCAAAAAGATGTTCATCTGGAAAATCATCATTAACAGGAGTTACATCACCAGGATTATCTAGTCTAGAAAGAAAATCTGCTACAACATTCGATTTTCCTGGTCTATCAACAATAGTAATATTGAATTCCTATAAAAATAGCAACCACCTAGTCACTCTACCACTATTAAATGGTATTTTCATCAAGTATTTAATTACGGAATGATCAGTATGAAAAAATACTTCATATCCTGTGATATAGTGTCTGAACTTATTAATTGCGAAAATTATAGCTAAAAACTCTTTCTCTATAACTGTATAATTTAATTCAGCGGAAGACAAATTCTTACTAATATAATAAATAGCATAGGATTTCTTGTCTTCCTCTTGTCCCAAAGTTGTGCCAACAACCAGGTCTGAAGCATCGGAAGAAATATGAAAGGGCAGGGACCAGTTTGGACCTCTCAAGACTGGCGCCTGCACCAACTTTTCCTTCAATGCTTCAAAAGACTGTTGGCAAGCCGTGGACCAAGAAAACTCACTATCCTTAGCTAGAATTCAGAAAAGAGGAGCAGCTATATTAGAAAATTTTTCAATGAATCTTCTATAGTAACCAGCATGTCCTAAAAAACCTCTTACTTCCCTTTGAGTTTTGGGTGCAGGAATATGCAGAATGATTTCGATATTTGCCGGATCAACCTGGATACCTTTGTCAAAAATCAGATGGCCAAGTACCACTCCTGCTTTGCACATTAATCTACATTTCTTGTCACTCAAAGAAAGGTGGGCTTCTTGGAAATGAAGAAGTACTTTGTCCAAATTTTCAAGAGCTTCCTGAAAAGAATTACCAAACATAGAAAAGTCATCCATATAAATTTCTACAAAATCGAGATCAGCAAAAATAGCAAAGACTTCCCTTTGAAAGGTAGCTAGAGCATTACATAATCCAAAGGGAAGCACTTTATAAGAAAAGCTACCCCATGGGCATGTAAAATTAGTTTTATCCTGATCTTCGGGTGCAATCTGTATCCAGTTATAGCCACTGAAACCATCCAAAAAGGAGAAATATTTCTTTCCTGCAAAGGTATCAAGCACCTGGTCAATGAAAGGGAGAGGGAAGTAATCTTTGAGAGTGGATTTGTTTAATTCATGATAATCAATACAAATACGCCATGTTCCATCTTTCTTAGGCATTATCATTAATGGAGAGACCCACTGACTATCAGAAATAGGATAGATAAAACCAGCATCTAAAAGTTTTTGTATTTCTTCTTTCACGACATCTCTTAGAGCTGGATTCATTCGTCTTTGGGGTTTTTGGATAGGTTAGGTTCCTTCCTAAATATATATATGATGTGTATAATTTTCAAGAGGGATACCCTTCATGTCTTCATAACCCCAAGCAAATGCACTAAGATGGTTTTGCAACAAATTCACAAGTTGTTCTTGTTGAGATGGGTCTAAATCCGAACTGATATGAAAAGACTTACCAGGACTAATCTCAACAAGAGTAGTATTAGGCTCTAGAGTACTCAAAGGAGTGGTCAAAGACAACAGTATAGAAGAATGAGAATCATGGTTTTCATGGAAATCTAGGCTAAAAATCTGGCTCAAAGGCTCGAAGTTAGGCATGGTGTCTAGATTGTTCAGGAAATCTTGAATTTCATCTTCTTATGAAGACCCAGTATAATGATGAATAAGAGAAATAGACTGAGTCTCCTCATCACTTCTTTGGTCCAACCATAAACTGTCTCGGAGGTCCTGAATGGATCTGGCAGGGGGGTATAAGGTAACTTTCTTCCTAGAATATCCATGTGAAATATACATATATCCGGAACGACATCCAATATATGCATCAGTTGTAGCAAGACATGGTCGACCCAAGATCAAGGGATGTCCTCCTACCGGGTTCTTTGGCTGAAGCACAATGAAATCAACAGGATATTCCCAAGAATCCAATGATATGATCACATCGTCCAATACTCCTTCAGGCTTAATTTTGGATCTATCTGCTAATTCAAGCACAGTGGGAGTAGGGCGAAGATGAGATAACTGAATTTGATCCATGGTTTGATTAGTCATTACATTAATAGCTGCCCCCAGGTATATAAGAACATTAGAGACAAGGACATTACCAATCTGAATTGTGACAACAGGGCTTCCGAGATCAGTATATTTGTCCACAGACACACATCTTGTCATTAACTCTACTGCACTACAAAAAAATTGAATAGTTTGGGGTTCCAATCTCTTCCTCCCGGGTTTCTTGAGATAGAGTTCCCTAATAATCTTGGTACAAATGGGGATCTCTTTAATGGCTTGGAGCAAATGTATCTTAATGAAAATATTCCATAGTTCTGATGCCAAATGAGTCTCAGAAACAGGCTCTCTTCTTTCTGTTACTAGCCTCTCTGGGAAGGGAGGTTGGTTGGAAGAAGATGGCAAGGACTCAGAGGGTAAGGGCTTCTTAGTGACAATTTTCGGAGAATGGTTAAGAGTTTCCTCTTCCCCCTTCTCTTCAACAATCACCATAGGTTGTTTCTGATTTTCTGGTATTACAATCCTTCCTGATCGTAATTGAATATCATGAAATCCAACTGGAATAGACTAGTATTTGAATGGCAAAGGCAGGTTTGTTACATGGATCATTTGTACTGCCTTATTATTATTATTATTAGGATTGGGTGTGGGTTGAGCAGGCAATTGAGGAGGTCGGAAGGGTGGAGGAAAAGGTAATGGGGTAGTATGACTTGGAAGTTGAGGCATTGGATAAGGTACATGTGTAGATGGGTATGGTTGCATAGGTGGCTGGTAGGAATATAGAGAATGAGTTGGGCCTTTCCAACCTTGTTGCCATGGTTGGGGAGGTTTCCCATGCTGATACTGATTTCCATACTGCCACTACTGATGAGATTTAGGATATGGATATCCATGTGGATTATAACCAAAATAGTGTGGAGGAAATTCAGGAGCCATACCTGCACCTACCTGAGGCCAATGTCTTCTTGATCCCATAGCATAAAATTGTTCAACTTCAGGCTGCCCCCCTGTAAATACTACTTTAAGTCCAGGTATAGAGGGACATTTTTCTGTGGTAGGTCTTCTGCACAAATAGCACACTTATTAGTTTCTTTCAAGTTAAGAGGGCATTCTCTAGGGGGATGCTTGTCTCTACATTTAGGACAGAAAATAAATAATAACTCTTGTTACCTCAGAAGTTTTTGTTGAAATTTTAAAGAGTCTATCATTTTAGTAACAGTGTTCATTATATCAATTTTCATGTTTTCCATTTTATTTTCCAGTCCAATAATCATAGCATCGGTAGATTTAGTTTTTCTATTTTTATTTCAAGTTCCTCTACCGGATCTATACTGATTCCTTGAAAATTTTCGGAATAATTCACAAATTTGATCAAAAGTTTGCTGAGAAATATCACCTTGTCCTAACAGATTCAAATTATTTCTAGCATTATCAGTAAGTCCTCTTAAGAACAAGGTTCTAATAGTGTTGGGATCAAGCCTAAGTTTTGACCTTTGTAAAATATACAGAAATGTTTCCAAATAATCTTCAAGCATTTCATCATCATCTTGTATGATTGTAAAAATTTCATCCTGCATGTCCCTAGTTTTACAATATTCTTGATATTTAGACAAAAATACCCTCCTCATCTGCTCCCAGGAAGTTATGGTGTTTCCTCCTAACCCCATAAACTAGCGCAAAGCTGAGTCCTTAGGGTAACAGGAAATAATCTTAACTTCTGAGTCTCAGTTGCATAATCATAACTCCTACACAAAATATCGAACTCAAATAGAAAAGAGTCAGGGTCTTCATGAACTTTACCATGGAAATGAGGGAGAGATGACGGTGGAATATTCTTCCTCTACGACACGGTGTCAGGATCCACAATTGGAAACAAAAAGGTAGATTGTCCTTCACTTACCTGGTTATCACCAGTCCCTTCTAAATGGTCTCCTTGGTCTGCCATTGTTTCCTTCTTGCTTGCACCGCTTTCCACAGGCTGATCCACACCTGAGCTGTTAGTACCAGAATCCAGGTGGATTGTTCCTGCGTGATGGGTTTGGATTGAATTGGGCTTCCTGCTTGCAAAAGGAGACCCACTGTTAGAACAATTATTTTGGTCCTTAGTGGGCTTCAAACCCTTACCTTTCCTAGGCATTCATCTCAATAAAGAAAGAAAAATATCAAGACAATTTCTAGTAAAAAATGCTGTCAGTAATCAATCAAAACCAGTAAAAACTCCTTCAAAAATACTTGCAAAAATAAAAGAAACTTACCTCTATTATACAATCAGAAAATTATTACCAAATCCAATCGCCTCCCTGACAACGGTACCAAAATGTTGGGTGCAGGAATTGCACTTAAGTAAAAATCCTCAACACTTAATTGTCAACCCAGGGGATTCGTAAACTTAGAGACGAAGCGCAGGCAATGCCAGAGATGGTATGAATATTTCCAATTCAACTCCTACTTTTGAAAAGAAGACTTGCAGAATCAAGCTTTAGAGAAGAAAGATAAAACTCAAACCATCAAAAAAATATGAGGCTAGAACAAGAAGAAATGTACTTGCAAAAGAGATTCAGAGATAAAGAGGAGCAATCACTCTAGCCAAATATTGATTAGCTACTGAGAATGTATTCCTTCAGCAAAGACACCTTAGCATTTTCCAACAAATGGGCCCCTTCAATCCTGCATATGTAAAGATATCCTTCTTGCGAAAAATCAATCTTGCACTGGTGTAGTCTTCCTGCACTAGTGCAGGAGTCAACGATTTATGGAGAAAGTGTAAAGTAATGTCTTTACTAAAAAGGCTTTTCTTCGTGCAAGGGCTTTGAACTTTCTCAAGTCCGTAGCACTCAGAACCAATACCAAGAAACTGGGTCTTGTACTCGATCCAAGCTTCTTGCACCTTAACGTCTAATCTTTGAAATCGATAATTCATTATTGCAGTGTGATAAAACAGGAAAGATGAATATCTGTAGAGAATAAGAAAATAGTCGTTTTAATTAGGATATGACTGAAAGCAAGAAAGATGTTAGAAGTAAGCTAGAAAGGCTTGTTGCATTATATTATCTAACGTTGATGCAAGATCAGTTCTCCTCTTGCACCATGGAGAAACCAAACCAATGTGCAGGAAATAAATAACACACCAACGTGCACTGGTGCAAGAATGAACCAGGAAAAGGAAATAAACTAGATCATGCAGAAAATAAATAGCACACCAACGTGCACTGGTGCAGGTAACTCCTTCTGCTCGAACCAGGCAAGGGAAAGAAATCAACCGTGCAAAAAGCAACTTAACTACTTCACGTAGCAGATCTTCTTCCCACTCAAAGAGAAATTCAAATACTTCAAATTAAATCACACTCAATGGTTTAAACATAAATTGCAAGAACAACAACAAGGGAGAACGTGCTGGTTTGGCTGGGCCCTTGGCCAACCAGCGCGTTTCCCTTTCAAACGAAAATGCTACTCAGAATTAATTCATCAAATATTTAAGCCAAAGATAAAATGTACAAAACATGAGGCGGAGCTCTTCGTATTAGTCTCTTAAAGCAATTACATACATGATTACATATCCAGCCTAGATTTGGGCGGTAACACAAAACAATCCTATTACTTCCTCCTAGTTCTATTTGATTCTCAAAAACATTGAACTGTTTGTCCTATTTACATTTCTGCTTATATATATCCTTTTGACCGCAGGCCAAAAGGATTTTTTACCATTACATAGTCAATTACAGAAATCGTTGCAAAAAATTACATAACCGATTGCAGAATAAGCTTTCGGCCTTCAAAATTAAATTGCTTTTACAAAATAGGCCACGGCTATCTCCAGTTGTCCGTCTCTCTTAAGTCCGATCTCAACTACTCTCGATTTGCCTATTTTCATAGCTGGGACTCGGCTGCCTTCAGATATATCCTCATTGATCGTATCCAAAACAAGCAGTCAACCCAAGTGATCCGGATTCGCTGCCAAGATTCACGGTGCTGGTACTGGTGTAGGATCTGTTCTGCACTAAAAATTAGCAATCAAGATAAGTGATCATCTATTAAATAGCACAAGAGGTAGCGATAAGTTACGAAAGTAATTCTAAGTAATAAATCACGTAATATATAGTTAATAAATGCTAAGATAAGTTTAAAAAATGTAAAATATGAAGTTTATGCAAAATGTTTCATCGTTCTCGCACTAGTGCAGGATGAGGGTGCATAAGATAGGTAAAACAGGGTAATGATTATGATTTGGAAAGGGAAGAATGGTAAAAAAGAATGCAATTTAGGGAACTAATAATCCTCGAATGCAGAGATGGGTATAACTCATGGGTCAGCATTCGGGCCAATCGACTGTTGTGTTCTCGACTGCATTCTTCGCCTGGTTCAAGAAATAGATCGTCGCCATCGATGAGTATGCTTATGCAGGCATCGACTTCTGAGGAGATCTAGATCTATTTTTACCAGAAGGCGCTGAGTGGGGTGAAATAGGTAAGATTGATTTGACCATGTTTTTTGATTTTTATAAGGTTTATACAATTTTTTTTGTGTTTTGATTTATTTCCAAGACTAAACTAAATGTTTTAATGTAATGCAGATATCGGTCGCGTTCAACCAGTAGAGGAACCAAAGCGCAAAGTGGATGCACTAGCAGAGAGGGTTTTCGGGAGATCAGTCCTTCAAGACCTTGATATGGCTGAGACTCTTGCTGAGCTTCAGCAACACATAGAGGGATTGACCTTTAGGATTCCGGATTTCTGGATCGAAGAGCTTCCCATGTGACTGCAGCGACACACAATTGGGGTTCCTAACCATTGGATGTGGTTTCTCCGTAGGATTTCTAGATCTATAGCGTGCTATCATGAACACCACTAGTTTACTTATGACTTTTTGCATACATTTTGAGGTCAGATGACCAACATGTCTTGGGCACAAATTTTGTAAAAAACCTATAACTATCTATCTATATGTTTTCAGAGTTTTTCCTATGTTTAATGTGTAATCCTATTCAATGATGTGAATGTTTTCTTTACCTATGTCGCAAATGTCTGTCTAAAACTTGATTAGCTAATGAATAAGTTAAAGTGTTCTGATTTCTAGAAATGTGTTGATATTGAATGAAATCAAAATGTCTTTCCAAAAGTCGAACTCTAAGAAACAATCTAAGGAGTATTGGATTTCTAACAATATAAATACTAGTAAGTTGTAGTACCACAAGTTGCGAGTCTAACCTTATGATTATGTGGTTAATACCAAATGAAATGGCATCAAAGAGAATTTCAATCAACGCGCTATACTCAACGATATTATTCATCAATCTACCGATACAAATCCCTTGAAAACTCACTAACTCGCCGTTCGGAGCAAAAATGGCCCACGCTGCAGAGGATAGATTCTACGTACTATGACTAGAACCATCAGCATATCCAAAAAATGGTTCTGAAGATTCAGTTATCTGCAATGAAATGTAAAGCGGATTACTAATGTCAAGAAAACTCTAAAATACAAACTAAGATAGTGAATGCAAATCAATAACATATAAACAATATAATACAAAAAATTACTACGCTCATGATTAAGCATAGTAACATTTCAAATACAACCCATTTCTAGGCTATGCCAATGCAATTCCATCGTAATCAACTAACTCGTAGGCACCCTTAGCAAGAACTCTTTTGACAATATAGCGGTCATGCTATAATGGCTCGAATTCCCCTGTACCAATTACATCAGCTTCCTGGTCGTAAAGAAGGACCAAGTCGCCCTCTGAGTAGATGCGAGGTTGGACATTTTTGTCATATTGCGCCTTTATACGTCTCTTATGTGCTTCGCTGTCCAATTGGGCTTCACGACGCGTTTCATCTAGATGGATGAGGTTAAGGAGACGGGCTTCTTCTTCTTAGGTGTCAAGTAACAAGTCTATCGCGAGTTTTAACGATGATATTTCGCATTGGATTGGTAAGATAGCTTCCATACCATACATCAATTGAAAATGAGTAAATCCGCTCGCGTTTCTCACCTAGGTTTGATACGCCCACAAGGTGGAGTACAGGATCAAGTGCCAGTTCCTTTTACAAACTCCTATCATTCGTTGAAGCATTCGTTTAAGAATTTTGTTAATAGCCTGAACGTGTCCATTTGATTGTGGATAATAAGAAGTAGAATTATCATGCGACAATCCTAACTTGGCTATCAATTTAGACATCATATGGTTGCGAAAATGCTTCCCATGATCCGTAACTATAGCCTGTGGGACCCCAAGCTGTGCAATGATGTGATTGAAGAAAAAAAATGCAGATGTTTGTCCTGTGTTATTGAATGTAGGCATCGCTTCAGCCCATTTGGTAAAATAGTCGACTGCGACAATAATATAACCATGCCCCCCCAGATGAAGGAGGGTTACAGGTCATGAAATCAATACCCCATTTCCTAAATGGTCCAGCAGAGACAACATGATGCATTGGCATTGGCGGTTTGCGAATTTTACGGTCATAAATCTGGAATGCATGACAACTTTTGACTGCGAGGATACAATCTCAAAAAATAGTAGGCCAAAAGTAACTTGCGCGAAGTATCTTCTGCGTGGTAGTATAACCAGATAAATTTCCACCACAAGCCCCAACATGGCAATCATTTAACACTTTTTCAGCCTCCTCGTGAGTGAGGTACCTCCTTAAAATGGTATCGACACCACGACGATAAAGTGTATCGTCAACGATCAGATAGTCTTTGGCTTGGTATCGAATACGTCGCTGATTAGAGTGAGAGGTATTAGGTTGAAAAGTTTGGATTTGGAGATAAATGATGAAATCTCCATACCAGGGATCAGATGATATGATCAGAAACAGAGACTCATCTGGAATAGATGGTTCCGACGTAGTTGCAGTACTATCACAGGGAAGGTCACAGAGAAGCTCATCCAAAACTAAAGACTTCTTTGACTTGGATTTGATGAATTCCAAATCAAATTCCTACAAAATGACGATCCATTTTGAATATTCCCCCCCCAGCAATTGACGTGATAAAATGTAAGTCACGGGGTTGCAATCCGAAGCTATTGTTGTTTTTCGGAGCAGGATATAATGGTGAAATATTTGGACAGCTTGAACGGCTGCCAACGCAAGCTTTTCCATTTACGAGTACTTAGCTTCAGTATCATTGAGATTATGAGTCAAATAATAGATCGGATGTTCAATTCCTTCTTCTACTTGGACCAAAACCATAGCGATGGTCGTTTCAGCCGCGATGATATACAGGAAATAATCATTTTGATAATTTAGAGGATACATTAATGATGCTCAGACAAGATGGTCCTTGATAGCATCAAAAGAAGCTTCCGCAACTTGGTCCCAATGGAAGGGAACCCACTTTTTCAATATTCGAGTAAATCCTTTAGCCATTTCGGCGTAGTTTGGAATGAGCCTTGTCAGGAATTTAGCCTTTCCTTGAAGTTTCTGTATCTAAAGTAGGTTTGATGGTGCAGGAAAATCAAGAATTTCTTGTACCTTCAGTGGGTCTATTTGAATTCCTTCTTTTGAGACTATGAATTTGAACAATCGACCAGAACCAACACAAAACACACATTTGTGCAGATTGAGGCATACCTTGTAGTGTCGGCATCGTAAGAAAATGACTCTCAAATGCATCGGGTGATCAGTCCGTTTTCGTGAATGCGCTGGTAAATCATCTAGATATGGTTTAACAATGTGCTTGATGTCGTTGAAAGCATAATCCATTGCTCTCTGAAAAGTTGCCCCAGCGTTCTTTAAACCAAACGGGAGTTTCCGATATGCGAATGTGCCCTACGGATAGATGAATGTTGTCTTATGTTGGTCATGTAGGTGGATATTGATTTGATTGTAGCCTGAAAATCCATCCATGAAAGAAAATATTTCACATCCAGCACAATCGTCAATAATCTGGTCAATGAAGGGAGTAGGATAGTTGTCTTTTCGACAAGCCTGATTAACATCCCAATAATCAACGCACACTCTAATGGTTCCTTGTTTTTTCATAACAGGAACGATCTTGGAAACCCACTCAGTTAGCGGAACAGGGTAAATGAAACCAGCACGCAAGATTTTTTCAACTTTTGTTTTGATGGCAGTGGCTTTCTTCGGATGAACAGGTCAAAGCCGTTGACGCACCGGTTTGACATCAAGATACATATTAATAGTGTGTTCAACTATACTAGTATCTATGCCTGGAATTTCCTCGTAAGACCAACTGAATACGTCACAAAATTCACGAAAAAGAGATTGATATGAATCAAGTTCTGATGGAGAACAAGATACACCAACATGAATATTTTCTGCAACGCCAGGTTTAGTCGAAATATCGATAGAAATCGTTTCTTCAATATTTGATAAATTTCTCTCAGATTCAATTGAATTAATCGGAAAAGAATTTGAAAATAAATTTTGAATGGATGGGTGATATAGTTCGCTGAGATTATTTTCTTCATAATTAGGAAGATGGGAACGATGATGATAATCTTCCCATGGTTCTCCTTCTGCCATCATGGCTTCCAAAATATTTTCATCTGTCAAAAATTTTAAGGAAAATGGATTAGATGGAGTACCAAAATCTAATGAACGATCAACCCAAACACTCAGCAACGCTGATTTCGAATTTGTCGCCCAAACCAAATATATTTATTGCTATTGTAGCTCAATAGGGCTGAGCGGTAAAACATCATCCAATGTAGGAATATTAGAATCATCTGTACTCTTCTTTAACCCAGATAGAGTGGAAGAGATCATGTAGCAGGTCTCTATGCTTGCAATTTCTGCCGACGTCACGAGCGGCGGTAATGCAAAGGTTCCCATAAGAGTGGAATCCTTTAAGAGTCCTACACCAATGTTCTGGATTTCTAGTTGGGGTAAGTGAATATACAGAACGCTTCCAGTTACCTGCGAAGCGGAGGAAAAAAATAATAATTTATTAATGACTGTAATAGTACCTTTATGAGGAAAGGCAACCATTCTAAAATATGTAGAGACAATTGTAGTCATCACATATACCCATGGTATTCCAAGTAAAATATTATAGTCAAGGGGTCCATCAACAACATCAACATCAATACTTACTGGTTTGCCTCCTAATTCAACTTGCAGGTTATTAATAATACCACAAGGTTTATATGTTCTTCCATCAAAAGCCTTCAACGTCGTTGATGGTTGCGATAATCACGGTGAGCCAAGTGATTTCCAACAGTTTAGAGACATAATTCATGTAGATTCTCCCTCATCAATAATAGTCCGATGAATAAGGTGATTGAGAACATTCACTTGGATGGAGAATACCAATTCTGCTGGTAACTGCGGCACATAGCCCGTATGATTAAAGATGACAAGCTTAGAATCAGATGGATCAATTCCACCAATGGCCGACAATAAAGCCTACTTCTGGGAGGGAAAATTTTGTAATACCTCAAGAGCAGACGTAGTTGAAGGGAATTGAGCCAAATCTTCAACTATATTATAATTTTGTGCAGCTCTTGCTCGAGGATTATATGTCGATTTATGAATTACTCCCTTCGGTGGCTTAATCGTCAATTCAGGAATAACAGGAGGTGGTACCGATTCATTGGATGGATTCGTTGTCGAGGTAGTAGGTTGATCAGTGGCCGGACTACCATAGTCTTTATTCCGCGTTGACACCAAAATATCTTGTGAAGGTTTTGTAGTGGATAACATTAACACTTGGAAACTAGGAGCTAGATCCGTAGCAACCAAATTTGTGTCTGGATTTGGAAATGGGTCTGTCAACACAGTTGATGCATTAGAAGTCTTGATGATTTTTGAGACTTCAGCACGGTGAGGAAAATCCCTAAAAAAATGTTCCTCATTACAAATTATGCATGTATAATGAGGTTTCCGTGGTCCTGATGGTTGATCAGATGATCGTTCCTGCAGATTAGAAGTTTTCTTTTTCTTTGATTTCCCTTTTTTCTTACTTCCTGGTTGCTTATCACTTTTTCCTTTGTCAAATGAGACGACATTGATTTTGGAAGTAGGAGCAGGATCAAATGCAGTAGTGTTTTGTGTATTTACAGTGCCTATCAAGCTGTCTCCGGCATGAGAGTCCTTTATTTGAGGAGGAACATTGAAATTAGATTGCGGCGCATTTGGGATTTTCTCATAGAGCGTGCCAGACTGAGTATAAATCAATTCTAAATATTGGGCACGAGCGATAACTTGCTCTTCTGTGAAGATGCCACCTTTAGCCACATCCTCTGTTATAGACGGTAACAGGGATTTGATGAACCATTCAGCAAGGAGTTGATCGAGAACAAATGTCTTAACCATTCGTCGAGGACAATGCCACTCATGAATATGATCTGAAATGTGAGTAGCATTACTCTATTTGAAGTTTTTCAAGAGTTTCGTTCCAGTTTCGTATCTGATCGGTAACTGAAAATGGGTCAAAAAGACAGTAGCTAAGGCAGTGAAATTGTCGAAAGAAGCTCTAGTTAATTCAATGTACCATTTAGCTGCCGGACCTGTGAGCGTTCGCTGAAAAAGACGTAATCGAACAGAATCATCATTTAGGGAATTTGATGAACACCATAAATGATAAGTCATAACATGAGTTGAAGGGTATTCTCCAAGGTTTCCATTGAATTTAGGAATGTCGGTGGGTAATTTATGTGGTATCACCGGCCACCAAGGAGCATAATTGATAGGATCATTATTTAATCGATTTAAATCCGGTAATTCCAAGGTTGCAACAAAAGGAAATTGTCTATTAAGGTCAGGTTGTGCATAGCTAGGATAAGATGGAATTTCTTAGGCAACAGGTCTTTGAGCACCAGCATATGGGATTTGATGTTGGTAACCCAGATAGGGGTTGTTTTGCATGGCAAACACTTGCGAATTCTATTGACCAAAACCTGGATATGGTACTTGTTGATATGAAGTTTGAGGAATTTGCACCTGTGGCTACCAAGGGGCCTGTCCACCAATGTTATAACCCAAATTAGTATAAGTTGGATTTGGTTGATATGTATAACCAGATTGCATTTCTGACATCCCATAAAATGGTACACCAGCTTGTGAATAAATGATCCCTGATACAAGTTGTTGTAAATTAACCAAAGGATTTTGATATTGAGTTGAAGAAATCACCTGATAAGGTTGATGTACAAGATTTCGATTCTGTAATAGGGGTATAGATGTATTAACAAGTGGTATTGAAGTGGGTGTAACAGGTTGAATTGGTTGATACGATTGGACAATCGTTTGTGGTTGGATAGACAAAGTGGGATGCCATTGACAAACATTTATGTCAACATTAGTTTGACCAAAATGTGACTAAGTACTGTCGTATTGGGTGACCATAGGTTGCCCCCCAGCATAAGGAGGATAAGAAGATGGAAAATATTGTTCTCCAAATGCTGGGAGTCGAGTTGACATGGTACTAAAAGGAATTGACCCATAAGGACTGACTTGATATTGCCCTGATGATGGATGTAATGATTCAAGTCGTTCAATACTAACTATAGGACTACCAATTAAAATACCAGATGAAGACATTGGTAATGACCATGGTCTTGAATATTTACCAGAGAAAGTTCCATACAAGGATTTGTAGCCTGTTGGGACTGAAAGGCCACT